>BMAV01015476.1:1290231-1465350 GCA_019973955.1 Trichonephila inaurata madagascariensis
CTCCGCCGCCAATGGTGCGATGAAAGAAGGATGTGGGTGGCAGAATGGAATGAAGTTGTCTTTACTGACGAGTCACGCATCTGTCTGCATCACCACGATGGTCGGATTCGAGTCTGGAGACACCGTGGAGAGAGGATGTTGAAAAGCTGCGTTATGCACCACCATACTGGTCCTGCATCGGGTATTATGGTATGGGGCGGTATTGGATATCACTCTCGCACTCCTCTAGTACACATTACCAGTACTTTAAACAGCCAGCGCTTACATCTCCGAGGTGTTGGAGCCAGTTGTCCTTCCTTACCTTAAGGGTTTGGCCACAGCCATATTTCAACAGGATAATGCGTGACCACACATGGCACGCATTGCCCAAAGATTCTTCGTCAATCACCAGATTGAATTGCTAACCCTGGTTGGCTCGCTCTCTGAATCTTTCGCCGAAAAAATTTAAATCCCCAGAGCATCAGTCGATTCTTTTTAGAAGAATTTGGCATGCTGAAATAGGCGATTCCTTCTCTTACATTTTACTCGTTAGCATTAATAACTGGTAATTATGCACTTAATTTCGGATTAGTTTGTGTTTGACTTAAAATAATATGTTTATAATATTGTTATATTGCCTTTTTGTCCACAAGAATTATTCAAGTGTTATAGGTGTGTGAATAATTTATCTTTTTTAATTATAATATTTGCTTTGGAGAGGGGGTGGTATTTTCGATTTTTGTCCAGAGCGGCAAAACTACAAGAGCCGGCCTTGAGCTTGGGAAGGCCTTGGCCCATCCTGGGCTGTTGTGTCAATAGAAGAAATATAAATTATATTATTTCCCATCGTATTTGAATATTTCTTTAAACTAATTTGTGTACTCTTTAAGATTATTTTTGAATATGTGTGTTTCACCCCCAAGAGTCGTCTCAAGAGTTCGAGGCTGGCGCCACTGAAGACCCTCCATGTAGAGGGGGCAGGTGCGCGTTAAATCTGTCGACGCTCAGAGTCTTTCTGTTGACGTGTTTGGGAAGTTGACAGAGGGAGTGCCTACTCAGGTGTTATCCTCGTCGCTTGACCTTGGTTCAAAATGATGAGGTCTGTCGCTTACAGCCCTCGTATTACTTAAGAAAGCCACATTAAACACACACACTCACTTGCTCATTTATCCACAAGAATCCTAAGGACTAGAAGAAAATATGTTTTATTTATTTAAGAACACCCCACATTAGTGTTAATGTTACATCAGAAAATAAATCCTAATAATGTCCAAATGAGTTATAATCACATTATGACTCTTTAATATAATTTTGAGCATTTCTCCTTTTATCTTCTTTTATTTCTTACCAGATAAGATTTGAGCTATGTAGTGAGTTTTCTATGCATTGAAGAATATTTGAGACATTTCGTAAAATATTTGCAAATAATTTCCTCGAATATTTATTATTTTCATTTTTCGTCTCCTTTACAGTTTGTTAGTTCAAAGCTGGTAGTGTTTCCTTGTAATATAATAAACATGGTGATTAGTAGCGTAACGTGGCAACCCCGAAACGGGGAGGAGGGCAGATTTAGGAGTTCCTAAGCCTGATTTTATGGCTTTGCAATCCTTTATAAAATCCGACTTAGGGTCCAAAACCTGACCTTAGGGGGGCTAATATTCACCAGTACGTCTCTGATGATCGTCACAACTGCTATATATTTTTGTACTTCCGAAGTGCCAGGAGTAAATTAGATTTCAAAACTATTCCAATCATTTCTAGAATTTATTAAGTATCGCTTCAAACAGTAGCACACACAAAAATTTTCAAAGGGGGGGGGGAGTTACAAGGTGGAAAGTCACCATTTTGGTATCATGCTCCAATACACCGCTCAACATATTCTTTTGATTTTGTCGATTTTCGGGGGAAAAAACAATACAAAATTAACTATTGAATAAATAATTAATAAAATTAATTATTAATAACATACTTATTAAATTTTACGTATTATATACATAGGATTATAACCAATCGAAAAAAATCAAGGGCCATGTGGTGTGTCCGGACCCCTAGACCACCCCCTTGTGTGCGCCACTGGCTTCAAAGCACTTATCTAGATTATTTGTGATCTAAAAATCATGGAAAATTAATTATAGCACGTACCCTCTTTCTAGAAGAGAACAAGCTCTGTTTCTATCATTCCAAACTACATAAATTGGAACGAAAAACATCCCTTTGGTGGAAAAAAAACAGAAAAGGCGTAGGGGAAGGTCTACCCCCTCTCTTTTGTAGGAGCCGCTGACCGAAAAAAAGGGGTTTCTTCTCGTAACTTATTCCTCGTCCGACCTTAAGATTTATTTGGTGTAGCTTTTTCCACTGCCTCAGACGTTCTTTTAATCCCGTTAACGTGTTTTTCTTCTTCTCCCTCCCCGAGAGGTTTCCCAGAACTCATTATTCGATGGAGTTGAGTTGTGACCAATCTGACATCCGGATAGAATCCGGTTTTAGGTGAGAAAGAGAGGAATAGATCGATGGAAGAGAGATCTCTCTTTCCTCACGCTGCTATTCTCTTGTTGAAGAAGTTTTCGAAATGTTCGATAATTTGAGTAATACAATTTTTTTTTTTGTCGTCAATCAGGTCGAATTTTTTGTGTCATCTTAAGGCATTGGCCAACTGGGCCCGTGCCCCGGGCCTCACCCTCGGTGGAGGCCTCGTTTTGTTCTCGACTCTGTCATGATCTGGGTAATTTTAATGCGTAACGAAGAATATTAGGGCCCCTGCGTACATTTTGGACCCCCAAGCTCAAATATGTACGTAGTTTCAGTGAAGTTTTGGGGCCCCCAGCAATGCGGGGTTGTACATTTCCCCCCTGTGTGTGATCCAGTATTATTCTCCGAAAAACAGGGAATTTCAAACTGCATGTCAATCAGTAAAAGTGGCAAGACTGTATTATTATGTTGTGACCGTTGTCCATGCTTAGGTCTAGGCTCAATGCCATAAACAATCATTCAACTCATTGAGTCGAAATGCGGCCATCGGTCGAGCAAGTTTGTGCCTATATTTTTGAGATTTTGAGTCGTGCACATTTATTTGTTTCAAATTACTGTTTGTACGAGTATTTGACAGTGCATGATATATATTGTCAACTTTTTAAAAATCTCAGGTAGGGCCTACTTTTGCTTAGTGGCCTAGGGAATAAAAATATCTCAAGATTTCTCCGGTGCCAGGCCCTCAAGACATCCCTGTATGTGTGTTGGTATCAGCTATATGGTCATTGGCTGCTTATTGAAAAAAGAAGATACTTCATAATTTCTCAGATTTGCTTACTGGTCCTCATGGAGAAGCTGCTATAGCCAGTTCCGATTTATCCATTAGGACCCAGAAGGTCAGGGATAAGCTTGACCAGAATTTCCGGTTGAGAATTTCGTCAAGGAGGCCTGTAGATCTTCCACGCCTAGGCCCGAAAGTAGCTTAAATCAGCGCTGGCTGTAGCCAGGGGCATAACATACACCCTACATCACGGGGAGAATTCTAGGGCTCAAAGCTTGACTTTGCAGGGAGGGGAGTTCTAATATTTTCCGTTACGCCACTGACTGTAGCCTAGTAGTTATGGTTTCGAATTCATGGCGGATTATTTCAGCAGGCAATATGTTTCATTAGCACTTTAACGTTAAAAAAAGGTTGAAAGTGTCTTCGTTTGATTTAAGAAAACGGGACCAAAAGTCGATAATTTTTCAATTTTTTTCTTAGACAGAAAAATGTATCAGCTTTTATGTTATATTTAACTTTATCACAGAGAGCTGCATATACTCAATACCCACTGATTTTTGTGCAAATCATTTATTTTCTGTTGGAAAAATGTTTCATTTTCATTGGTTGCCGTAGCCGAGTAGCCATTTTCGCAAACTTGTGGTCAGTTTCGTTTCTGTCAAAGTTTGAGTTCGAGTCCTGGTGCCCTAAAAACCCACCATGTAGAGCAGGGGTGGGCAGACTTTTCCAGGATACGGGCTACTTCTAATGTTTTTAAGGTGTTGTGGTCCACCCAGGGGAGTAGGTGTGATCATTATGTATTAACATTATATGTTTTATTTCTATACACTTATTTTGACTTTCTATCCCTTTTTTAAAATATGACAGATTACTATGTTTATTACAAAAGCACAAAAATTGTCTAGTTGAGACTGCGTGAACAACTATGAGCGAACCGTGGATGTATTCATTGTGGCGAGCAGAGATCATAAGTGAGTCGATGAATCTGAAACCATAACGCAACGTACATTCCTTCGCTGCCGATTCCCGCACCAACCAGGGTCATGGCTTGAACTCGAGAACCCAATCCCGTGAAAGCGTGGGGAGTGCAATGATGTCTCAATAGCCAATCCCGCGCTGTCAAGGGAAGAGCTGATCATCAACTTTTATTCTTCCCTCTAATTGGCGTGTAGTGAAAAATTCATTTATACGGTTGGAATCGCAGTGATCGCCTTTTTCTCCTACAGCGGCAGTGAACTTGTTAAGTGTCATCGTGCTCTTCCAATGAAGGTACATGTGCTTCACATATATTGAATCGTTTGCTTAAGTAAACACGGTGGCATCGATTGTGAAAAGCCGATTCGCCAGTGAAGCTGGCGTCGTTGTTCCATAAATATGTTTCTTTTAGTATGCACGTCTTCGCTCTTAGTTTAGGCGGTCAACTCAAATTGTCTTGACGTTCCAATGGTCGGTCAAGATCGACTTAATGCTCATCCTTGGTGTAGAGGAGCTGATGCACGTTAAATCCGTAGAGGCTCTCTATCCTTGCTATGTTGGTAGGGTGTGGACGTTTGGAGAGTGAGGCGCACGCTATTGAATAATCCTCGTTTCTTTTTTTTCTTAATGGGGCTGCGTATTGGTATTTAACCTTTGCAGACCTAGTTCATTTCCCAGGAGCTGGTATCACTTTTTAGAGCGGTACCCTATAGGCCAGGGATGGCGAACCATTGGCACGCGAGCCATTTATGGCACGGGGCACAATATTTTGGGCACGTCAGCGATCAAAATGGTTTGCATTTTATTTCAAAATAACAAAGTTCCCTATGAAGTATTACGGACAAATGCGAGTGATCGGTCATAAGGCGGCGGGGAGCACACTCGTTTGTTAATGTCTTGCCTTAATTATGTCGTGGACTACAATTACAAAATTTGTCTACGTATAGCACAGTCGATTTCATTGACACAGCTGTGTTTTAAAGTTTATTTGTACTATATTTATGATTTTAAAGTGTTATTTAACACATGGCTAATCCAGCAAAATAAATAAAAAAAAAAGAGCAAGATAGTAAGTGTAATAGAGAATTTCAAATTTGGTGAATCTAGAAATATGGCATTATTAGTAAAGGCCACAAAGCGGTGTGCGTTTTATGTTCTGAAATACTGGTATGCAGAACATCATCTGTGAAACGGCATTCTGAAATAAATTGCAAATCCTCTTATCAAAAAAGTGAGCTACAGCAAAAATAATTGCTTAAAAACCGATTGGCAAATGACTCCTATTGAGCATGCATTCTTCTAAAAGTAATATCTTACAATCCCAATATAAGTTATCTGTCATCCACACAATCTGCAACAACAGAACTCACACTAATGTTACTTTAATTGGAATTACACGTGTAACTAAAACATTTACAACTATACAGTACAAGAGGGGTTTTTTCGAAGTAAATAAAAGTTTTGTGTTCTTAGTTTTTAGTTTTATTATTTTCCCAATAATCACAAGTCAAAATTATTTGGCAGCACGTCTATACCTCATTAAACACTTCTTTAGAAAAAATGGCATCTAATAAGCATGTATAAAGGTTCGCCACCCCTGCTATAGGCGATACCAATTACCGCAAGTAATTTTGACGCCCAGTTTCCTCCCCAAAGGGAGGTACATGAGCTCTGATGATGCGAACCTACACTAGGATTTAATTTTGCCGAGAGCACCCAAGCGAAGCAGACTCTCTAAGAATCTTTTACATGCCGGATAATCATACGACTTGGCCGCTGTCGATTTTCAGCATCATGAAAATCCACCGACTTGGTTCGGGTCGAGCCCGCAACCTTGAGTACAGAAGGCCAGCTACAAACCAAACACGCCACCCAGCCGGCTCGTTACTTGACTGTGGTTCATAGTTACATAGTCCGTCGCCAATAGCTGTCATGTTGCTACTGAACGCAACGTTAATACACACAATTAACCTTTAACAGAAGTATAAATTGCTTATAAACTTCAGATACATGAAAGTAATGCTTGGAATCCACCCAGTGGCTTAACAGAGAATATTAGGGGCCCCCCTGCAAAGTCAGGTTTGGGGCCCCAAGCCAGAGTTTACAAAGGATTGCAAAATCATAACCTTTGGGCCCCTAGAATCCTGCATCTCCCCATCTCTCGCAATGCGGGGGTGTACGTTACGCCACTGAATCCATCCTATTGAAGGAATTCTTTTTCAGGAAGATGTTTTAATTAAAATAAGTATGTAGTTTTTTATGCTTGAATTTTAGGTAATTTGATTTAATAAATGTTTAAAAATAAATTGATCCGAAAAAAATTATCAAGACTGATAAAAAAAATTAATTTGATTTAATTAAAATGTAAAAAAATATAAATTTTTTTAATTATGTGACAAACACCTAATTAGCAAAGAAATTTAACCTGTGCATTGATTTCTTTTTAAGTTCCTTGATGAATTCGTGATTATTATTTTAAAATCCCCTGCTGTGAACTTGCTTTCGAAGATAATCCACCTAAAGAACTTTCTTCTTTTGTGTAAAAGTAAAATGTAGCATGAAGGATAGAGAGTAAAGTAAAAGGGTCACGAATAAAGAATAGAATCCACAATCCAAGAACCGTCCAGCAGACCGTTTCACCTTTTTTACGGCTTTTTAGATTTTTTTTTTCTTTGGAAGATTTATGTTTGGCGTATTTCGTTGAATTTCAAAATCAGGCTCATTTTTAATAGGATTAATTTACGTTCCTGAGGAGGAAAGAAAAGATTTTATCGCAAATTGTAAAAACTTAAGAATTTTACTAAAAATTCAAAACTGGTTTATTACCCAAAGTGGGGTTCAAATGGTTGTTTTTGATTGATGATTGTGAATGTAACCACTGTAAATGGAAGGGGAGGGGGGGAGCAGATAATAAATTAAAAATGTAAAAAATAAAAATGATGGGAAAGAATTCAAATTAAAAAAGAAACGCATTCGCTTTTATATATATATTAAAGATCTGGACAAGAAGAAAATTGAACTTTTATTTTGAATTGAATTGTTTTTTTTTAATTAATCACAATGATTAAAGAAATTTTTGGTACTTTATGCTCTCCATTGCCTTTTAAAAAATTTAATATTTTGTATCTTTGAGAGTTAGAAATACATTTCAACTCTTGCTTTCATTTGCAAAATAAAGAAGTGTAATTAAGATTTTTTTATTTATTTATTTATTTTTGTTTTGTTTGAGAAACTTATATTATTTTGCAATGCTTTTTAACTATCATGAATCATTATGTAAACTGAATAGAGAATGCAACATTTCATATTTATTTATTTTTCTTTTTAAAACGGAGCCTAAATATAGGAAATTTTCCCTCAAAATAAAAAAAAAAAAGCGTATTTACCATTTACCAATCACTTATACCTAATAATAGTTGTGGCTGCTGTAATTAAAATATTGCTGATCTTATATATATCTTATATATTATTGCAGTTTCTTGGTGGCCTAATGTACAACGAAGCAACCCCTGCATCGGGGAAGACTCAGAATTCTAAGGTTTCCTAAGCCTGACTGACGCCAAGTACGGCTTGGGGCCCAAAACCTGACTTTGCAAGGGGCCCTACTATTCTCCGTTACGCCACTGACTGCTGTGACGTAACATACACGCCCACATTGCGAGAGGCCCAGGTGTTCTAGGCCGTGACGTTATACGCCGGGTATAAAAATGAGACCTTTAAAAATGAAAAAAAAAGAGGAGCATAGAAAAAAAATTAGACTTCTACATAGATCGAAATACTGTTATTTAAAGGAAATGACATTCCTTATGAGTTTAAAGGATTGTATTTCTAGAAGTATGCTATTTTTTTAAAAAAGCCTGGGATAATACCTCGAATAAATGACTTCAAAAACATAAAAGCTTTACATATGTGCATTTCAAGTTTCCTCATAAAAAAAGGGATGCGCGTTATACGACGAATATACCCAAAAATCAAAAATTGAAGTTCTAAAATATAGGTGCGCGTTATGCGCCGAATTTTACGGTATTTGTTGCATTAAACCGGATGTTTTCAAACTTTTCATCTCATCAATCAATCAATCAATCAATCAACCCTGCTTATCTAATATAGGACTTTTGTAAATTATCAACTTAATACCTTTTTGACTGCTATTATAGATCTACTTACTTTTTAAAATACTTAACTCTAAAAGATTTAAATGTCTAACTGTAGGGAAGTATAGTGTTTAAAATTTAAGAAACACATGCTAATTAAATTAAAATTTAATTGATACAAATTGAACAAATTTTTACTAAGGAAAGGATTAACCTGGTGCTTCAATAACTAATTTTCAACATTTGGCATCAATCTCGTCATGTATAACCCGAAATCTCCTCGGTTAGTAGTGTCCAGTCTTTTTCTTTCTTTTATATTAGAGCTTAGCAACCGCACTGAAACTCCTTTTCACTAGGAAAAGCAATTAAATACTTCATAATTCGGGATAAAAAGCAGGCATGTCTTTTTAAAGCCAAAATTGCTGACATCCGTTTTTAAACTTTACTTTAAGATCTCAATTACTGCCCGTTTCGTTCAGTTCCTTTTGTAATATGACTTTTTTTATCAATAAGACCAATGTGTTTATTGTTTACTGTGGTAATTACCATAGTCAACCTAATTTCAGAATCTGAATAAAGGGCGTTTAAATGTTGAACGTAAATTAAAACGCCATTTTCCTGGCAGATTATCCGTGGTTAATTGAGAAACTGGGAAAATTCGGGAAGTAAATATTATGCTCCTTAGGCTTAACTCTGGCACATGAAACGCTGAAATGATGGTCTTTGTTTTAATAAAATTTATACTGTCACTTTGTAACTGCAAATTAACCTCATTAAATCTTGTAAATAAATGTTTTAAATATGTAATTCTGGTTTCCATTTGATTAAATTTTCTTTTAAAATTTAAGTCACGATGTGGTTTAATGAGAGCATCTATAGTAGACCTCCATTTACACCTCAAGGACCCCGAAATTATTTTTTCGCTGATGCGTACCCTTTGTATGTCGTTATAGACCCCTTGCGGTTGATATAGACTACTTTGGGAATCACTGCACTAAACCAAAGAAGTTCAAGATTTCAGTCGCAACCTCACCTGATTCTGCACCGACCAGATTAAGAGAATGTGCAGCACACGGCACATAATTATAGCGAATTTATTTTTTCTTTTAGAAGAGGTTGCACACCATTATATCAACTGGACTTATATTGGCAGCGTTGTCAAATGACTGTACCCTACAATCACCCAATAGCAATTCATTTGTTTCTAAAAATTTTGTAGAGAATTAAATAAGTATAAGTTAGTGTGACTACTCACATCTTAATTAATGAGACACATCTTTCATACACTTTTCCCCAAAACAATATCATAGTACAATAGCAAGTTGGTCATTGTGGGCCAAATCTGGTGTTGAATCCATCACAATTGAATAGTACTTTATGTCAACGTTATTTATTTGAGTTGTAATTGCTTTAATGATTTGCTTGCCACTGATCTCAATTATTTGCTCATATATTGTTTATGATAAGTATGATAGTGATTAGTGATTTTGGTTGTAATTCTCACCGTTCAATGTGTTCACGAATGAATGGGTCGAACTCTGCTAGTAGTTACAGGACACTCATAAAATTATCATTATGAGGAGAACCACACACAAAAACTTCCTAAATGCTAAATCCCTTATAACCAAATACTTTACTACCGCAATAAAATGTTTGATGACATTGTGGTAATATTCTGAATCTTTTTTTAGTTGGTCCTGTAACTGTTTTGTAAAACAGACTTATTTTCTTTTCGTGTCAACCAAACTAACATTAAATTTTTATGTTCAATAGAAATTTCATAATTTTTTAAACAACATGTTACTTGTTTCCAATCAGATAAGCCGGTTGTGTATTGAGAATTTGTTTTGGAAAAAATTTTGCACGTCAAACAAAAAACACTACCAATACTAATTAAATAACATAGCTAAGTTCTTTCCAGCACTTGGCCATTTTTAAGTTTTTTAATGAAATAATTATTCGAAAATGATCTCTTTGGTTCTTTGTATTCTCTTACCGAAACAACATATATCGTTTGGATCTTTATTTTGAAAATAACTCATTTCATGTGAAAGGATATAATCAATAAAATTATTACTTATAGATTTAAAACATGAACCCACTTCAACATATTTCTCAAACTCAAATCCAAATTTTTTTTAACACTTTTTAATCGGGGCGTTACTGATGTCCTCCTGGCTGAACAATATCTTTTTCAGAAGGCTGCTGGTCATCTAGATCAGTGATCCGCAACCCCACCGGTCCGTGGATCAAATGGTGACGGGCCGCCTAAAGAACATTAAGCTATTGCCATTTTATTTAAAGTGGTGCATTTCTCTCGGATTTGCGCAACTTTCCATAAAAATCACTTTATATTCCACGTTAAATTACTTTTATTCATTTTTGGTGTAACTATATTTTATTCTGAAGGCATATTTAAATGTAACTAAATTAAAATTGTTAAACCAAAAGAATCTAAAATATAAACAATCAACGTGTCCCACCCTTAGCGGGCCGCGGTTAAATTATCAAACGTTGACCGGTCCGCAGCGATAAAAAGGTTGCGGTGCACTGATCTAGATCATGCATATTTTCATCATTAATATTTGCTTGTGTTTCTCCGTTTTCTTTGGCTAAGTTCCTTTCCCTTACACTTGTGAATATATCGGCGTTTGTTATATTCTTGTTACTTTGTTCCATTGAAAAAAAAAGTCAAAATTTTGACACATTTAATTTTTTCTTTTTCTTGATTTAACAGTAATTTTCGTTTCTCCGCTCCACTTTTTATATTTTTTATCAGACATATTTATACTATAAACTAAGAACCTGATTTTCTTGAAAATAAATTTAAAAGTTTAGGTCATAAAATTATGATACCACAACCAACTGTTCTTAATAAACTAAAAATATTTTAACAAATTTTTACAAAAAAATATAGTATATTTCTGAGAATTAAAAAAAAGTACCTAGTTTATTTTTAAAAAATAAAAAAAACATCTCTTTGTCTATACTCGCTAAAATCTAAGACGTTGATTATTATTATTTATTGTCCCATCTATTAAAAGGGGCTTTTATAAAAATAAACCGAAGAATGATTTGCCGCACTTTAAATAAATATTGTTTTTCCGTTGTGTCATCCATTATTTGCTGTTGCTACCTATACTTAAAAAACCCAATTTATTACGAAAATCAAGACCACTTTACTTTTATCCATAATATTTGTGGGAAATCTCCATAATCTCCATAAAATGATTGTTATTTTTTCCATCCTATAGAAGTAATTAAGTTAATCACCCCAAATTTTAAGATAAAATACATATTTATGGGAAATCCTGATGGTTTTAATATTTGAAAAATTGAAAATACAGAAAATATTTAATCATAACTTCAATACCTACTTAAAAAATTTAGAAATGTGTATGGGTACTTACTTTTTACTTGAATAAACAGGTACCTTTTAATTTCAGGTATTATGCACAGGTCACAGCAACAAATCAGTATATTATTGTAACTTAGAATTATTATTGCACAAAAATAAATGACTGCAGAAATAGTGCCACTACCTTTGAATAAATGCTCGATGTTCGTCGGTGCTGCTCTATGATAGAGCCTCTATGTCTATTAGTTCTTAATTTCCGCGTATTCGGTGGTAGAGTGGAAGGACAGAAGTAAATAGTTCTTGCACTCAAAAATAAAAATAAATTTCATTTAGTATTTCAGGTATTTTATTTTTGATTTGTACTTTTTACTGGTTTATTATTTTATTACTATTTTGAATGTAAACATCCTTTTTTGTTTACTATTTTTGACGGGGAACGGGGCCCCTAGAACCTGGGGGCCCTGGGCTGTAGCCCATTTAGCCCATACGTAGATTCGGCCTTGGTTCTAGGGCAGTGGTCTCCAACCGCCGGTCCGTGGATCAAATACTAACGGTCCGCACAAGAAACATTAAATTATTTCTCTTTGTTTACTGTCTCTTTTTTTTCTTTGGTTTGGGTTCCTTTTAAGAAAATCACTTTATATTCCTTGTTAAATCACTTTATATTCATTTTTTGGTATAGCTATGTTTTATTCTGAAGTCACGATTAATTATAATTAAATTAAAATTATTAAATCAAAACAGTCTAAAATATAAACAATCAACATTCTCCCCCTCAGCGGGCCGCAGTAAAATTAATAAGCGTTGAACGATCCGCGGCGATTAAAAAGTTGGTTGAACACTGTTCTAGGGTCCCAATGCCTGACGCCAAGTAGTTATTTAGACTTGGGCCCCAAAACCTGGCTTTGCTAGTATTCTTCGTTACGCCACTGGACTGCAATCTCCTTGTATTTATATTAATGTACTGTAGTATATTCATATAATAAAACAAAAGTTTATATTGTATTATAAATTATTACTTCTCTCTTCTTCACACACACACAATTCCTACTATTAGCTCACCCTCTCCCTATATATTAATAAAATACTTTTTATTTATCCACTGAAGTTGAAATACATTTTTTAAAACATGTAGTGGATGACAAGTGACGTTAAAATAGTTTCATAATTCATAAATTAAATTTTATTTTTAAGTTTTAAATTTATTTTGCGTTGTTTCTGATGAAGTGCAACAGATGGCGCCCGTAAATTTTTCTAACAAAGTAGGAATTGACTTAATTTTTTTTTAATATTATACTTGTTACAAAGAATATTCTTATATATTTTTTAAAAGATCTACAAAATTCATTAAAAAATATTTATACAACTTAAAAAGATGGTAGAAACAAGTAACCTTTTCGAAACCTTTTTTTTCGTGTGCATCTTCAATAAAAAGAAATGAAAGGTTGGCTTAAAACACTACAGTATTAATATTACATTCAAGAATTCTTAGTTGATTGTCTTGACTGACGTCACAGTTTGAAGGTTAATGAGTCCCTATTGACGACGAACTCTGCAGTTTCAAATGGCGGTTAAGTGAAATGGGCATCTAAACTACAAACACAATCTCTACATTTCCTCATCACGCCAACATGAAGTCTGAAATTCTCGACAGAATCCTTCGGCAGTTCCTCTACACGGCAGGTCTTCAGTGGCACCAATACTGAACCCACAATAGGGCGATGCCACCCCCGAGTTCCCCCAAATGGTCATTCGGATACAATTTACTGGCAAAGATTCACCTCAAATTAAAGTTTTGTACTTTTTTAGATAGTTTACTTTTCTGGTTTTCAAAAGTTGGAGTGTGGCGCCGACGGAGAATACTAGGGACCCTCAGCAAAGTGAAGTTTTGGGTCCTAAAGTGGATCTTACAAATGATTACAAATCCATAACATTAATGTATGCTTTGGGCCCATTGAATCCTGGGCTTCCCCTCGATGGAGATGCCACTGGATTTTTCCATTTATAAGTTATCCGAGCAAATAACAAAGGTAAACGTTTTGTATACCATACAACAGGTTTAAGTTATTCGACTATGTTTGGTATCTTAATTTTTTTGAAAAAGCATATAGAGTAGCGGCGCACACAAAGGCTCCAGACGAGCATTGGCATTGTTATACATTATCAAAATCGCATTTGACATCTAGATTTATGTGATTCTGGTTTATCTATCTAAACAGTCTATATAAACACATCCTTGGATGATCGCATGCTGAAATGCTATAAATATAACTCAGACAGATATTTTTTTTAAAAATCACCTCTCTCTCTATATATATATATATATATATACTTCTGGTTCATTCAACTGAATTAATTTATAAAAACAAATAACATACCTGAAACAGTTAAATACTAGTGAACACATTAAAAAGGAAATTGAGAAGCAAAGTGCATATAATGATGATAATTATATGATTGTCGTTAAATTAGAAAATATTGATAAGTTGGTTACAGTAAAAAATTGACTGAGAAGATATATAGAACCGAAATAAACGAATAATTTTTTTCGGCTGAATTCCGGTTTTCGTTCCGACCAAAATAACGGTTTTTTCTGGTTTTCGGTTCAGTTTCGGTTCTAAGCCCTGTTTTAAATGAATCAGTTTTTATCTTGTTATACCTGTTATATAATTTTTATTTATTTATTTATTTATTTTATTATTATTATTATTATTATTATTATTTTGCTTTTTGTCTTCATAGAAGATAGTAGCTGGGTGTCTTGTTGTGATTTTGGACTAACCTGATTTTTTTTAAATAACTTTTTTGCATATGTGAATTTGGATATGCAGATAAGTGTGATTAAGCATTTTTTTTAACCATCTGTGTCTCTTGTGTCCTTCAAGGTTTTTTAGATTTTCTGTTTTAGCCATCACAAGTGTTAAATAGATCTTAAATATGGTACACATTCTATGTTTTTTTAAATTTCACGTATTACAAGCTCTAACTTAAAGACTTATTTTTTCAGTTTTTCACTCCTGTATTTTTCCACGTGTGCAAGTGTCCTTTTAGAAAGCCGAAAGGTATTATATAAGTAATACCTTCGCGAGACAGGTTGAGGAACAACCGAACCTCATAATATATGTGTTCGTGAAAAAGTAATAAATTACTACAGACCTAAAAAAAAAATTGCTGTCTAGAAAGAACTTGGCAGAGTATCTGTTTCCGAGTGAGTTTCAATGCGGTGGGCCCAGAATGAAATATTTCTTCGCTGAAAACTCATTCCCCCTGCATTTTTGGGTTTCCAATTTTCAAAAATAAACGAAATTAAATCTTTCTTTCAAATATATTTAATCAGTGATATTTAGCTAGTTTCTAAACTTGGATACAGTTTGTCCTACAAAATTCCGCAAGTTTTTATTTTTTCATGCTTTTTAACTTTTATAGTTATTGGTCTTCTAATTTATTGTAGAATGTTTCTTATAGATTGCCGATTTCAAAATATTTATTTAATTAGTAATCCAGCTATTGTGAGTCCGGAGAGATCTATGAATCGAGTCAATGGTTCAATTCCTAATTGCACTGTGTGAAGCTACAGAAGCTTCTGTTCATCTAACTAAATGGTCTACAAAAGAAGTGAAGTGGCAGTATTTGATTTGATTTAGATTTATGAACAAATGATTATGATTTATCTGCAAAGCAACATGAGGGTAATTTTCAACCACGGTTAAGGTATCCGACTATGTTCGAAACCGTGATTTTGCAAAAACGCATAAATGGATAATATTTATGATATTTAGTGTCACTTAGATTAGAAAATGTATACAAAATTGTTTTAAGAATAGTATTACAATAAAAAGTTATTTAAGTACAATATTTTGACAAAAAATGAACATAAAGAATGACCCATTTTCAAAATATTCTCCTTTTGTGAAAAATGCTTCTATTATAATAATATTTTGCCTGTATATACCTCAGACCTCTCTACCGAGGCTCAACTAGAATTTTTGAACTATATAACTTAGAAGTGGATTTATCCGTATTTTACGACAACAGAGGGGAGCAATTTTAAGAAAAAAACGGCTATAATTATATTTCAATGGGTGGTAACTCTGAAAAAAAAAATGGGAATTTTTCAAAAATCCTAGTTCAGACTCTCTGGAGAAGTCTTTACTTTATATAAGCGCGCGTGCGAAATATTATTATTTTAGAAGCATTTTTTATAAAAGGAGAGCATTTTGAAAAAAGATTATTCTAAGTTAATTTTTTGCCAAAATATTGTATTTAAATACAATATTTTTCAATATACAAATACAATATAGAAATTTTCCATTTATGCGCTTTTTTAAAATCACGGTTCCGAACGTAGTCGGATACCTTAAGTGACAAGAACGACACACCTCAGCCGACATCCCTCTCAAAACTTACATTCTACACTAACGGAAGAACTTTGAGCTTCGGCAGATTTAACATGCATCATGGCGAGTATTGAAGGGCACTATGTTTCGATTCGCGACTTGACAACTCTGGCCACGAGTTCGCGAACCATGACCACTCGGCTACCGCTGCCGTAAAGTGAAAGATATGAGTGCCAAATTCAGGTACAGAATGTATGATGATGATGATGATGATTTGGTCCATGACGGGACCAAATCAGACTGTGCCATGGGTCTAGATGACTGTTCTAGAAATGTATTCAATATTATCGACAAACAGGTTTGTTGAAGAAAACAGCACCCCTATTTCTTACGGGAGCAGCAAGAATAGCTAAACAATCTAAAATATGAGCAGGTGTTAGCTCCGTATCTGTGAACAGTTATCACAATTCCTGTAAGTTCTACCATCAAAATTAATCTTCGTTCCTCTGTACTAACCTGTTGATCTTTGTTATAAGGCGGTATCCACTTGTATTACAGAGTAGATGCTTTACATCAGCGGTCGCCAAACTCTTTGACCTCACGGACCAATAAATTCCTAATTTAAATCCCGAGGACCACTAATAAGATTTAAATATATTTTTTAAAAAAAAACTGTGATCTAAGAACACATAAAATGTACCTAGTTAATAAAATGAAACGATTAATTGTAACCACATTATATGAAAAATGTTTTAATAAACCATAATAAAATAAACAAAACAATTAAAAAATGATTTAGGTGTATCAAAATTTAGCGTTATACATTGCTAGTGTGATGGACGTTCCTGCTTACTTGAAATAAGGTTATGGATAGTGGGATCCAATGCTGTATCTACAAGACATTTATTTCAAGCTGAGATCGGCACCGTGTTTCGACAGATGAAAAGGCTATTTCACATAAATACACTGCTGGCCACCGTAAATGCAACACCAAAAAAGACAAGAGATAGCACAACAGAATTTATTTTGTAGATAACATGTTTTTTGACCAAGTATCAAATGATTAAATTTATAGACTTCAGTGAAGTGTGGTTCCTGCCAGAATCAGTAGCCAGAGTAGCCGCCATTGTTGGAGATCACCGCTGCCACACGCCTCAGCATTGATTCAAAGTTACTTTGGATGTGTTTTGGGGGTACACACACAGCAGACCAAGAAGCTTCCACACGTTGCCAAAGTTGATCTGGTGTGGCAGCTGGGGGTGTAATCTGGGTCAATCGTTGAGCAACCATGGACCCCTTTTTTTTCGGCGAAAGATCCAGAGAGCGAGCCAACCAGGGAAGCAATTCAATCTGGTGATTGACGAAGAATCTTTGGACAATGCGTGCCATGTGTGGTCACGCATTATCCTGTTGAAATATGGCTGTGGCCAAACCCTTAAGGTAAGGAAGGACAACTGGCTCCAACACCTCGGAGATGTAAGCACTGGCTGTTTAAAGTACTGGTAATGTGTACTAGAGGAGTGCGAGAGTGATATCCAATACCGCCCCATACCATAATACCCGATGCAGGACCAGTATGGTGGTGCATAACGCAGCTTTTCAACATCCTCTCTCCACGGTGTCTCCAGACTCGAATCCGACCATCGTGGTGATGTAGACAGATGCGTGACTCGTCAGTAAAGACAACTTCATTCCATTCTGCCACCCACATCCTTCTTTCATCGCACCATTGGTGGCGGAGACGTCTGTGGTTCTCCGTCAAGGATAGACCAAGCAATGGACGTCTTGCGGACAGACCACTCTGCTGAAAACGGCGTCGAAAGGTACGCGCAGACACTGAATGATGCGTTACAGACTCAATGTGCTGTGCTATGGTGTGTTCACGTGATGTGAGTGAGCGATTTGTCACTGCCATGCGCACAATTTGCCTGTCCTCATGTGAAGTGGTGCACTGAGGTGGATGCGATCGACCACGTCGGTCCGTCGTACCCTCCTGCATCCAACGGTCACATATCCGCATTACAGCTGTTTGGTTTCATCCAACACGACTACCGATTTCTCTGAAAGATAGTCCACAATCTCGGTAGGCCACTATCCTTCCTCTGTCGGACGGATACTTGATCAAAAGCTGATCGCTGTTTTCTACGAGACATAACTGATCGTTTTTGAAAACCACAAAGAAAAACACAAGCGAACTTGAAATCGTCGAAATCTCCAAGCCTTAAAGCGCTTTGGTGGCGCCACAGGCGCGCGTGATGTGTGTCTGCGCTGAAAAATTCTAATCATTTTTATATCTCCCCTCCGCTAATGCATGTTGTAAATTTCATGTTATTTGCATGCTTCCTTCAGGGTGTTGCATTTACGGTGGCCAGCAGTGTAAATTGTGAAGAATTGAATCAGAATTTTCATCGCATGTTCACTAAGAAAAGGGTACTTTTACCACATTTTTGGGGGGCCATTACCAAAAGTACCACATTTTTCTGGGGACCGGCGAAATTTTCTCACGGACCACCAATTTGCGACCTCTACTTTACAGGAATTGACTTATCTCTCAATTTCAAATTTGCGTCTAACATTGACAAAGTTGTTATTATTGAGATTTCTAGCCTCTTTCGCCAGTTTATCCGCATTTTCATTGCCTGTAATATCAACATGTGCAAGCAATCAGTGGAGAAATTAGACTTTATTTAATTCATGTAATCTAAACAGGCCAGAGCAAATCCCTTCAGTAATCCTTGAACTTCCATTCAGAATTGCCTCGAGGGCTGCTTTAGAGTCGCAAAAAATGACGCGACCTTTAATCTGTTCTAGAATAAGGAGATATATAAATCAAGAGCCTCAATTATCGCCCGAAGTTCATAATGACACCAGTATCGATCACTCTTTGGTAGGCATAGAACTAATGCAACTGCCAAATGGTAATATGGAATGATAGTTCAATTCAAGCGCATATTTAAACTCTGATCTCATTAAAGATCCTTTGAATAAAGGGGCTACAGTAGAGGTTAAGTGTATCAAAGTTCAAAATGCTAAAGTTGGTGTGTATGGGGAGTACCACCCACTGACGTAGAGAGCTCTGAGGGGGCCCTGTATCAAAATTCCTTCGGGGCCCTTATTTAGATATGGATGCCCTGTTAGTGGTACTGTAGTTATACATGTTGGAGCTCCGTATCATTGATACGGCGATAGCTACACCCCTAGTACCACCTCAGGTATTGACCTCATCCTCTAAATCGTGGTTCAAAATTATGAGGTAAATCGGGGATCTGAAAGAATGTCTCAAACCTTATTTAGTGGATGAGGGAAGTAATGATAACTAGCTCTGGCATAGTTGTCGCCATCTGTGGAAAACACTAGTATTTCGAGAGTAGTTGTCCTCTTTTTACTAGCCGTGCGATGCGACGTGAATCAAATTTCACCATCAATCTTTTTATCTCTTGTGAAGTCTGGTGTGGCGTGGATGTGAGACACCATCTCAAAAGTCGTTCTCGCCACTTGATTTATTTTAAATTACTTTGCCCAAAGTAGGCCCAGTGGTCGAGTGATAGTGTATCGCGCTTCCACACTACAGGTCCGGGTTCTATCCCCGGGATGGGCAAGGTCGACTCAGCTTTTCATCCCTTCAGTGGGTCGATAAATGAGTACCAAGATTGCTTAGGGACTAAAACACTGGGGTTTCGCTTCAGAATGACCACCTGATCGGAACATCTGCTCATGCAACTCAGCGCCCAATGGTCACGTATACTGGGATGGGCACAATAGGCCTTGGCCCTAATGGGCTGTTTCGCCACTGAGTTTGAGTTTGTTTGTCCATAACAAATAGTCCTGATGTGTTTCATAAAATGTAAAAAAACCCGTATAAGACAGTAGATTTTTTCTTTTGTTTGTAGGTATCAGTAATTTTTTATTTGTGTTTGGTATAAAAGCGTTAAATGTGAACCTTAGCAACAATTGGGTTGGAATGTGTTAAATGTTATCGACAGTCACACACATACACAAATGACGTAGAAGTTTAACAAGTGTGGTAGAGAGATGCATAAGTTTTTAACCATTGGCATCATTTGCTTAGATTTCTGTTGTCGATGTACAGAGAGGAAAGACACTTGTCATCAAGAGAGGATGGCCAAGGAGATGTATTGAGAGTGTAGAACTCACATTCGAGGTTTTAAATTGTCTGTAAAAAAATAGCTTTAAAGAGATACTAATTTGAGATTAAATTCGCAACAAACCATTAACGATCTATAACCGTCTGGAGTTTCTTCGAAGATACGAATACAATGGAATTGTTCAGAAACGTTCTTTTGCATTTCTCCACGCTCTCACATCTTGAATACGCAAAACTGAATTGGATTACTCTTTCGTATATACCAGGGGTCGGCAACCTGCGGCTCGCGAGCCACATGCGGCTCTTTGGATGTCAAGCTGCAGCTCTTTAGTTCCATACGCAAATATTATTTATTTTATCAAAAAAAAAAAAAAATAATTTAAAAATCGTTCTGAATCGATTAACGAGGATTAATCACCGTTTCTATCTCTCAGCCACATGTACTCGCTTTTCACTGCACTCCCCCGTGGCACGCGTCGTCACTGTCGTTAGTCCGGAAGCTCTCGAATGACGCCGTCGTCAGATGTTTCTATGTAGGTTTTAATTCGTTTTCGATGCAAGACAATTTGGTGTCGTCACCAGGGTTTGGCTGTGACTTATAGTTTGTTGTTTCAAGTGGAAGAGTTGGAAGTGAATTAACTTCTCAAAGGTATGCATATACATATATAACAATAATAAAAAAAAACTGAAGGTATGTAACATAATAAGTATTATATTTTTAAAATACATATTATACATATTTTTTTCCAAATAAGATACCTAACTACTTTTTTGAAATCAATAAGAATTGTCAAAAGAGAAACAAAGTACTACTGATGGATATTAACCCCCTGCGAAAGTGTTTTTATTAAAATATATATTTAATAAATTACCTATTTTATTATTTATCTATTTTATATCTTTTATTATTTAAAAATTAAAGTTAAAATAATAGTTATAAGTGTAAGTAGCTATAAATTGTTATTTAATAAACCTATTTTCGAACTCTGAGGATCAAAGTAGGAAGGTATTTGCAGTTTTAGATTGCTTATATGTTTGGCAATTTTCATTGATTTCATCATAGCTGGGCTATAAAACCTTTACTCGAAAACTAAATATCTAATATTCACCAAAATTTAAAATGAGCAGACTGCGCCCTGATAAACACGTTCTGACAAGTCCGTTCGAGCCAGTCGGTGATCACCGCACACGGGAGGCGACCACAGATGCGACAAAACTATGTGTACTTATAGTCAATCAGTACGTAGAGGAGTGAGATAAACAGTGTTTCGTGTCTAAATTATTTATTTTTATAATTAAATTATTAGAGAATTATTTATTTTATTTAGGTAAGGGAGACCGAGCAAGATGAAGGTTGGGGCAAGATGACGAATGTCATAATTTTTCCGTTTTCTGCTAGGTAGCAAGATCAACCGAACACTACTGGTTCTCTTATTGGCCGTTCGTTAAAAGATAGTTATGACTACATTACATTTTGTTGTAAGCTTTGATTGTTTACCGCTGCCCCGATATAACTTTTTATACATGTCAAATAAGCTCTGCTACAGATACAAGCAAGATATATCATTTATCTTTCATATTTGTGAGTAACTTAGTTTAAATACTACATGTTACCACGAATAAATATAAATTAATCGATTTCCTTCATGGAAATGGAAACTAATATTTTTAAATAGGCAGTCTGGAGCAAGATGACGAGCTCGTCATCTTGCCCCGTGTTTCGGAATTTATTAAACTATGTTGTCTATTCTATTAAATCCTGTAACACGTTTTGTGTTTTTGTCCTCTCGACCTTGCGCTTCTATCTTTTCTGGGCCTAAGGGGTGCTTCAGATCGGTGAACATGTTGTTCGAAAGGGGGCGACCAGAGGAAGATATTTTTGCCGTCCGCTAACAACTTTATGGTAACTTATCCAGGACAAACTATCATAGACAAAAATATTGGTGAGCGTTTGAGCACCTCTTACTTCAGAGCAGCCAGCTACAGTTGAAAGTGCCATTAAAGGGTTTAAAAAATGTGGGATTCAGACTCATAATCCTCTTGTGTTTAGCGAACATGACTTTGCTTCTTCAAAAGCTACTGACCATGATGTTGTTGGCGATGAAATTGAGAATAATAGTGCTAATCCTCATATTGATTGATTGAATATTAACGTCGTACTGTTCAGCTAACACGAGGGCTTTTGGTGACGGATCACGTAATTTTGAACCATGGTCAAGTAACGTGGACGAAACCTGAACTGGCACCCACCCTCTCCTAACTATCACACCACACCAACGGAAGGACGTTTCAGCTCTCGACAGATTTAACGTGCATCGCTGTCCTACACGGTGGGTCTTTAGTGATACTGGGCTTGAACTCGTGACAAGGCAAGCCACGATCCGATACCTATACCACTCGGCTCTCGACGCCACTTCTAATCCTCAGACCCTGGTAGTAGAAAACCAACATATAAATCCCCCAGAAGAACCAGAACATATGGCAAATGCTGATTACGATGCTCTAAAGAAGCCTGTTAGTGTTTTTTTATTTCAAACCATTGCCTAAAGTAACACAATGTGAGAAGAAAAAGAAATGCAAAAAAGTGAGCTCAAGCATTGTTACAAGCACACCCATCAAAGAAACGTTAGAACAAAGGGAAAAGCAGAAGGAAGAACGGAAAACTTCAAAAAAAAACAGAAAAGATAATCCTGTGAATCTAAAAAGGGAGTAAAAAAACTCAAATTAAGTTCCTGTAGGCCTAAGAGTCTATAAAATCCAGGCCAAACAGTCCAGTTGCATCAACTTCAAAGGATGGTGTTATAAGATGTCCTGCTTGTGAAGAGGAATATTGTGACCCTCCAACAGAAGAATGGACCCAGTGCTGTATATGCCAAGAGTGGTGGCATGAGGAAAGTTCCAATTAGGAAAATGGCATTTTTATTTGTGACTTTTGTTAGCTGCACAACTAAACACTTCAACATAAAGTTACAATGTATTATGCTTAGTTTGTAAGATGTAAAAACGCAGTTATATATCATTTGTTAAACTATGTAACATATTCAAAAGATAAAATCTGTTCAACCTTTCTCAGTGTCGTCATCTTGCCCTAAGGCCAAAGTCATCTTGCCCCAGTACTGGGGAAACTGAACTCAAACTGAATCTTAAATCTGAATCTCTTGGGCTGCAGCATCAGCAACTAAGCTTTATAGGCACGGCAAGTTACCATGAGTGGAAGCCATTTCGTTGGTGGCACCATCTACTTTCGGCTTCCGCTACCAAATTGTAATATTTGAATTTTATTCAATTCAAACTCTCGTTGGATGCTAAATACTGCCGTGATTTAATTTTACCGACTGCACCAGAACCAAATGAATACTCAAGGGACAGTGGCGCACACAAGGGGGTCCGACCCCCAAAGCCCTTGATTTTTTTCCCGATTGATTATATTTCTAAGTATATAGTGCGTAAAATTTAATTAAATATTTGTTATTAATGATTAATTTTATTAATTAATGCTAATTATTTATTCAATAATTAGTTTTTTACTGGTTTTTGTTCCCGAAACTTAACAAAATCGAAAGGAGCATGATTCAAGAATTATGAACTTTAACCCCCGGACCCCCCCCTTGAAAAATTTCTGTGTGCGCTACTGTCAAGGGATCTTTTGCATGCTACATAATCATATGACATGCTTACCTACGATTTTCGCATCTAGAAAATCTATCGACTATACAGCCTAGGTCGAATCCCCAAACTTGGGCTTACGAAACGCTACCTTTAAGCTATTGAATCTTCATAAAAATATAGACGATGTCCCAGTTTTTCTGCGGACCATCAACACTTTTCGTGAACCACCCGGTCGGTTACCCTGGTATATGTTATCTATAAGTTTGTTGACACCATTCTCTTCATTAAACTCAGTGTAAAATTCGATTTGTCCATTATTATATTCACTGCTGTACACTAATTTTATAACTTCTAAAACTGCCTTTTTGTACTTCTTTGAGATGATTCATTAAAAATTTTATTTTATTATCAATTAATCTAAAATTTAAAAGGAAAATATTGTCCATTTAAAAATTCTTTTTAAAGAATACCTATTATTGAGTTAAATTGAAATATTACGGTTAATTTATTATTGTTAGAAAATTCCTTTTTAACGTGTAACAACAAACAAATTTATTTTTAAAAAAATTTATTAAGCCTACGAGTGCAATAAATGTCATCACTTTTAGATGTGAATTTAAAATGTATGAATCAGTTTAAATTTTACTTGTATCGAGCCAAACTTATTACTTCAACACAACTGTAGAATAATAAAATGAATCTATCATTTAAAGATTTTCTTAGTTATAAAACATTAGAATACTTTGCAGATAATCTATTTGTTGCATTTGAAATTTATTCTGTATGAAGTTTATTTTTTAAATTCGTTAAAACATGAAAAAAAAAGTAAAATATTCGCTGAATTATCAAGTGTTCTGCACACACCCACATTATACTATATATATTGCAGATAAATAATATATTTGAAATTATGTTTGAGAAAAAACTTGTCCTGTGTAATTAATCCATTTACAGAAAATGGAAAATATAACATTGTAACAATATTTTGTCAGTATCCTCGAAAACAAAGATACATTCGAACTTTTCGTCCAATAAATAATCCAAAACAAAAAACAAAAAAGTTCTGAGCAGCGGGACTCCCCCACCGCCGGCTAATTCTGTGGTCACTCCATTTCTCCGGCCGCGTGACTAACCCTCTTAAATTTTCAGCCGGACAAATCGTTCGAGTGCTTCAATCACCAAAATGGGCAATTAACACGAGAACCCTGCCGGAGTTATGGAGAAAACCCCCGTCGCCTCTGAAGGGCGGGGGCGTCTACTTCTCTCCCCCTCTCTCAAAAATGTGAGAAAACATTCCATTCTCTCTCTGCTCTTGACCACGGTGCATTCAAATCGATGAGAGTGGGCACTGGGTAAATAGAGCGGGCATTCACTGGTGGACAGAAAGAAACTTTGTATTGGTTTTTCGCTCTGAAAAAGATGGAGAAATGTAGATGTTCCGCGCTTCAATAAACCCGACAGATGTTTTCGGTTTCCGTTTTTCTTCGTGTTCGCCAAAACCTCGTGTTTTTGTTGTCATGTGTTGGGGAGAGTGTGGTCGCTGGGTTGTAAAGCGTGCTATGTAAATGGTAATGGAATTGAATGGACTGTGAGAATATATATAAATCTGTTTCCTTTCGAGAGTTTGTTTTGTATAAATCGCTTGACGTGATTTTTTTTTGTGGCTTAAGGTTATACAATATCCTTTCTCAATAAAATAAATAAAAGAAACATTTGTGTGTTGTTTGTAGAACAGTAATATTTCTGTAAATTATTGATTTTTTTTTTAGAGATTACGTTTTATTAAATTGGTTCTGAAAAAAGTAGTTTAAAAAAACCATTATTTTTATATTTGAAAAAATTAAAAAAATTTGAAGGTTTCTTTAAATTTTTATAAAATTCCCGGTTATTAATATATTTTTATTTCGTCTGATTTATATTTCTTGGATTATATTGGAAACCAAACTTAATGGTGAATTGAAAATTTGGCCTTTTGTCGAATTTTATTAACTATATCTGCAGGTAAGGCCGGAAAAAAGTTTAAAAAATATCTGCATTTCTCTAGTTAAAATCCATACTAATTTTTATAGCACGTATGTATATGGAAGTTATCGACAAACATTTAAAGACTCTCTCTTGAACATGGTTATCCTCTGTTCTGGCGAAAAGAGGATTCCTAATAATTCCCTTCAAGAAACTCTTGCGCCGACAAAAATAAATCCGAGAAAAACGCATTTAACATGTGGAAAGGTGTTGGTCTGGAGACGGTGTCAACACTCAGAAAATTCAAGTATATTTAAAACTAGCCAGATTGAAAATTTATAGACCTTAGATTCCAAACTGGATGAAACGCTGAAAAATGCACAAAGGTTTTTAAAAAATATTTTTGGCGCTTTTTTTATCACTGTACAGCTTAAAGGGAAATCTGATTTTATTTATGTATCATACAACATTCTTCCTAATCTTATCTTTTTTGAGATTCATCTTAAGTATGTATAATATTAGGTAGTTACATCTCTTAACTTTATTAATGTTATGAATTTATTGTTATTTCATATCTTTCACACGTTTTTTTTCGATACGCTCGAATTTGATGTATGAAATCACTTGTCTCTCAAAAGTACATAATTTTAACAAAAACTTTCAAAATTGAGAAATATTGGGTTTTTTTATAATGAAACTCTTTCTGTTGAGATTAATGAATTATAAAATGTTTTCGCACCTTTAATTGAAATAAGGTGAATTATAGGAGGAGGGGGGGATATTAATTACTCAGCACATATACCATAGTTCAGAGGAGGGGAATTTTTTGCCATTGGAGGCCGCATGTAAATTAAGTTTTAATAAAGGAAGCCGCATAGGGTTATGTACCTATATAGATCACTGTAATGTCTGAAACTACTGTTGGCGGGGGATCATGGAATGTTGGCGTGAATAGGCGCGGATTTGAAGGGGGAACTGTGTTTTGAAGAGAGAAGGTTTTTTGACCTCAAGCGAGGCGGTCATTGAAGAAAAAGTCCCTTGTTTTGGGGTTAAGAAATCGGTGAGAACCGATGCATGGCTTTGCTCTACCAAAAATGAAGTTTCTTGGGAGTGTTTTAACACAACGGACAGTGTTTATTCGAATGTGATAATCAAGATAATTGTGTCTATAATCAAGATAATTGTGTTTAATCAAGATAATTGTGTTAGAGTTGGTTAAATGGAGAAGTAGTTAAGAAAATAAATGAGAGAGTACAGTGACTTTTATGAAATTATTACAGATTTAACAATTTTGTGCATTATATACAAATATTAATAAAAAAAGAAATCCTTGTTCATTTATTATTTGACATAAAATGCTTTTTATATTCACATAAGGGTAAAAATGGGTTATAACCATCATTGATTATGTGATTTTTCTATAAATTTATTAAAGTCATAGATATTGTTGTAATTTTTACATTTCTTTGTTGGTATTTTTATTTATGTAAGAGCATTTACATATATATATATATATATAAACACACATATATTTGAATCAAACTTCATAACGTGAAGCCTTAATTGTTCCTCTACATAAGCATGTGTGGTAGTGTCGTCATGTTGCACTAGGTGGCGTTCTAAAATTAGAAATGTACAATTCCTATTTCCAAGAACAGTCACAGAAATATACGTACATTCATGCCGTTCTTTATTTTTTCTATTCATTTGCAAACTGTTGAGTAATCTATATAGTTAAATACTATAATTAATAGAAGTGCTAGCTTTTATGAAGGCCGCGGATTCCCCACCTTTGCCCATAGTTCATTACTTTTTCGACTTGCGGAGGCATTTTTTGAACACAATTTTTTCCCCCACGAATGAAATATGTCTCTGTATTAGATAAACTGTTTACAAAATTCAGCGTGCCGTGGTGCGCCTATAAAATAAGGCACACTGAAAGAGTAATTTATTTCTTCCGGATTATTTTTTTAAAGATGATACACAAATTGAGCAGTATTGTAAAATAACTTCGAACTCTCGAAGATAGATTGAATCATCCATACAAAGTAATTTAATGATTGATATTTAAGTCGCTAGATTTTATTCACTAAGCATTTGTATTATGAATCACGCTTCCTCGGTGATTTCCACGTTATGTTTTCCATGCAGATATATACAAATCGTAAATCTATCTGTAGAAAAAACCCACTCAAAAGAAGTATCTGTAAAATAAACATCTCGCTCTTGAACCCAAACCTTTTTGTTGTTATCAAGGTTACAGTAACTTTTTTTCCAGTGCATGTTTTCTTTTGGTTTAGTAATAACATGAAACAGCTTATTACCTTTACTTTTTTTTATTGAAAAATATACAAAATTATAAAGGTGTGCTGAGAAAATCTTGTTTTTTTTTAATATAAAAAAAGAAAAGAAATAATGCTGTTGAAAAACAAAAATGAATTTTATATTTTAAAACTAAGTGTTTTAACAAATATATAAAAACTCCCGATAAATATTTCGAAATTTTTTCAATGAATTTTAAGTCATAAAAGAACTTAGAACACTGGAACTCAAGAATTTATATCAGGAATTTTTATCTATATTTTATTTATGTGTGTATTTTTTTTTATGGTTTCTAACTCCCAATAATATATGAAACTCTTTCGTTATGAATGCATAATTTTCTGACAGAATATCAACATATCGTAAAATAATACTGATTTATATTATAATTTGAGGTTACTTATCATTTATTACACTGTTGTTCATTTAATTTACAATTTTTTTTGTATGTTTTTATTACATTTTCATGCTATAAATAATATCGTGGTGTGTGAAAAATGCTTCTTTAAAGTATGCCGTGTTTTCGCTGAATCAATACAATTTAATTTCAGTTTTATGTATCTGAAAGTGGACAAATGTTTGAAAAAACTTTTTTGTTTATTATGTACTATATCCATGAATTTTATTTTGGAATTGAAAAAAAAAATTTTTTTTGTAATTAGTTCTTACTGGCGTTGAACACCAAAGGCTAACTCTTTAGCGCAAAATTAAGATCTTTTTAACGAATCAGCTTATGTATATATAAAGCACTTTGAAATAAGAGTGTAGTGACTGACTTTCCCTCCCCCCTGCAGCTTCTTTTTTGAAACAAACCAGTCGTGAATTGGCTCTTTTCTATTTCCAAACGGAAACGAAAGACGTGACATTGTTGGAGAAAAGAAGCCCTGTTGCGACAACCTTTGGCTACAGAAACACCTACCTGTTCTCATTTATTTTAAGCCAAAACACACTTTGTATAGATTAGACATTTTTTTATCAAAACAAATCCACACATTTTATATCCCTAACTTACAGAAATACAATATTTCAAAACGGTTTATTTGAATTTCAGATGATGGATAGTTTTTAAATAAAAGAATATATGAGAATTCGTAAAAGGTATGCATTTTTTCATCAAAACACACAATAAAACAATTTTTGAATTTTAGATTAATCCTTAAATTTTGTAATTTAAGAGTAGCGATCGATAAATATCCCAACCATAGAATAATCACTCTGAAAAATAGAGACAAGTTTCTTTTTAATTATTTGCGTCATAAATTTAAAGCGTTTTGCTTATTTATGAATAGAAACTGTAGAATGATTTATGACTTTGAAAAAGTATTTTACATCGCTTGAACAATAGCGTGGTTTCAAAAAACGAGAATAAATAAACATATCTAACAGCATTTGTAGTATATCTTATTAATAAATCATAAAGTAGAACGGCTCTTATTAACTGCTAGAATCAACCATGTTTAAATGTTATTGATGTACCATATTATTGATGACAACACACAACAAACACATAAAAAAATATTGATAAATGTCAGTTTTCATCCATTTTTGATGTATTATGAAGTAGACGGCACTGATAAGAAAATGCCGTGACTAGTTTTGAAAATGTGGTGGTAAAAGGTTACCATCAGGTACATTTCACTTGGCGTTGTTTGTATCATTTTTGGCGACTTAATCGCCTTCGCCGTCGAAACGGAAAAGTAGCCAATTTTTTTCTCTTAATGTATTGCTTGCAAACTGAATATAATTATTTTTTTAAATATTTTCTATCCTTAAAAGTTTTTCTAAAAGTGCAAAAACGGGAAGAGATTTGAATTTTTTTCTTGACGAGGAAAGTGACCTTTTGGAATGTGTTTTGGCAAAGTTCAACACATCAAAAACAATAAAAATTTATCTTCTGAACGAAATTTTCCCTAAAACTATAAAATAATTATTACTATTTATGTGTGTTGTAAACTTATAATTTCTCATTAATCAAGAATTAAACCAGTTAGTCGTCAAAGATAATATTAATGGAGAGATACACATTTGTATCTATTTAATGATATTCGAATATCATTTAAATAAATTGCGTTTAAAATTTGTTCATAAGAAGCTGTTAAACAATACACAGTTATTACCTATTAAATCTAATTGTTTTAATGTCCACTGGCTTTGTGAAAGTCATATACGAATTAAAGGGGTATAATTTACTTATTAGAAATTTTTTTTGGAGGGGTCTACTGAAATTCTTTACTCACATTACTTGTCTTTCTCATTAGCACAACAAAACAGGGATGCCCTGATTTTCTCAAAAAGCTTCTTCCTAGCCAATCCTTTGTTAGAATTAGTCCTCCAATTATTTATTTCATGTAGGTGTATTAATTTCTTGAAAATTAAACTGATTTGATTGATTTACTATCAATGACTGAAATATTTATTCTCAGTTGTGAATTACATTTTATGTACCTAGCATACAATTAAAAATATGTCTATATGAGTCAATATTGTATCCTAATTTTTTGTGATTAAAATTTTTTGTATTATAAAAATTTTTTTTTAATTTTTAAAAAAAAAAAAATTTTTTTTAAAAATTTTTTTTTTTAAAAAAAAAAATTTTTTTTTTTTAAAAAATTTTTTAAAAAAAGGGAAAAACCCTTCCCAAAAATTTTAAAAAAAAGGTTTTTTTTTTAAAATTTTTTAAAAAATTTTTTAAAAATTTTTTTTTTTTTTTTTTGGGGGTTTTTGGAAAACCCCCTTTTAAAAACCCCCCTTTTTTTTTTTTGGGGGTTTTTTTTAAAAAAAAAAAACCCAAAAAATTTTTTTTTTTGTAAGGGTTGGGTTTTTTTTTAAAAATTTTAAAAAAATTTTTTTTTCCCTTTTTTTTTTTTTCCCCCCCAAAAAACCCAAAAAAAACTTTTTAAAAAATTTTAAAATTTTTTTTCTTTCCAAAAGGAAAAATAGGAAAAAAAAAATTAAAAAAGGGTTTTTTTTAAAAAAAAATTTTAAAATTTTTAAAAAAATTTTTAAAAAAAAATGGGGGGTTTTTTTTTAAAAAATTTTTTTTTAAAAAAAAATTAAAAATTTTTTAAAACCTAAAATTAAAAAAATTTTAAAAAATTTTTTCCAAAATTTTTTTAAAAAGGGGGAAAAAAAACCCGAAAAATTTTTTTTAAAAATTTTTTTTTTTGGGTTTAATTTTTAAAAAAATTTTTTTTTTTTTTAAATTTTTTTTTCCAAAAAATTTTTAAAAAAAAATTTTCCTTTTTAAAATTTTAAAAAAAATTTTTTTTTTTTTTGGTTTTTTTTTTTTTTAAAATTTTTTTTTTTTTTAAAAAAAATTTTTTTTAAAAATTTTTTTTTTTTTCCCCGGGGGGGGAAAATTTTTTTTTAATTAAAATTTTTCCCCTTTTTTGGGGGGTTTTTTTTTTTTTTTTTTTTGGGGGGCCCCCTTTTTTTTTTTTTCCGGTTTGGGGGGAAAAAAAAAAACCCCCAAGGGAAAAAAAAAAAACTTCGAAATTCTTTTGTTGGGCGTTTTTTTTTTATTGAAAAATTTTTAATCGGGAAATTCGGGCAGTTTCAAGTGTTGAATTTATTTGAATTGCAACATGACCCATTCATTAAAAATTCAGTTTTGATAATATAATTTTAGCAGATTTATATTTGTTTTTACTTTTCGTTCTAAATAAGGAAAGATTGATAGTTATTAGTTTATATTCACTCCAACTTTGCATTTTATATTGTGAAGAATATAGATAATTTTAAACTTAAACCTTAATAGGTTCTAAAAATTAAGAAAGTACAGGAATTGGGACCTTAGTAACTATTGTATTACGAAATATTATGAAAATTAAAATAAACAATAATCTATTCAAAACCATCACCATTCAATCTAAAATTATTTGCATCGTACAATATTCGTATAAGTACATTAAGTGTACGAAAAAAAGCAATACATTTGCGATAATTTACCTGTATCGTTATTTTTCGAATCTGCATTTTAATATTGTATCACATTTTCATCGTGTGCAGTTCTGGGTTTTATCCATTCAACTTCTGCCAGAATCTCACACTGTCAGTTTAATAAAATCACTTACTACTAAAAGTACGTTATAAAGGTTATCATACAACGTTCTTTATCAGGTTTAGTTCAATTTTTGACTTTCAGGTTTTAAGATTATTATTTGTTGTTGTTTTTTAAAGTGAAATCTATTTATACGAATAATGTTGTTTAATTTCTAAATGGATCATGCTGAGCGGATAATTCTCTTTTGATCTCTTTTTGGTGTTATTGTTGGTAGAAGTGCTTAAACACACTTTTTTTGATATTTTAATTATCAGAGATGGCGTTTTCAGATAATCTACAACTGACCAAACATTGAGAAAGTAAATAATGAACTTATAAAATCTAGTTAATCATCCCCTCAATTCTGATCAATAACAGATTGATTGATGTTAATTTACCTCGTAAGCTGAAGTGACACGAGGACTATTGAACCTCAGTCACGTAACGAGGATGACATTTGAGCTGTGCGTGACACCCTTCCTCCTCCTCCAAACTTCCACACTGCCAAATGGAGAACTTAACATACTTGTATTTTAGACGTTGATAGTTGTGTCTGAGTGCAGTGGAAGGTGTGAAAGCCTACTAGGGTAGATTAAGTGAATTTTAGTGCTGTATCCTGTATTTCAAGGATTGTTTTTCGACAATAAATTTTCATCACTCCTTGCTCTTTGAGACTGTCCTCGAACCCTGATTTACGTAACAATACATTTCATCGAAAAGCTGACTGAATGTGATAAGTTAATTTTTTCGGCTATTTAAAAAAAATTCCAGAACATTTTTTTCTTTAGTTTCGTTATGTCTTTTGCATTTGGATTAAAATCGCTAGAACGCTATGCAATCAGTCACCCCAATTGTTTTTGTTCCGTCCGATTAGTTCTGTGAAAAAAACTTGCACAAAGAGTTGAAAAAGGGGGAAGAAGAATTTCATGGATGATTGTAACTTCAAACACACTATTTTACTGCTGGATTTATATGCTTTATCATTCAATAACATTGCTTTTATTTATTTATATTCTATTTATTGTTTTGAATAGAATCTGAAAAATTTCAATTAAAAAAATTAATCATTTCAAATTGTCTTTGATCAAACGCAAATTATGCCTCAGGACGTGTATGTTTTTTTCTCGTATATTAATTTATAATATTGTTTCTTTAATTGTTCGAAGTATTTTGTAAATGCGATATTTTTACTGTTTAAGTGTTAGTTTAGTATCATTAATTTACAAAAATGAAATGTGAAGGAAATTACACGCAGGAAAATATTGATTCAGTTGTAAATGTATAGCATAATGAAAAATATGCTGATGCGTTCTATAGGATAAAAGAGTCAAAACCTAATATTAATGCTGTTTCAATTTTAGTTATAAAATTATTATTGAGCGAAAAGAGTCCGAAATGTGTACATTTCTTGCCCCAATTTAATTTTTGTGTATGAAACAAATTTATTTGCTCACCCTCCAAGCAATTTATCCCTTAAATACCTATATAAAAAATAATATTACTTTATCTTTTGAATTCGATACAGTAAGAATGTACCACATTTATAATATTCAGACCTACTGAATCATCCAAAAGTTTGAGAATTTTGCAATTTATTGTGGGATCCCGTTTTGTTTTTTTAGCTATGGTTTGACTCCAAACAGTCAGTTTCTGGAAGACATAGGAGCCGATATGTACAAATCCCTCAACATTCTGCCCAAGCCTTGGGAATGTTAACAATTCATGTTGGGAAGACCACCCCTTAAATCACATTAGCTCAACGCCCGGGAGTCAGTGAGCACCAAATCCTGTCATGTTCCTGCCTTTGTTCGCGCCGGGGTAATCCTTCACCCTCAGCTGTTACAAACTGGGGTGGAGGGTGCTCTGGTTGGTCGTCTGCACGAGGGTGTAAATCATACCCTGGGAGCTGAAAGCAATTGGTGGATGGGATGTGGTCGGGTGAATGGGTGCCCCGAATAGGGGGGCACTTGCCCCAGGTAACAGCTGCGCCCCTTCGGGTTGGAGGTCCTGAGAACGTCTACGCAGGATGAACAAAGAGCCGATTTGGCAAAGGAAGGGCCATTGAAAAATGGAGTAATGTAATTGGAAATGAATTACCTTTACTGCTGTAAGGCCGTTTGAAAACAAATAGAGATCTCGGTGAAAGAAATAACTGGAGAAGGTGTACACGATTTTATATTTAGGACAAGTTTTGACTTGATTTAAAAGTACTATGTTATTAAATGCTTCGATAACCCCCGGAATTTTTTTAAATATCTTTTGTGAAATTATAGATGTAGTAAGTATTAACAATACTGCTGGCACGTAATATTACTTGTTCACGTGCATAATTTTTACTCTTTATTAATTAAAAACAGTTGCTAATTAATACGAATCGTAATGAAAGGCTTTTGACCTGTTATTTTTTAAGAGATGTCCTTGGTAAAATGACAATAAATACATAAAATTGCTTGCAGTTAATTTTATTGATTAAAGGAAATGCTTTATATGTTTTTTTTAAACGCAATGGTAATATTCTTTAATATGTTATCAATAGAATATTATTAAACAAATTCGGTGCATGAAAAAGAAAGTGCAAAAGTAGCATGTGTAATTGTTGCGCCATTAACTTACGATCAAGAATAGAACAATATTGTATAATAATACACTATTTAACTATTAAAGACAGCTCTACGCGTTTTTTTACTCCCGAACAATTCTATTGTCTTTGACTGACTACTAAATTCTAAAGAATCTCGTTCCATTTTTTTTTCAGTAAGAGTATATCTACGTTTTAAATGGGATTTATAAAACCATGAAAAATTACACACACAATTTTTACTAACGTAAATATTTATTTATAACTAAAAGAAAGATATTTCTTAATCTCTAATTGATCTGTCCTGAAATTTATTGTGAATTTTAAAAAAAAGTCAATCTCTGTTTACGAGTTCCACTATTTTGTTTACAAGATGTTACTATTTTTCGTATTTTATTATATATTGATTGTTGCTTTTCTTTTATGATTGTCAACATGAATCAACAAAAATTAGTTTTAAAAACAAGTAATAATATTTTAAATAATTTTTTTTCCTTATCAACACTTTTGTGAACTGGTGTTTAACCGAAATTTCAAACTGAAATGCAAAATTTCAGAGACCCGTAATTTTTAAAATTTGTTTTGGTCTGAAAGAGAAAAAGCTTTTGTTATGTGTAATAGGTGCCAATCATGTAGAGGAAATGTTAGTAGGTAGAGAGATAGATGTAGAGGAAATACTCATGATAGCAGATATGAACTACTTGATTTGGAAACGAAAGAATAAATAATTAATCGGAGACTATATTGTTCGTGAAGCATGTAAGTTCTTTTTCTTTTTGTTAAAAAAATTCATTTTGAACTTAACTTTTTATAATAATTATTTTTGGTCTAAAAATGAATCAAAAGCATTGTATAGTTATTTATGTACTCTTTTTTAATTAAAATAGCAATAATTGTTAAAGCTTTATAAATGCATATTAAGAAAACAATTGAAAACGAAAACCAGCCATTGTGTAAAAAAAAATCTAAAAGCATTGAGTTTACGCGTCCCTTTTGTTTATTTATTATTTTTATCTTTTCATCATTACTTTCAAAAAAAGGATTGATGCGAAAAGACCTTAAAATACCTGATTTATCGCGTTATTCGGAAAATAATGACTCATTTAACTCCGTCATCATCATTATTTTTAATAAACAAAAAGTAATTTTGAACCAATCCCTTAACGCTGTTTAGTTCTATACGCAACCATTACAAAATCCTAAGAAAAAGCAAATAAATTTAACCAGTAACAATGAGAAAAAGAAGAAAAAAGAATCCTGTATTAGAGTGAGAGAGAGAAGGCTAAAAGCAGAACAATCTAAGCTTTTGCGTTCCTTTTTTTCCTCTCTTATCCCTCTTTCCCTTTACATCAGCACTCGGGGAGGGAGAAACAAGAAAAAAAAAAGGATGAAAACAGAAGAGAGAGGAGGGAGAAGCGAACAGTCTTCGTGAATGGCGGCAGAATACAACCACACCAAAGGGAAAGAGTTCGGAGCACTCTGATTGGCTGCCTGCCGACCTTCCGGGGTTTAAGCCCAACCAGCCTTCCGAGCTAGCGGTGGTCATGGACAAATTTCATCTAACACATCGCACGGGTAAAAAATAGCGGGGGCCCCCTCCTCCGGGAAAGAAAAGAGAAAAAAGCGGTTTTTTCTTCTCCCTTCACATGCTGTAGTGCACTGTGCTTTGGGTGATAGTCGTTTGTTTTGGTGATAGAAGCTAGGTGTGTGATGATGAACACTTATTTCGAGCAGGGCGGCTTCTACAACGGTACCGCTGCGACGACTGCCGAACCGCAAGCGTACCGCTTTCCGCAAAGCTTGCTGGTGCCCTCGTATGGCCCGGGCCCCACGCCCCGAAATGCCCACGAATCAGCCCCTTACGGGGACGCCAACGGCGGGGGCAACGGATCTTGCAAGTTGTATTCAAGTGGAGAGGCCACCTTTAAAGCGGAATGCCTGGCCAAAGAGCAGAACGGCTTCAGCCAAGCCGTCAAAGACATGGTCAACTGGCCGGCCATGGCCCGGGCCGCCAACGAGCAGATGAGGTCGTTCGCCACCGAGAATTCCGCCACCCCCCGGGGTAGTGAGACATGGCAGCAATGCTGTCAAACGTCACCGGCTATTGGTCAAACCCATAATAACACATTTTATCCCTGGATGGCTGTGCAAGGTGTGTATCTACATTGTTTATATTTACCCTCTCTCTACCTGTTCCTTTTCCCAATGAAATATACTAATAGGAGCATTTAAACTATCTTCAGATAAGACTGCCTGTACATTGTGTTTAAAAATAATCTCTTGAGTCTATGAAAATAATCTCTAATAGTCTCTGAGGTAAAAAAATATTTTAAAAATTGAACAATGACAGTAGTTTTCAATTCCATTGATTATGCTATATATTTTCATAGAGTAGAAGAATATGTGAATTTTTTTTAAATATTGGAGTTACTTAAAAATGCCATACTTGTTTATTCACACTTATACTTCCTTCTTCTCAATTATTTGAAAGACAAAGAATAGCCAATGGGTTGCATATTCCTTGTGTAATGTTTATTTTCCCATCTGTCTTGTATTTTATTACGTCAAAAATGAAGTTAACAAACATGCAGTTATTGAAGTTTTGTCAACAAATTTTGCTAGGAATTAAAGAAAGGCAACAAATCCAACAAAAAAAAAAACTACTTACTCTTCATTTTTTTACTTGAAAAGAGGACCGAGAGAAACTATTGTTTACAAACATATAGTCATTAAATCTTAATCGAAAATCACCGTTTATGAAATGTTATGCAATGCATAGTATGCAATATAAATTTACGTATCCAACATATATTCTCAACAGAAGGATATTAAAAATAATTTGTGGTGTTATTAAATTCATCTGCGAAAAATTTAGAATGTTATAGAATAGGAAGTTTTTGAATGCAAATTTCAAACGTATTTTATCTAAAATTCACTATAAACAATTTTGTTCCACTGATATCACTCATTTGTTCGATTTAATTTTAAAAGTTATCTTTAAATAATTGTAAGTGATACCCATACTTTGCGTTTATATATTGAGTATAAATACAGAATTTTACTCCTTACTGTTTTTAAAATGATCTTAAATTCATTTTAAACACCATCTACGTTAATTTACCTCAAAGAAAGCAGTTATAAAGTTGACAAATGGGAAATTAACCATTCTATTAAAAAATATCTATCTGCATATTTTTTCTAAGAGTTTCATGTAAAAATGAACTCACATGCTCTAAAAAATTAACTTGAAACGAATGTTATCTTCGTAAAATAACCCTAAATATATTTTTTAAAAAATACATACAGTGATAAACATATTTATTTATTTGGCAAATTGCTTTTAATTAAATTGTCTTTGGTTTGCATTCTAGAACATTTATGATAGAAAAACAATTTTTCTTTTAAATTACTTTTTCCTACATTAATTGTAATGTAAATGTTACATAATTCTCGTTCATGGTTTCTTTATAACTGAAATTGCTCATTTAGACAATCCCTTCAGAGCTCTATATCATTCGGGGATTGTTTAAATCTATTACTAACAGATGGAAAATGTTGTGCAAAATCTAGTAAATACACACATGATTTTTTTCCCTCTAATTGTAAGCCTTTTTACAATGCTAATAATTTTTTATTTTTACTTTAAATTTTAAGCTACAATTCGTTACACTTCTAGTAGAAATACAAGTATTTAAAAGCTAACACATTGTTTATAACAATGTATATTGAAATCTTGACATTTTAATGTTAAATGTCGTGAATAGTTCCACTAAAAATGATTTTGTGGATCTGTAAAAGATAATGAGAACAGTTATATAACTTTAAATATATATATATATGTATCTGAGATTATTCAGCATTTAAAATATTCTTATAAAATATTTTTATTTATTTACTATGGAAAAATCTATTTATTCATAATTATTACTATTTCCTTTGCAAACATTATAATAAAATTTTATTTACATCATGATCACTGAAGTAAATTGTTCAAGTGGATTTTTTATAGCAATTACTTAAATTTTTGTCTTAAAAATTAGAGTTATAAATTTTTCTTATTTTTTCGTGTATGCTTTAAAATATTCTTTCATGTTTAAATTTGTTTGATTCTTGCAATCGCATAATTGAGAACTGTTACTTAAATAAAGATATTTCACAGTAAATTGTCCATAAAAACGCCTCTTAAATGATTTTTAACATTTTTTAACCATAAAAAATGTTTCAAACTATATTAAAAAGAGAAACAGTAATTGATGCTCTCTCGTCGTAATTTGCACATTTTCTTATTTTCCAAAGGAAGGATGAAGTATTTTTACCCAACATATTACACCAGTTTTTGAAAAACATTGAATGGTGAAGTAGAAAGTTAAATACATTATTAAACTAGAATCAAATTAGAAGTGATAAATATGGGAATAAAAAATAGTCACCATGGTGCTCCAGAAAAATTAAAAGAAATCTTATATTGGTTATGCATTTTTTTATACTGTATTTGTGTATAAACAATTGGGATCTAACGAAACACATAAATCAAATAAATCAATTAGGAGGAAAATATGTTGTATTTGTCTGAAATTTTTTTTTTAATAAGGCCCATAACTGCAGAGAAAGTTGGCAAGAATACTTGTAGGTGAAAAATTTATGAGATATATATTAATTTAATAGTGTATAATGTGTCGAAATTGTTATTTAAAATCTCTTTTGATGACAATTTAAATATATGTTGTATTATGAACTAAATTTAGCGTAAGATATAGAATGTCATTAGTAATATAATCGCATTTAAATTTTACTGTATAATCAGTTTCTTTAATTTTGAGATTATTTCTCCTTGGAGTACTTACTGGCCATGGAAAAAAAAACTGCACAAATGTTCTGAACACAAAATTGAAATTCCTATCTCTGATCGAGCAGAATATTTATTTATGTTTGTTGGAAGAAAAATTAGTATGTATTGAAAAAAAGGAAGCAGTTTGAAGATGCAAAATGTTTTATTTTTTGCTCAGTGCTATAAAGTAATTGTAAATGCATTTTAATACTTATTTGATAATAGTTTTAAAATCAACATTTGAAAATTGTATTTGAATGTAAACAATTCTTGCAATCAGTAATGTTATATTTATAAAGATTTTACTCTGGTACTTTCTACATCAATGATGGGAAAAAAATTTCTTTCTTGAAATATAATTTTGAATATATAATTCTTGAATATACTCGCATATAATTTTGAAAATAAAAATTTTGAGTGTAATGATGAGCAGTACAAGTATTGTGACATTTTGAAAGATTAATAGACTTGATTCTGTGAAAAAATTACTCTAACCCAAATGTTTAACTTAAAAATACTCTTTTAGGTATTTAACTGCATATATTTATCAAAATTATAACATTTACTAGTATTAATAATAATTTATTTAATAATATTTACAAGAAATGTAAATAAATAGTGGCATTAGCTTATAAAATATATTTTGTTTTACTAGAATAATTTGTTGTAATAGAATTACAAAATATTTTTTTATATTAGAATTATAGAATATGTTAAAGTGAAATAAGAATTACGAGCATGTTTTGCGAAAAATCAGAAAAATTACATTCGTGTAAAAAAGAAACGAAAACCACAAAAGGGGAAAAAAATAGTTTTCCAGTAGTAAATGCAACACATATAAAATTATTTGTGTGAGCTGTTATCAACTTGCAAGTTAAATTTATGAGGGTATTTCAGTTTTCAAGCATGATAAAAAAATGGATAAGTTTTCAACGTACAACGATAAATTTCATTTACGTCTTTGATAAGTAACTAGTATCCTGACTTTTATATGGTTTTTCTGCAATTATCTTTAATTTATTGTATAAAATGGAAAATATATGCAAGAAAAAGGAGTTGGAATAAAGTATGAAATTTGAAATTGTGTCAGAAGCAATAAATGTTAATATACTCTCACATATAAAACCATGATCAAATTATATAAATTCATCAAATTTACCATAAAATCATTAAATATTATTTGACAAACTATCACATCTAAAAGAAATAATAAAAATTCACAATTGAACAATATAAATAACACAATATTACTCAATTTATAAATGAAATAAGAAACCGAAATTGAAGTAAATGACAAAATGTCTTGTTAAGCTCTTGTATTTGCATTGATTACGCCTGACAAATATATTGAAATTATAACCTCAGTACTCATTTTTATAGTATCTAAATTGCTTCTGTGGTTTTTTTAAAGAAAAAAAGTCTAGTTCAGCAGGTAATAAAAACAATTTATGTGTGAAGCGCGTACCTGAATCATATTTCTCCATCTAAGTGGCAGTGATTGACGATAAGTAATTGAGTACAACTCGAGCGTCGACGTTTAGGACTTCCGTCCAATAAAATATGTAGTGGCATCCAAGGAAAGGTTTTTATTGGATCCTAAGTAGTTGATCCTGGTTCCTAATCGTAATGACCTGTTAAACGAGTGCTTGTGGAGTGCATTTTACGACGCCCGTAAATTCTTGCCATAGTCTTTTGCCTGTAAACATCTCTTTATGGCAAGTTAAGTGTTGCAAAGGGTTTTTCCCAAGGATTCGAAACTATTTTAGGGTTGTTCTCGGAGGATGGGTCGTAAAACTCGGCTCCCCTATGTGGGGTGGGCCTCATCCAGGGCCGCCCCGGTTTTTCACTCGTTAGGAGAGAGAGGCGCGCGTGCAGTTGTTCTTGAATGGCTGTTTCATTTTATTTGATTTGATGTTTAATGCAAATATGATGAGTTAAAAAATAAAAGGGAAAAACACTGATTATTTTTTCAGCATAAATGTAGAATCATCGTTAAAATTTGATTTCATATTTGCTTTTTTAGCTTTCAGATTTGGGGGTTTTCTTGTACAAAAGGCCCCCTCCTTACTCAATGGGTATTATTCATATTTAAGAAAATTTATTTTGTTAAAATTAATAATATATGTAAAAATGTTTTTTTTTTCATATTCAATATAATTTTCTTAAATTTATATGTTTCGTAATTTTAACGCGCTTGAGAGAAAAGTCTCAGATTTAGAACAAATTAATACTGTGAGTTTAATATTCTTTGGGATTGTTAGAATAAATTGGATAATATTTTCTTTTTTTTTGAAATTTGGAATAATTAATGTACTATATTTGAATTGTGATTAAAATTAATATACTTTATTAGAATTTATTTCTGAAATATTAACCACACTCTTGTGGGAGATAATTTTGGTTTGTATAATTTAAATTTATATCATCCTTTGTAGTTTCATTCTTTCCGAGTAAGAATTTCTGTTATTTTAGGCACTAAAAGTATATATGGAAGAAAGAAAATGCACTTATTTTTGTAGTAATTTTTTTAATGAAGTATGTTAATGTAGTAAAGTTTTTAATGAAGTATGTTAAATGTTGTAAAGTTTTTTAATGAAGTATGTTAATGTAGTAAAATTTTTAATGAAGTTTGTTTTTAATGGAAAGCTTTTAAAATAAATAGTTGATCGAACAATTTTATTGGTGTATTTTAAAAGTACAATTTTCTCTTGTTGAATGTACATTTCATAGCGAAGGCAAAGTTTATTTATTTGATAAATTAATATTATAAAGTTTGTGCTGCTACTAATGCCAAACTTGATATCAATTTGTGTACCCTATTGCAAAGAAATATATTATTTACACACAAAGGGGTTGTTAAAAACGAACACATGTATTTTACAGAGAAAATTTGGTTTATAATTTGCTTCTGTTTCCTTGAAGAATAGTTTTGTTTTTCTGTTCGTTTGGAATACGGAGAGTGAAAAAGGATTTAAGAATTTTGAAAATTATGAATTATGTAAAGGATTTGATTAAAAAAGGGTCAACATAATATTGTAAGTTATATGTCAGTAGTAATTCTCTATGAGGTGAAAAAGTTGTTAAAAGATTAAGGATGGATAATTTTCTTTAGTGCGTTTATAAGAACGAACTAATACATATTAAATAGTACATTTTTTCATTCAAGTGACATTATGAAGATTAATATTAAAAATTATTATTCGTAAGTAACTTTCGATTTTAAAAATATCTTCAATATTGTAAATCTTAAGCGACAAATTTAAAATGTCTGATATAGCCAAATTACATTGATACACAAAAATATGTATGTACTATGAAAATGAGTGTGTGTATAAAAATATTGTTTAACATTGGAAATGGGGACATTCAAAATAAATTATCTGCTGTGTTGTTTTTAGAGTCGATATTTTGTGTCAATTGTTTATGGAATTATTTGTCATGGATGTAAAAAAATGTGTATGGTGTAAAATAAAATATTTAGTCATTTTTTAGAAGTTGCGCAGTGAGAGATGAACTTACTATAGCATGAATGGGCTTTGTGAAAAAAAAAATATATGTATATTGTTCAAGAAATGAGAAGGGGTGAGTCAAATAGATTTAACTTAAGAATTATGAAATACTGCTTCATTTATATCCAGACTGTAATTCGGGTTGTTCTTTTATGTGTGTGATTTTTCCTGTATGTATATCACGAAGCTCTTGATTGCAGCTGCAATGAATACGAAAGAATGAGCTTTCAACTGGAAATTGTTCTAGACAATATTGTTCTAGAGTGCAAAAAAGGCAATTAATATTTTTATATTTGCTATTTTGTGTTTTCATAAAAATCTTAAACTCTATTTTACAGAATAAATACTAAACTATATTTTCGTTATATGTGATCGCGGTAGTTGTCACTGTAGTATTATTTATGTCGAATCTTGGTGCTAATAAAGGCCTGTCATGTAGAGATTTATGCATGTTAGGTCTATGGAATCGCATAATCCTCACACCGGCATAGTTTAGAAGTTTTAGGAGTGGTTTGTCAACTTAATGGGTCGCGCGTCACTTGTCCAAGGTTCAGAATTAGTCCTCCTGTAGCTTTTTTGAGTGCAATATTAATGAACAATCAATCAAGGTTTAAAATAAAATTAAAAAATTTTTTTATTGTTATGGAAATTTAAATAAATAACAGTAATTGACTTGGATATTCCCGAGTGGGTGTTGAACCCTTTTGAATTCATACTGATACTGGCGCACATTATTGAACTATCCACATTTAAAGGACTTAAACCAATGTTTGAACGGGTACCTCACATTCTATAGTTACAAAAACATATCTCAATTTCATGTCATGCATTATGGGCTATTGTACAGAAGTTGTTGACTATTTCCCTGTCTTCCAATTTGTTAGAACATGGATTCAGTGCCGTAAAAAACCTCATCATAAAAATGGAAGGAGGAAAAAAAAAAGAAAGAAACCGACTAAAAACTAGTGCTTAGGGAGATTTACGCGGTTTCTGCTCACAATCATTGAGGTGAATATAAATACACTCATAACATCTCATCAATTTCATCCAAGTCATTAATTTTTTAGATTTTATTTTTAATATAAGTTATTATTTCAATAAATAATTCTTCAACATTTTTTTTTAAATTTGTAATTTTTATACTATTCATTTATGTAGCTTTTTAAAAAGAGAGTCAGTGGGCAAGTTTTGACTATAAAATGGGTTAAAAGTTTGGGAACCACTAATCGAAATCACACAAGCGACTACTATCATTAATTTAGAAATTTTTAATTTTTAAAACAAATAAGTGATAGAGTATATTATTAAACAAAACGAAACCAAAAATGGTTCTGCAATCTAAATGTTAACAATTCCATACAAAAGTACAGAAATAGAGTATTTGTTTGGTCAAGAAATGCCGTGAAGAGTTGTTACGATCCATCATGGGATTTATAGTTAACCCTCCCCTTCCCTAGACGCTTTTATTGGCGTATTAAGGCTGAGCGACGGAATCGGTGTAGCATTTAACGTAATGACCTGTAAACACCACCGGAGCGCTTATCAAAAGGTCTCCTTTAATGGACTCTTGGGCAGATAGTATTATGATAGGCTCCGGTTGTGAAGATATGATTTACGAGCACGTAGCCCAATGTTTACAATAACTTATCGCCATGTTAAGAGATCTTCATTCTCCCTGAGAACTTGTTTTATTGATGCTTCATCCTTTCAATATTTGAATAGATCCGCGGTGTTTATTGCATTCGATGTTTAGATTAATGATTGTTTATTTATGTGTACGGATAGATTATTATTATTATTAGAAGCTTTTGATCAAACTATTAACAAGAACTCTGCTGTATTTTTTTTTAAGCTTAAAGAGATTTATTTCGATGCTCTATGTACCTACTATTTCCTTTTTTTTCTTGTAGATGATATCATTTATACATGATTTAGACACAGAATTATTGCAACATAAGCGTCCAAACGTACATTATGGTATCCGACTACCTCAGAACGGTGATTTTTCAAAAGCGTACAAACGAATATTTATTTAGTATTTAGTGCCACTCAGATTAGAACACACATATAAGATTGTTTTAAGATGGGCAAAAAATGAACATAGAACATTTTCTTTTTCTGAAAAATGCTTGAGCCCGAACTAGGATTTTTGAAATATATAACTTAGAAATTTATCTGTATTTTATAATACATCAAATTGGAGAAATTTAAAACAAAATAAATAAAACAAAAATAAATAATTTAAAAAAAACATCGATTATTGTTTTAATGGTTCCTAATTTAGACTGTCTGGAGATAATTATCACAAAAGCATTTTTCATAAAAAGAAAATGTTTTAAAAACAGGTTCTATGTTTATTTTTTTTGCCAAGATATTGCATTTAAATAATTTTTTATTGTAATAATATTCTTAAAACAATTTTATTCATGTATTCTAATCTAAGTGTTCCTAAATATTAAAAAAATATATTTGTACGCTTTTACAAAATCACGGTTCCTAACGTAGTCGGATACTTTAAAAAAAATCCACATGGGTTTTTTTATTACCTAATATTTATTTATAAATTTATCACCTTAGGGTGGTAAGCTTAGATTAGGCTATGTCACATTTTTTCCAAAGTGTGAATTAAAATATTATAAAAGGGAACGATGACTTTTGTGGATGCTGTACGTTACTAAAATATTTAAACAACTTCTTTTAATATATGCATAAGGATTCTTAATAATAATTTCACGAATTCTCTCGTTCTGTAAACATATATATACACAATAAAATAAGATTAATGAAAAGGGAAGTTAAGCAGGTACTGGTTTAAAAAAGAAATTATTATAAAATTCAAATAAAACATTAGGATACATTAGTACACACATAATCAGTTATTCCTGATATATTTATTCCCTCCCAAACAATGGTTTCACTTATCAACTTCGTAAATAAATGTAAAATATATCGTAAGGCGATTATGAACTTCTTTCAAATCAAAATTTAATTGTGTTGCCATTTTCGCGCACAAAAAATTAGTCTAAACCTAATCATTCTGACAGAAAATAAGGATAATTGCAAAGAGAATGGAGGTTTTACTCACGTTGGAAATGAATGAAATAAATGTAAAGCAATAATTTTTTCTTTCGTTTCGGTAGAAATGTGAGCTTAAAACGGTATGTCCGTTGCCACTTAATCTGAGAGAGAAATATACTGATTATAATAAAACTTATACGTTTGACTAAAGTTAGTCGCTTTTTAATGGCTAGTTTTATGACTACGGAGGGATTTTAAAAGGAAATGAAATACATTTTGTATTTTAAGTATCGCTGTGGAAATCATGGCAAGGTGTTTATAAAGGATGGATTTCTGAAAATGAATTGTAAAAGAAAAAAACATGGAAGAAACTAAAATAAGACTTAATTATAATTAAATCATTCACATTTGTTTTGTGTGTGCGTTGTGTCGTAGGACTCATTATATTTAGGTAATTTTATTTGTACGAATCGTCTCTAAACGATTAGGAAAGACTTTAAATAGCTAATAGTTAACTTTTTTCAAAAAATAGTGTTTAGAAGTGTGATACTTTTATTTTCTTGAAAAAAAAAACTATAAACTCGTTTCTTCCTGCTGAATTATTTTAAACAAATATTATAAACGATTGAAAATAGGCCTGTGTATTTAGGCCTCGGATGGAAACTGAAAGCAAACCAATAATGGGAGGATAGCCATCAGAATTTGTAAATATTCAGTGGTACAAAATCGCGTAAAAAAATAATATAAAGGGAAGAACAGCTTTCTATTTATGGAGAATCAATTGTTGGAGAGCTAAAAGCGGCCTGCGAGCCGCATGCGACCCCCAAAGATTTTTTGTGATACTCCAAGATTGTCAGAAAAGATGATTCTGGTACATTTTTCTTGTTAAACTCATTCCAAAATTAAATGGGCTTGCAGCTGCAGATGGTATTAAATTACTGTAATAAATTGAATAAAACTGTCTCAATTTTATTTAACTCATATTTAGGAATTTTTATGGTACAATGTATACCTTTTTGAGATACAGAATTAAATAATGCAATAATTTTTTTTTAAAAAAGTGGCTTTTCCATATTCTCTGCTTCCACAAGGGTGCAAAAATAATTGACCATCCCTGAATTAGTGTATTGTTAGTTTTCAATATTTGGAAACATCCATTCCAGTTCAACTTATATTAGGTATAATTTCCTTTACATGATGCCTTACATTCCATACCCACTTGTGTCACCATTCGAAATTATAAGTAATATATCAAAAATACGGATCTATAAATTCTACTTATATTCCATAAAAGAGGTATTAAGAACTGCCTCGTCAAATTGAGTTATGCAGTCGGCAAATTATGAATTGTGAGGAACGGGAAAATCGCCAACACGCATTAAAATCCCAGAAGCATTTCCCAAATGAGTTGGTTTATGTCTAGCACACGCTGTTTACCGCCGTCCCTGCTGAAAATCAAAGCAAGACACCAAAATAGATCCTATTTATCAGTTTCTCCATGTGTCGCTTATAAAAATAGAGCTCCAGTTTGTATTCCGCCACTTCTCTGCATTGTTTTTATGCACTCCTCTTTACACTTCTGATCACGTAGGTGAGCGATCGTGCCTGCCACTTCCCGGTGGATATTGCATTCCTGACAGGTGCCTGTCTACTCCCGATGTCTTTTAGGAGCTCGTTTATTGGCCCCTATCAGCTGGAGGTCCCGGCTGCGCTTGTGTGGCACGGGATGTCAAAGTGGTCTTGTTGCATGAGACGTCTTATCAAAGAGATTATTCCCCGCACCTGATACGTCTCGGTCGTTATGATACACGGCCTGGAGGGATTAATAAATCTTTCTGGCCGTGAAAGACGCATTATGGCTTTTATCAGGTAATGGACGGCAAATTAATATGGCAGAGATTGAAGTTGGGTGGCAGTTATTAGTTTTTGGATTAAAGAGGATGATTTAGATTCATGTTGGGTGTCACAGATATGTGTTGGCGAGTAATTTGTGTATTAAAGTCGATAGAAATACTGCAGTTTTGATGTTTGATAGTGATTGTGAAGTGTGAACTAGTTTTAGGACTGGCTGTTTTTTTTAGACAAAAGTTAGTGGTTGATCTTGAAACTGCATGACTTCAAGTGTGGCAAATGATAATTATTGAGATAAAAGGTAATTGTGGAATTTCGAACTGAATGGCTTAAAAATCTAACCAATGATTATGGAATAAAATATATAATTTTTTATTTCCATTTTTTCTGTTTAAACTGTGAACGTAGAATTAAGAGGTTTCCATACGGAAAGGACTGCAGGAAAACTTGTATTGATTAATCAATTTTTTGTTTATCGATTTTGACATGTAATTTCTAGAGAATATTGAGAATTTACGTTACAGATTTAACCAAAGGTGTTGAAACATCTTTTTTTGTTGATACTGCTTATTTAGCTTCATTACTATGACAGCATCATTCTTGGACACGAGAGTAGCTCGCTTGTGTTCGTTTAACTGAGTTTCAGTCAATATTCTAAGTTTGGCATGTATTTATATGGAGAGAACCAGTGATTCGATACCATTCCTTCAAAATCATGGTTTTATAGTCCTGTTGGACTGGAGCACAGAGCCGCGCATCTTTCAGGGAGGACTGATCTGAGATGTAAGGATGATGTGTCGGAAAACTGTGTAAAACTTTTCAGTGGGACATTTGGCATCTGTGACTCAATTCAGTCTCAATTACTAATGAAAACGTGTGTTAGCTTACTTTCAATATGATGTAAGGTGTCGGTTACGGTTTCAGCGCCATCTTAGAGACTTGCACTATCCAACTTTCATATACCGACTCTTACTCAAAAGAAAGGTTGCGGGGAAGGACTCCCTCCCCTTCGAGACTCCTTATCAGTTCGATTACCTCTGAATAAGAAAGGGTTGAGCTCGGAGCGAAATTTGCATTTTGCTGCTGGGGAAATGGAATAGACTCACCCAAAAAAGAATGCCCAGGGTGATGCGATCTCATTCCCTCCTCGCGATTTATTCAAGGGGGAGGGTGGGGCAGCGGATTTCCAGATCAGAACCCCCTTACATCGTTTGAGAGGGGATGGGAATGGCGGATCCTCTAATGTTCTGTTCACACTCCCCTTTTTAGAGTCCTTAGGGACCATCGCAATAGCTATTTGCCTACTGGACTGTGAGACATCTATAATGCATCGTAGCCTATGAATGGGAATATTTCAATACGAAAGCAGTAAATAACGAGCTTGTAATCCGGAAATATTTAAAGAAGTGTGTTAGGTGACGTTATGAAATGCCTTTATTGTGAACACATTTTTGCGGGAGAATAAATTAAATTATGTTGCTTTATTGATTGTGTAATATCTCTCTCTTTATCAAAAGGCGAATATCGAAAACCTTTTAAAAAAATTGTACAGTATGCAATGTTCAGTTTATGTGGAAATTTGAATTTTTTATCCTTAAAAGGTAAAAATATTGTATTCTTATTGCAATCTCTTGTTTATGGTCACCATTTTCCTATAACCGAAAGCAATGGACTAAATTTATGAAAGTCAGAGGTACGTTTTCACCATTGAATTCAAAACTAATATTAGACTAGCAGTTGTTGTTCAACTTGTAAAATTAAGATAAAATTTCAAATTTGGTAATTGGTTAAAGATGCTCAAAAAATATTCTAATATAAATGCTCATGAACGAATTAGCTGGAAAGAGGTAATTGTGACTGTAACGTCACAAGAATTTAGTCCATTCAACAGTTAAAAGTGAAAAGAAAGAAGTATGCTGCGTAGCGGAAGGTGGGAAACAATTATGTTAATGAAACTTGATAAAGTTAAGCTTAAAGATTTTATAGCTTCGTACAGAGTAATGCGATTTGAAGGTAAGAGTTGCAGTATGAGAACATTTGTTTCAAACTATATAGACGAAAAATAAGAAAACAGTAGAGAAGGAATTGGAATTAACATAAACAGAAAAATGTTTGACCCAATAAGATTACCGTAAAACCCGGCACTTTTAACACCAAAAATATGATCGAAATTTACGGGTGCACGGTATACGTCGGGTATATAAAAATGAGATTCAAAAATAAGAGAGATGAGCATGAAATTTTTTTTAAACTTTTACATAGATCGGATTAATTAAAAGAAATGGACATACCTAATGAACTTATAAAAGAGGTTGTTCTAGAAGTATACTATTTTTTCAAATTCCTGGGATAATACCTCTGCACACGTACACTTTAGGTTCTTAGGTAAGGAGGGAGTGCGCGTTATACGCCGAATTTTACGGTATGTTTGTTAGAAAACGATAAGTAAATCTTATTTTAAAAAGGGTATATAGACCTCGTTAATTAGATAGTCTTATGAGTAGATATATTCAAGTGTAGCCATCTGAAAGTATACGAATTACAAATATAGTTACGATTAATGTCTAGTTTTTTTTTTTTTAAATTCTTATTCGCGAAGATTAAAAAAAATATCCGTGCCATGACATTCAGCTACACTTATCTTTCTCATTCGTTTATAATTATCATCATTCCCATTGATAAGATAAAAAATGATCATTTGTAGCTATTATCGCTAAATCAGCGGAAAGGATTATTTTTATCCACGATGCGATTCATTATCCAATGTCTGTTTGGATGAAATATTTAATTAGCATGTATCTGCGCTGACGAGAAAAGATAACAGTTTATATACGTGCGCGATAAGTTATCTATCTTCGAACGCGGCCATGATGAATGAGACGAGGGCTTCCTGCACGACAGAACATTGCAGAAAGGCGAAGCATTTACAATGTCTGTGATTAGAAGCCATGCATAAGAGATGAGGTTTGTGCGTGCCACAGTTTCTTTTGTACGAGTATCGGGTGGTAAGATACATGTGGTTGGGAAAGAAGTGAGAATCTCTTCGTCCTAAATTAGACAGATTCTTCTCACATCCCGAAATAAATTGTTATTTTGTATTAAGATAACCAGTTTTTTTTTACGATGAAAAGGAGGATGAAAAATTTAAGAAAAAATTACAACGTAAATATATAAAACATTGTATTAACGCAAACAAACAGGTACTGATTACGCTTAGATCCCTTTTAATTATTTACTTAAACAAGTATTTTTCCATTGAATGAATTTTTTGAAATCAATATATCATTTTCTAATATATTGGAAATTTCGGAACAAGAAATATCCTTTATATAGAACATTACAGTAAGTGCTGCAACAAGTATCAACATTCAATCTTGATTTCTCACTTGTCCAAAAATCATTACCTATTGGAAAAACTCTTTCAACAGCTGCATTAATTCCTGGGCAAAACAACGTAAATTCAACAAAAATAACTAAATTTTCATACAGAATGTGTTCCATTTTTGAAATGGTTAAAAATTTCGAACCATTTTTTATCAATTTCAACATGTTTTAGCCATTGTTCTGTTTTATCAGATTTTAAATATTCCTTCAGTGTTCTAATTTCCTCACAGACGCGTATGAGTTCCTCCTGGCATCTCACAATAGAGATTAACTGATTATTTTTAACATATTGAAAATGAAGACAAGTAGAAGGACGCTTTTTGAGGAAGGACAGAACCTATAAAAAAAGATTGTCCTCCCTAAAGGAGGACGATTGGCAGTGGCATAACGTACACCCCCGCAACCCCAGCATTCCTGGGGGAGGGGGCAGGGTTCTAGGGGGCCCCAAAGCCCAAATGCCACCAAGTACCTTTCCTTAGTAAAATCCAACTTGGGGGCCCAAATAATCTCCGTTACGCCACTGACGCTTGGTGACCTTAATAATATTCATATAACCCTTTAAGACACAGCCCGCTCGTTCGTGCTGGAACACTCTAGGGAAGTACCAAATTTTTATTATTATTATTATTTTCCCAGTATCTTTGGGTTCAGTATAGTGTTAGTAAGCAAAAGAATGTAATATTTAACTCTATATTATTGTAAAAAAGGATTTATTTTACTTATATCTTATTAGTTTTATTGCGTGATTTCTGAAATTAATCCTGGATTCATTTAGGGATTAATTAATACTCCAGTACATTTTTTATTTTTAAATAATATAGGGCCCAAACTTATGTCGAATATTTGTAGCATTTATTAATGTATGTGCTGTGTGAAATTCGTTATTTTCAGTTTTCGTAAGAGTTTTAACCAATTCATTAACTTTTTAAACCTCTAGTAAAAACATTTAAAATTGAGAATGTATTTCATTATTCATTAATCTGTGTTTAGATTCGCTGTTTTTTAAATTAAAACTAGTGAAGAAAAAAAATATTTTGAAAAATGTTAATATTATTAAAAAAATAACATATATATCGAACTTTAAAGTAAGATTTTTTTTTTCTCTCCTGATATTATACAATGAATTATTTTCTATTCTTACAAACATTTTGAACAATTCTTTAAATTCTCGTCAACTATATATAAATATCCGACCGATATATAAATATTATTCTGAAGATAATTAGCAATTTTTTTTCTCTTTGAATTTTAAAGTTAAATCAGTTATTTTTAAATATAAAAATAATACTCTGAAATTCAAAATTATACATTATTATTATTTTTTTTAAATAAAAAAAATCTGATGTAAAATAATTCTCATTTCTTAATATTTTAAAAATGTACTAAGTGGGGGAGAGGAAAATAATTATTTAAAAATCCTTGCGTATTTTATATCATATCTTTAATAAATGTACATCAACTAATGGGCAATAACAGTAAGGAACATCAGTTTTATATTGATTAAGAGAGAGATTCAGCATGTGTTACTAAAACTCTTCTTGTATAAATATTCTCATGGTAGTAACTAATAGCAATTCTAGCGCTGTGTAGTTCCGTATGACATGATAGTAGTAAACTATTATAAACAGTTTGGTTTAATTATAGTACTTGTATTACTGTGGGAAGGTTAGTTTTTCAAAGTTAACTCGACGGACATCCTTATCACTGAGTGAAAAAAAATATTGAATTTCGACAAATGTTTATTAGCTAATGGGCAATAACAGTAAGAAACATCAATTTTATATTGTTAAAGAGAGAGATATAGCATCTGTTACTAACTCTAACTCCACTTATGTAAATATTCTCTTGGCAATAACTAATAGCAATTCTAGCGCTGTAATACGGCATGACATGATAAAAGTAAACTTATAAATAGTTTGATTTAATTTCAGTATTTCTGCGGGAGGGTTAGTTTTTCAGATACTTGTGAAAGCTAACTCGACGAGCATCCTTATCGCTGAGTGAGAAAAAAACGTGTTGAATTTCAACAACTAACTAGATGGGATTTACAACATCTCCTATCACAATGCGCACTTACTACACTCATCTTTTTATGACACAAAAAATTCAACGATATCGAGAAAACATCCAAATAAACTGTGTTCTTTTCAACACTAATGAGGATTAAAAGGGAGCGTTTGTTTTAATTATCAATCGATAACTGAGGTTCTAAAGCCTGCGTTCTTTTATAGATGATGATCGCAGTTTGGGGAAGAAAAAGGGAGTTCTTTGTCCTCTATCGGATGGATCCCAGTTCTCATCACTCACCGTCGCCCGTTTACGTTTGCATATCTCAGCTTTCAACCCCGAGAATAAAAATAAACAACTTCTGTACGTGGAATTATCTATGGCTGGGGCGGCATTTTATTCAAAAACGCTGCTCGATGAAAGCTCTCAGGCCATGCTTCCTTTTTCTTTTATTAGTTTTTTTTAATAGTTTCACCCATCACTTAACGCCATGCATTCGTGCCTACGGATCCGTTTCGAGACGCGTAAGTATCACCTACACGCCGATGACCTTTTAGCTGTTTTAGAAACAGAAAGAAAAAAAAAAGTTCATCGGAATATCGTTTAAAAATAATTTTTCGAGTTAGGAACATGACTTTTGAGAAAAGTTTAATTCTGATTCATGGCTTGGTACAGGAATAGTTTTTCCCAATTGTTCTGTTTTTGGCGTTGTAATCATAAAGAAAAAAAAAAGTCGGAAATTTATGCATGCAATTTTCGATAATAATTCATGCACGAAATTTTCAATAATAATTCCTTCCTTCCTCAGTGGCACGACAGCCCAGGCCTTCTCAAGAAGTCTTTTCCAGGCCAGCCTTCTTCCTGCTAGTGTACTCCAGTTCCTAGTTCTTAAAACTAGGATATCTTTTTCTTGGCCATCAATCCATTTGAGATTTGGCTGCCCTTCGCGTGCCAATGGGTTGAGCATTGAAGACTTTTTTTCGGGGTGCGGTCTTCGTTCATTCCGATAACGTGGATCTGCCTATTTAATTCGTTGTATTTTGATGAAATTAACAATGTCAGATTCTTTATACGATCGTTAGAGCTCTAAAATTGATATTCTTCGCCATGATCCATTTTCCTGAATTGCTCCAAAAAATGAATCTTAAAATCTCCCTTTGGTAGATATTTATCAATAATAATAATTAAACAAAAGTAACTTGGCAGTGACTGTACCTCTTTTGTATATTTATTTTAAAGAAAGTATCAATTTTGGAACAAATGGCCTCGGTATTCTGATGGTTATGTTGGTCGGCGTGTCGCTAATATTGAATCCCCCGCTGCTGCGCGTTAAATCTGTGGAGGCTCAATGTCTCTTGTTGTCAAGGTCGTCTTAAGGCAAGATCTAACTGGGCCCAAGGGCTCGTCGCGTTCTCGAGGCCTTTAATAAGATCACAACTCGAATAAATGAACAAAGCTAACAAATGTAAAATCAGACTTTCAAAAATATCTGGCAAGCAGGGACATCTTAAGGCATGAGCCAAGTGGCCTCGGCCACAATGGGATTCTTGTCTCGTTCTCGACTCAGTATAATAAGATCATGAATCGAATAATTTCAATGGTCAAATGTTATTTCTGGTTGAATTCATTATAAACTGGAAATTTTGGACGATATGTCAACTGGCTACATGTGATGAGAGTTGTACATGTATAGGCCTACCACCATACACCATTATTACTCATTCAATCAAAGGGTGGCAGTCGGTCGAGCCGGTTTGTTATGCACATTTATTTGTTTCGTGTTATTGTTTGTTCGAGTATTTTACAACGTATGTTATGTACTGTCTACTTTTAAGGGTCATAGTTGGGGCCTACTTTTATGTTGCGGCTCAGGGCCTCAAGAAGTCAAATGTTTGTTGATTTAATTGGTAATTTGGAGTGAGGTTGCCAAGCTCACAGGTGTCGTCCTCGGCATTTCGTCGCCGTTCTGTCGCCAATAGCCCTCGTGTTGTTTACAATGCGACGTCAATGTAACTCTCACTCATCACAATATATAATATCCACCTCACACTGTTTTTGACTTTTGGGAAGTTTCACTGAACTACATTGCGCATGTAGTAAAAATAAAAATTATAACACTGATAATGAATCATAAAGAAACTTATCTGCGGATTATTCTCGAAAATATGCAAGAATAATATTTTCCATGTAGAGAGGGGGGTATTTAAATGATGATTGCGACAAACAGCTTCTGTAACATTATGCAAAATTGTCATCGGATATGGGTACGCTATACAAATTTTTTAATTATGTTACAGGTTATTTTAAAAAGTGTTGGAAAATCTGCCCCAGTTTCTAGTCGAACTTCAATAAATGGTTCTTTTAAAAACACGGAATTTTAAAGACAAATCATATTATCTTCGAATTTTTCATGCATGTTAAATTATAAATAATTCTCATAAATCATTTCAGTTAAAAACGACTTGCGTTGATTTTAATTATAAAAGTACTAGTGATTGTTGTTGAAATTTCTGCAAGATTATCCTCTTCGAATTCTTCATGTGTGTTTAATTATAAATAATTCATATAAATCATTTCAGTTGAAAATAAGGTACGATTTACTAAGTTTGAAAGGAAATACTTTTTAAGTTGATTTTAATTATAAAAGTACAAGTTAATATTACTGCAATTTTTAACTTTTTTTAACGTTTTATTTTCTGTAGAATCCCGCGTAATTGACTTGCATACAAAGGAAAAAATCATATTTATAAAAGATAAGAGTTTAAGTTGCTTGCAACATTGCAAGTGATATGAATAAAATTGTGTAGTTATAATTCGGAAAATTAAATAATATAATTTAAAACCGAAATTTTGCTGCAGTTATGTCGAGTTTAACATAAGTTAGAGCAATTATAATTTCATGCTGCGTACCTAAGTAATAATTAGATAACAATCCTTGATGAGTTGTTAAAAATTTAAAACATTCTTTATTTTCTTACTTTAACTCATACCTTTCAGTGGAATTATTTTACTTTAAATTGATTTTATATTAAAAAATTATTTATAAATAAAAAAAAATCCGTATGTTAGAGTAAATAGAACAAGTATTATATAAAAAATTTACAATTCTAAAAAAAAAATCTATACATGAGAATAAGCAAACATATTGTAAGAAGTCGAACCGCATTTTAATTAAAACGAAAAAAAAAAAATGTCTGTTAAGAAAATGAGTACATTTTATTTAAACTTGTTATGAGCATACAAGTTCTTTAAAAAACGTGATTTTATCATAGGATGATAGTTTTGTGTAATGAAAAATTTCCCCCCTTTTTTTTGGACGTTTTGAAAATGCGTATCCTATTTAGAAATGCTAAAAATATTTTACAATAGTACATCTTTTCTGCACTGTCATTGGTTGCAGACGCAGAGCTACATTCGAAAAGAAAAGAAGATGGGTTCGGATTGGTCTGTTGCTTTCAAAGTGACAACGTGGTTCCACCTCGCAAACATAATATAATATCTGTGTTTAGCTTTATCGTTTTGTACAAAAACAGTTTACCGTAAAATCCGGCGTATAATGTGCACTATTAACACAAAAAATAAGATGGAAATTTAAGGGTGCGCGTTATACGCCGGATATAAAAACGATAGTTTTAAAAATAACAAAAGAGATGAACATAAAAAATTTTTTTCTTTTATTTGTATCGAAATACTGTTTATTTAAAAGAAAAAGACGTTTATGAATTCAAAGAGATGTAGTTCTGGAGTATACTATTTTTCAAAAAATTTTGGGAAAAATATCTCGAATAAATTATTTCAAAACATAAGAGCAATGTATACTAATGTTTCAGATTTCTTCGTAAAAAAAAAGGGGGGGGGGTTTACGGCGAATATACCTAAAAATTAAAAAATGCAGCTTGAAAGTAAGGGTGCGCGTTATACGCCGGTTTTTACGGTAATTGTTTTTACATCCTTAGTGACTTGTTGTATCGAATGAGAAATTTTTCACTTCCATTGGAAGAAATTGTTACTTAGGGGGAAAGAAAAAAATTAGAGCTAGGATCTTAAGTTTTTTGAAATTTCGTTTTTAATCATATTTAAAGATGAAAAACGTAAACGTACGTAACGTACTCTTGGAGTTTTAGAGTACCAGGACATGCTCGAAAGAGTAAAATGCCAAAAATAAGACTCTTTGTTTTTATGGGGACTTGTATCTTTAAAAATTTCCAATAGAGCTTATTTTTTGTGTGATCTTAATAAAGATATTTTGATCATTCTGTAAAAATGCAAAAATAATTTTTTAGTTAAAATTTTTTATTTTTCTGTTTAATTTAAGTTGGACATAATCTTTCAGATCTCATAATAAATAAATGCTTATATTTAAGTACCATTTTTTAAAAAAAGTATCTCTTTAATGTGTAAAATATTTTTTGCACGTAAATAAAATAATGCACAAAGTATAGTGAACCTATTTTTTTTAGGTAAAATATTAAAATTGCTTCTTTAAAAAAATTATAAAACTTTCGAGTTTTGAAAATTGCTATTCCCTCTCCCCCTCCCCTTTTAATATAAAAAACTATTTTTTAAAAACCAGGTGCTATAATACTTCGACTTAAAAAAAAAAAAAAAAATTTTATCCCGGGTACCCCTGTGTAGAAGTTTTAAAAATTTGGGAAACATAAAATTTTTTTAAAATTTCCCTAAAAAGAAAAAAAATTATGTTTTTTAAAAAAGTAAAAAAGCAAAAAACATTTGAAAACATTTTGTTTACATTTTTTGTAAATTATTTTTTCCTTTTTTTAAGGTAAATCATCCGGGAAAAATTTGAAAAATTTTTTATTTGGGGTCCAAAAAAAAAAAAGGGTTTTAAATTTATTGATAAATTCTTTTTTGAAGGGGTTTTTAGTGCAGACGCTAGTAAATATTTTTGATTGCACTCACAATAATACTATAGTAAATATTTTTTAATGCATTTTGCAATTTTTTTGATTATTTCCCAAATACGAATCGAAAAAATAAAAGGGGGTAAAAGGGACAAATATTAATCATATTTATATAAATGAAAAACGCAGTTTTTTTTAAGAATTATGATTTAAATGTTTATAAAAGCGATTTCCCCCTTCTGTTTTGAACATGTTTATTACAGATATGCAAATTTTGATAAGTTTTAAATGATATAGAAAGAAATAACAAAATGTGACGGTAAATCATCAAAAATTCTTAATTTTAAAAATTTTGTACGCAAAGATGCGAAATATATAAGCATTATTTGTTAATCAAATACAAATTAGTTTCTTTATTGAAAAAGTGAGGCTAAATGATAACTAACATTTTTTGAAAAACAATGATGTAAAAATCTATTTTAGTCATAAAAAAAAAATGTTAATATTGATTAAACTGTAATAAACTAACTCTATTGAATGACTTTTATTACAGACATTAGTAAATATTTCTGATTGCACTCACATATATGAATCGAATATAAAATACAGGAGTAAAGAGAGAGAGAGTTTTTACGGAGAGTATTAATCATATTTATGGATGAAAAACGCATTTTTTTCTTATGTTGAAGCTTAAATTATAAGAAATATGATTTAAATGTCGGCCTGTAGAAGCGCATTTCCCTCTTCAGTTTTGCACAGTGTGAATTGCAAATATTATAAAATTCTGATAAGTTCTCAATGTTATAGAAATAAACAAGAAAATGTGAACGGTAAATCATCAAAAATGCTTAACTTTTAAAATTTTGTACGCAAATATATCTAATATATAAGCATTCGAATATAAAAGACAAATCAATTTCTATAAAAAAAATAAAGAGTGTAAAACTGTAATAAACTCTGTTTATTTCAGATATTAGTAAATATTTTTGTTTGCAATCATATATATTTATCATATAAAATACAGTAATAGCTTTTATGGAGAGTATTTAAGCTGATCAAAGTAATTTCTCCCATTTAAAAAAAAATAGAAATAATTATCTAATAAATATTTCATGTAATATTATTCCATTTATTAACAGTTCCTTTTATTTTTTTACAAAAATAATTGGGTTTTTAAAAGGAAAAAAAGGTTTTTAAAAAAATATTAGTTTATGAAATTTGGGAAAAAAATAAAAAAAAACAGGAAATTAGGATTAGAAAATTTTCCATTTAAAAATAATGATTAATAATTATTTAATAAAAGTATGTCTAAAAATTTTTATGTTCACTTCAGTTATTTTATATTAAATTATTTTTAGTGTATTAAAGAGACACTTTATATTTGTTTTGAAAAGTATGACTGATTAGTATCAAAACCTTGCAAGAAAAAGTGTTTAGAAGGAAAAAAAGAGTGGAAAACCCTTAATTTTGTGATGTAGGAAATTTTTTTTAAACGCTAAAAGGGACTTTTTATCACAAAATAGGAAAAGAGATAACATGTTTAGAAAGTAAAACTTCACCATTATTTTATGCCGTTTTTGTAAGCATCACAATTTAGGTTACTTATCATTTAGGTATGTATAAAATGTAAAAAAACATCCACGAAATGCTTGCGGCTTTATAGACAAATTATATGAATTCAGTTGTTTTCATTTCGGTATACTTTCCTTCCAGCCATTCATAGCTTAGGCATTTAAATTTACTTAAAGATAATTTATAAGCCATACATAAAATATAAACACAAAAGACGTGTTACTGATCAAAATAATATAAACAAACTGCTATTTTTTTCTCTAATACTTTAAATTTTTTTAAACTAAGTCTTTAAATTCGATATTTTTATTCAAATAACAAACCGAGATTTGTTTGCTATTATTAAGAATATTGGATTCGATTCATAAAAAATTACCAAAATTTTTTTTTCCGTTTGTGCTTCTCTATTTTTTAATTTATACATCTGGGAAAACGCATATAATTATAGTAACCGATAATAAGTAAGATAGTTTAGTAATTTCCTGATACAGCACTATAAATATACATGTACAAAACCATCTCTCTGCATACAAATTTTAACTACACGAATGCTATATTTTTCTACCAATGGTATTATAAAATTAAAATTTCGTGCTGCTGTTTTTTTTTCTTAAATAATTCGTAATTTTATTTTCAAAAATAAATAAATAACACTGGAAATTAACTCTTGGTAATGTTATCACTTTCGTATTTCGAAAATGGTCATAGGCAGTTTTTTCTCCCATTTCAATAGTTTATTGCGAATAAACTATTGAACTATTGAAACTATTTGCTCTGATGAAGAAAAAACATCTCTGAAATATAAATTCTTTTTTGAAGAGGAGTTTCCATCTCAAAACATTATCGCGTTACTTCTATCTTTAATATTCATCTTGCATCTAGATAAACTTTTATAAATCTCTTTTATTGTAAATTATCAATTCTAATAAAGTGAATTTGCTTCGTTGACATACCGTATTCTGTTCAGAATTTTTAATATTTTGTGGATGTACAAATTTAAAAATGAAAGTATATAAATGAAAAAAATCGCAATGCTAGAAATTTGGGGGTACAAATGCTATGAAAACGATTTTTCGCACCCTTTTAAATGCCTTTATGATACAAATAAATAAATATTATTTCGAAAAAAATTTCTTTCATTTGACATGTGTATATTACTTCGGAATCATCTGATACGTTATTCTTAAGGAACTTTTTCTCTTTGTGATTCTATTTTTTCTCTCCCCATTTTAAAAATATTTCAGGACCTTCAAATGATGAAGTGATAAAATCATTTGAAACATGTCGACGCGGATTACAGTGTGAAAAAATACACTTGAAAGGGTCTTTGGTGCATTGTGAAGATGCGAGGCGTATTATGAGAGACAACATTTTTTTCAAATAAAAACTCAAACAAAATTAACAGACTTTACCAGTAGTTCAATTTAAGGACTCATTTTACAATTTAATAACTAATTCACAATAATATTTGTGATAAATTGAATGCGCTTTTATGGAATGCTTATAAATTAAACGGAATGCTTATAAATATATTTTTGAACATATATATCGAGGAAATGTATTTTCTAGATTATGTAGTTTGTATTGCAGTAATAGTTATTTTTAAAATTAATTTTTGAAGCCCTCATATGTGACAAAATTTATTTCCAAAAGCGTAATTTTATATTAAATAAATTACTTTGAATCCGCTTGGGAAATATTTGCTTAGAAAGTACATGAAAAGTAGACACATTCGAAATGTGTTTGTCTGTTTGATAACATCATTTAGAATTTTTCTTGAAAATGTAAAGAAACGAGATATTTATCTTTTTAATCTAAGCTACTGTTTCAAATAAAAATTTAAAACTGTCTTCTAAAATAGGTTTTTAATGTCAAGAATTAGTATTTTAAAAACTCACTCTGAAGATATTACCGTTTCCACTGTTTAAAAATGGTTGCGGTTTTTAATTTCGTTACGAAACACAGCTAAAATTAAGTTTAGCTATCAAATTAGTACATTTCTTTGGTTTTATGTTGAAAAACAACAATTTGTCTATCCATGGCATCAAAATTTCCGTAACATTTTTCAAAAATAAATTTGAAATATTTTTCGGAAATTACTTATACGCAATGCATTCATATGAAACAAATTATGTTATACTTTTCGACAGATTTGCTTTTTTCGTTTATGTAGGGAAATAAAAACAAACAGAAGACTCAACTGTGGAAATCATTGAACTGGAACACTAATTTTAAATAACAGATTATGAAGTATAATCTGAAACTATTTATCAACCTGAGCATGTTCTATTTCATTTTCTTTAGAAAACATTTGTTAACATCACATATAACTTATCATTGACATCGAATACAAATGATGGCTTACCTCAGAAGGGCGCATTAATCATATTCCATCCCCCAATAGCGTACAAGAACTTTTGAATTATTCTTTCGGATTGAAATTTTTCCTTTCACATCACACCACACACTGTAGAACTAGAATTAATCCCCTGGAACATCCTGCTCAAGATTAACTCTCTAAGAGTATTTCGGCTACTGTGTTTGAAATCCAGTAGCCGCGGAACACGATCAAAAGATTAGAAGGAGGGGGTGGGAGGTTAAGAAGAAAAAGATTTATTATTGTCATCATTGGAAATATTTCGTCAAGACACCTCACTCCCTTTTTCCTGACCCCTTCTTGGTTCATCCCAGGCATCCTATCAGGGCATGTCGACGTCACTAAAAGCCCAGCCAGATGGCCACTCTAATCATTTTTTATGATGGTCAAACCTATCCCGTGTGAGAATTCCTAGATGCACCCCTGTCATAACTCGTGTCTGGTTTGTAAGTTTCGGTTGTTGCAAAGGAAAATGGGAGGAGCTTAGGTGATAATCCTTTAAGAAACTGTTCTTTGCCCTTGGGTACAAAAGACATTTTTAGAATCTGTATTTTCTCATTGTTAAGTCGTAAAATCGTATTGTGTTACATTGCACTGAAAGGGATGAACTATTTTGAGCAGGATAAGCCCTTTGATTTGTCCGTCCACCAGGAATACCCATGGTGGCATCAATGGTCAGGTGAGTGTAGCTGTATGCGGAGGTGTCAAAATGAAAATTTAAAAATGTTTAAAATATTTGTATAGGTAGTTTGTTCCATAAATATAAAAATAATCTATATGAAAATGTTGTTTAACAAAAAGTAAGAATTTAAGTTTTTAAGAGACATAGGGGATGAGATGATTCGTAAATATAATCAAAATGTTTAAATATTCTAAACTAAGTCTGTAGTTTTTTGCGGAGCAATTAAATTAATTGCTGAAATAATGATTTAATTACTTAGACCAATTTTGAAGCTAAACGAAATTCGATAGCTTTATCAAGACTAAGGGAGGGGGAGATAAAACGATAATTGTTTGAATAATTCGTGTTAAAATATAAAACATCAAGAAAATAAAGGATTTCTATATATTTTAATTTCAAATATTTGGAAACAATATTATATAACATTAGTTTTTTTTAATGTTTTAAAATAGAAGCCTCATTAATAAAAATAAGCCATTGGCAACCTTGTCAACGTTGGTGTATTTTTTAACATGTTACATATGCGAATAGCAAGATTTGTAGTATTGGTTAAGTTTCATTTGACAAGAAAAGAGAAAAAAATGTGGAGTCTGTAAATTTTAAAAATTAAAAAGGTAGTTATATATATAAAATTTAAAAACACTGTATGATTCATCAGGATTGGAAAAGAACAACCTTTTTCTTCCAATCTTAAATTTAAATTGTTTACATGTCATAGAGTATCGGTAAGAAAAGCTAAATCTCAAAGCCTATCTTCATTCTTGAGAAGCAAGCACTCACTGGGGTAATTCACTGTTTTCTTCCAGATATTTTAAAATACGCTATCTCAAATTCCAGAATCTCACGAATGCTGTTTGGAAAACCAACGCACACAACAATGAAGGAGTGTTGTCTATGTTGAACTTTTCTATAGTAATTTCATTGTGTTTAAAATAAGTTTTGATGTTTTCTTTTGTCTGAGACCACCACTTTTCAAGAAGTCTTCGCATGTCACACTGTGGCACAAATGCCGCGAGCTGGGCCACCCCTGATTTAAGTTCAATATATTAAGGAATTGTAGAATATTTTCGAAAAACAGTTGCACATGTGAAAGGAAAGGAAGATATACTTACTATTCAAGGTTCGGATTAAATTGTAACTGACCTGTTACATATTTTATTTTCTCAAAAGTGTAAAACCATCTTCTTGGAAAGTTGTTTCTGTAATGACAAAAATATTTAGCAACGCGAATTACGGATTAAATTGTAATATCCAATACACAGAATAACAATACAAGAATAGAATAATGCAACTGAAGAAAAAAAATGTGTTTGAAAAATGTATTACACGCATTATTACAGTTTTATTTGATAAGTAGTACTTGATATACCTTATGTAAGAGTGTAGATTTATTTTCGAATTCAAAAAGAATCCACAAAGAAGGTTATACTTCTTATCCTGATTTATCATACAATAAAAAGTAGTGGCGTACCGTGCATCCCCGCATCACAGGTAGGGGGCCCAAAGCCAATGTTATGTTTGCCATCCTTTGTAAGATCTGGCTTGGGGTCCCAAACCTGACTTTGCAGGAGGGTCCTAATATTCTCCGTTACTCCACTGGTAAAAAAAATTAGATTATTGTTTTTTAATAAAAAATTGAACTGTGCGATTTCATATTAATTTACTCATAAAGTTCAAAATTTTATTAATTTGAACTTTGGAAACTAGCACATTTCTAGCAACTAACTGCTTAAAAAGTTTTCTTTCTTTAGCATAATTTAAATAAAAAAAAATTAATGTAAAAACAGAAATACTTCATTGCTGTGTTATTTTATTTATAACACTTATTGAAGTTTTAAAAACAGTTATAAATTAATAGTTTATAGTAAAAACCATACTAGTACATTTGTTTCTCATTAATTACAGAAATTTAAAAAAGTCAAGTAAAGATTACTGTACAATATGCATGTGTGTGTAGGAGAGATGAAAATACATTTTCCTATAATTATCTTGATAACACACATTTACTGCACTTTTCAAATTTTAAGCTATAAAATTAAAGTAATTTTTGTAGGAATAACTATTGAACTTTTTTCAGTCTTTGTTCTGAGACACTAATTTTTCTTTTTATTATTCGTAGTGTTTTTGATAAAATTCCATTACAAACTCAAAAGCATTTTAAGAAAAGGATCTAAAAGAATTCACTATTACAAAATTTCTTTTTTAGATTTTTGTATTGCTGCTATATAAATACAGATTTGTGTATTTTGCTCAACATGAAAATTAAGGTCTTACCCTTGAAAAATAGTTTTTAAAAAAATTATTTCAAATCATAAGTAAAACAGTTAATAATTATTATAAATAATTAAATTGGAATAGAGACCAGCAGAGAAATAGAGCGTTAAAATAAGGAAAATTGTTATTGAATAGTTTCCTGTGTTTGATCAATACTTTCCGAACTTCCTTAAGTTGAAATAAATGAACGCTTCCAAAATTCATCCAATTTAAATAATAAATTAAACGCAAGCAAACACCAGCAAGAATTTTTATGAGTAAAATGCGATTGTTAAACTCGTACCCATTCTAAACATCAGACATTGTAATGATGTTAAGCACACAAACTGTAATCAGGTCTCGTTTAACATTCAATCAAATTTAATCCCTACTCATTATCTTCTTATTACTTTAATGTCGGTATATTTTATTTATTCAATCGATTTTGTTGAATTGATACTAATATGCTTCTAACAAACATAAAATCCATAACAATGAATAAAATAATTTTATATAATGAATTTTTAAAAGTGCTATTGAGTATTCCTAATGTGTTACACTGCATATTAATATTTTAAAAATTATATTTGTGAATAAAATAAAACGAATGATTTAAGATTTCTTTTAAAAGCAAAATTAAGAAAATCCAAAAGTTTCATAATTTTATAAATCTAAGCATGTGAAAAACCTTTTTTTCCCCAATTTATGTTTTATATTTCTTGTCTATATTTATAAATTCAGAATGCTCTAGAATTAAAAACCGTTTTATAGTATTTTTCATACTCTCTATAGTAAGTTTTATTAATTTTGTATAACAAATTTTAGATAATATACTAAATTTTGCATTAATTTTAAGAATCGCAAGTTTAAAGTTAGTTTATAACGAACTAAATTACAATTACCATACAAAACTTTATGAAAACAATATTTTGCAACTATTTTTTACATTAGTTAAAAGTAATGTGATCTTAATTGAGATCTTTTAACACTTGTCTATTTCTGCCCGTGATAAATCCTTAATTTGTTTTGCTTTGTATCCGTAACCAGTGTAATCTTTAAAAATAATTTATCTGAATTCTTTGATTGCACTTTCTTTTTTTCATGGAAATATAATGTTAATTTAAATTAGGCAGCTGCGGAGAATCTTTATTTTTAAACATTGAAGAAATGATTTATTTAGTTTTCAATGAAGTTGGTATTTTTTTCACAAAATCAAGATAATTTGGTTAAGTTTTCAGGATAAGAAATAAAAAAAAGTTAGTTTAAATATTTGTATTGTATATAATTCCTAAGAAGCGTTTTTTAAAGTTAAATCTCAATTCTGTCGTCATTCTATTCATTGAAATTAGTTTATTAAATTGAATTTTAAGTATGATTTGTTTATTTCAAAGCATTTTCCACCGTTTAAACACTGCTGAATTCTAGTAATATTGCCCCCTCTCTTTAATTTGAATTTTTTCTATATCTTTGAAGTTAGATTCAATTATCTGGTTTTCAATTTGATTTCTGTATGAATACCCTAGTAATGATATTTCATACAATTCTTACCCTAACTAAAGACTTTTTTGCCGTAATTAAGCACTGGCGTAGCTAGTTCTGAGGGGACCATGAATCGAAATTTCTTTAGGGCTCTTTGTTGGGGCCCCCTTAATATTTTACTGTTTTTTTTTATGCAATAATATCATCATCATTGATACTGTGGTAGCTACGCCTCTGAGTTGTTGGTTTCATTTTTAACATACTTCTTACTAAAGAAAAGGGATTTTTCGTGCAAAACTTGAGCTTAATATATGTATTGGAATCTAATAATTTTCTTTTCCACATTAATTTTCTTTAAAATATTCATGATAATTTTTTTTAGAAAAAGTAATTTTGCTTTTAATGTTGATTCTTATTGTTTTAAATATAAAAAAAATATTATGTGGGGGTAAAATTTTTCTTTGCACAGCATAACAAGTTCTAATTTTCTGCGAACAAGAAAACGATACTTATAATTATTTAAACATTTTTAATGGAGTGATATTTAGGGGGGAAAATGCCATTAAATATTTATTTTTGAAATATACTCCCCATTATGAAAAACATTCACACGTTCTATTCTATTAAGAATTTAAAAATAATCTTGTAATTTTTTTTTATCTAGTTTGGGGTCATACGTATATATATTTACTCACTGAGAAACCGAATAAAATAAAGGACAAAAAGACAGAGGCTTAATATATAGTTTTGATTCTCTGCGTTATTACACAAACACCGTTTCTAAGACTTGGTAAAAGAATAGCGATTGAACTTGAACGTAATAATTATAAAAACTCGTAACACATTAAAAATAAATACAATTTAAAATTCAATTTTAAATAAATATTACTATTTTACTTTTTGTCTGATATATTTGCAATGGCGCTAGTCTTCTTAAAATGTATCATAAAAAGAGAAATGAAGTAATCATTAAAAGACATTAAATAATTTGTTATATAAATATTTATTTTCATGATGAAAATCATATTTTAAAGTAATGAAACGATGCAATTATTTACATCATTATCATGACCCAGAGATAATATATGTATTACAGAAATTAATGAAATACTGAAAAAAATAGTTCATGTATGGGTTTTTTTTCTGTTGAAGATCCGATACATGTCTATAACAGAGGTGGAGAAACTTTTTATCATTAGAGGCCACATGTAAATTAAGTAGCAATAAAGAAAGCCGCATAGGTTTATGTACCTGCAAATGCGACTTCTTTTTAAATCATTCAATTTTTTGTATAGATTTAACAATTTGTGCATTATATAGAAATATTATTAAAAAAATTAAATCCCTATTTATTTATTATTTACCTTAAAGGGTTGCAGTATGAAATATTTTTGTATTCACATAAGGGTAAAAATTCGTCACTGAACATTAATCATTGATCCTTATTTTGTTTTTATAAAATTGTTAAATTTACAGATACCGTTGTAACTTTATATATTTCACTGTTGGTATTTTTATTTATGTATATATATATATATATATATATATATATATCAGTAGCACACACAGGAATTTTTCAAGGGGGGTCCGGGGTCGAAAGTTCACCATTCTTGTATAATGTTTTTTTATTTTGTCGATTTTCAGGAACAAAACACAGTAAAAACTAATTATTGAATAAATAATTAGCATTAATTAATAAAATTAATCATTAATAACAAATACTTAATTAAATTTTACGTACTATATACTTAGAATTATAATCAATCGGAAAAAATTTCGAGGGCTTTGGGGGTCCGGACTCCCAGGACCCTCCCTTGTAGTCCACTGATATATATATTATATATATATATATATGGATCAAGCCTCGTAACGTGAAACCTTATTTGACCCTTTAAATGAGCATGCCTGGTAGTATTACTATGTTGTTTGTACTAGGTGACATTTAAATATTTGAAATGTGCAATTGGTTATTCCCCACGAGCAGTTATTGAAACATACATTCATGCCGTTCTTTATTTCGTTCTATTGATTTTCGAACTGTCGTAATGTTGGTAATCAAATGAATACCAAGTGCTACCTTTTATGAAGGCCGCACTAGAAACTCACGGAGGTTGCGGGTTCCGCACCTCTGGTCTATAATAATTAAAAATAATAAAAGTACGCATTTAATTTAAAATCTATACCAAATTCGTAACATTTATTTTCGTAATGGTTAGGAGCTTACATCTAATAAACTTTTTTCTTTAAAGATGTCTAACCCTTTTAAGCTAGAAATAAGAAAATAATAATAGTAATTATTCCTTTTCAGGATTGTGTACTTCGTTGAATAGTGTATATGTACAGTATTTTATAGAAAGAAAAAGTTATACAAAACTTGCGTCACACGAACAAATGGTGACGTCCTTTAAAAATTATGCCGAGATAAGTTTTCTTAATAGTAGTCTGTTCTTGTTAAGCTCCTGTCGGATGATAGGAATCTTGTGGCCTTTTCCTCCATTGTCTTCGTAGGATATTCAAGTTGTGGCTGGTGGTCTCAAATAATGAATGGGAATTAATTTGCTTGTTGAGGGGAAAAGGGAAAAATAGTATTGAATTATCAGTGATACCCATGCAGAAAAGTATAAATGCATATTTAATAAATGAGTTACGTAATTATGATTTATTAAATGTTATTTTAAGGTATTCGAACACATTGAAATGACCATATTCGGACAAAACACATATTTTTTTATATTTATTTTATTGAAAGAATCTTTTGGCTTTACAAAAGATACTTTATTTTGTTTCTACGTTAGTTAAGAGGCCAAGTTACAATCAATTTTATACAATTAGAAAAATCGGAAGTGGGGTTTTAATCTACCAGAAATGAGAATTTAAATTCTTCAAAACCTACCATGGCGAGTCTGATAACTCAAAATGTTTTAAATGTATTTCTATAAAACTTTTTGAACCTGATATTTATATTATTTTCTAGAGAAATGTACTAAAATATTTCTTATTGTATGAATATTTTTGAGTTATGGCCTGTTATTTAAATAATGGTCTCATAAAAATAGTCACATTTCTTATAATATTTACTCCATGGCTCTACAATTTTTAAATTTTTATAAAACATTAAAATTTTTGTACATTCTCTAGATAAATGCATCTAATTTGTTTTAGTAAATACTTTTACTGATATAAGCTTATTATTTTTCTCTCGAATTGTATTGAAATTTTTCTAAAAATATTGCTAAAATTTCACTTATAATTGTGATTTTTGTAAAATTCAGGTAACTTTTTTTGAAAAATCGTCAGTTAAATATCAGTATTTATTGGTATTAATTCCTATAAAAAGCATTTGTAATATTTTAGTATGTTATTTTTTAAAGTACACCGAATGTGTTCGATACCTTAAAAAAGGAAACCTCCAGAAAGCTCCTTTTTGAACGCAATCACAAACAATAAAGATTCTATAGTGGAATTGAAAGAAGAATAAAATACTGAATTTAGTATTTTTTTAATAACATATTGTTTCTACAAAAACATCAACAATTTGAAAAATTGTGGCTTTGCATCTTAAACATACCACTATATGTATTCTAAAATTAATTACAGTAAAATCTGCGTATAACGTGCACCTGTACTCTCAAGCTGCAATTTTTAATTCTTAGATATATTTGCGGTAAAACGCGCATCCTCTTTTTTGCTAAGAAACCTGAAATATAAGTGTCTAATGCTCTTATATTTTGAAATCCTTTTCTTGATGAATTATGCCAAGCCTTAGAACAAAACATAGTAGGACTAGGACTACAACCTTTTAAATTCATAGGGAATGTTATCTCTTTCAAAAAATTAGCGTTTCGATATATGTAAATGTCTAATTGTTTTTATGCTCATCCCTATTTTTTTATTTTTAAACCTCTCATTTTTATACCCGTTGTATAACGCGCACCCATAAATTTCGATCTTACTTTTCGTGTTAAAAGTGCTCGTTATACGCCGAATTTTACGTCAAGTCACTTTATATATGAACAAGATTTACTAAAAGTTATGTTCTATATCGTTACGAAAGACGAACTGAATGAAAATTATGTTTTTACAGTTTTAGAATGGCATTTAGGCAAATATTAGCAAAAATTTCGACTTCAAAATTATGGCGGGATAAAAACTTTGTCAATCGTGAAAGAGGTCTTCTTTCAAAATTCTATGACCTATGAAAAAAGATTTAGCTGTTTCTTTTTCAATATTTAAAAAACCTTCACCAGTCAGGGTATATGTCTTCCCAGAGAGGGATTGCATCAATTTACAATTATTCATTTTTTCCCAGGACAAATATTTTACCACAAATGCGATAATATTCAGCGACGTGATTTTTTGTCTTTTAAATTCTTAAGAAATATTTTGATGTAAACATGTTGTAGGTAACAGTTGTAAGAAAAATATGCTGTTGCAGATTTCACAATATGATGGTCCGCGAACGTACAGAATTCGTATTTCAAAGTAAAATTTCATGCATGTATGAGATAATATGACTGTTTACTTATGGGTATGAAATCGTTGAATAGTTATTTTCTGTTTTTAGTTTGGAAGAACATATATTGTTTAATTTAAGTGTCCCAAATAAATTACAATGAAATATGTTTAACGCGAAAACGCTTAAGACGAAATACCGGTTGACACGAAATAATACAACGGTCACGACAAATTATTATGCAATTTAAGTTTTTTTGTCTTAACGCGGAAATATTACCCTTCTGGGAATGAACAAAACACGGAGAACTCTAGCCGGCTTGGACTGTCCTACTGTATCATGAAATTCGTTGCAGTAGATGATGTGTGTGTGCCGCAGCCCCAAATATGGCAAAGATATTTTGGATTTTGTTCAAAGTTAAAAATCCTTGATACAGATTTCGACAACGAAAATGAGATTAATCTTTTCCCGCGTTATCCGAAATGAGAAACAACATGAAAGGTATGCACAGTTATGTAGACGTACATTCCAATGGTAAAATGAATAACAAATTGTTAAGAATTTGATGCTGAAACGACACTGAAAAAAGGGAACAGATTATTTTCCCAAAACTTAATAAATGTTTTTTTTAAAACAAAAACTTGAAAATTTTGCATTAAATTTCATTAAGATCTTGTTATTAATATTTTGTTTCAATGATTTTTATTAAATATTTACTCATCTGTGTAAATAAAATATTCTAATAAATTAAATTTTGTTGAAATAGGTTTTTTATGCAAAATATCTTTTATCACGAAAAAATATTTCAGTCCCTTCACGGTAAATTAAATTGTTCAAATATTGGCTTTCTCCCCTTTACTTGTGTTTAGAATATATAAAAAGAATATGAAACGATTAGAAATACATACATAATAACAATGTTTCATAAAAATGTGTGTTTGACAGGGATAGATTTTTATTTTTACGATATAATGTATGTTTATCTAATATAAAAGAAGACATTTTCAGGCAGAAAAATCACACTATGCATTAATATATCATGGTTTATTATGCCGAATTCTTAAAATCCAGCGATAATTAATTCACAATTATTTTTAAAATAATTAATGAGGGAATATGACTTTAAAAAAAGACATCTGTAATTAACTGTTGCTGGGGAAGGACCGTATATTGTGCATGCATTAAATTGTGTTACATTCTGTATTCTAATTCAGTCAGCATATGACATATATATATAGGCATTTGTCAGTCTGGAAAAAGTGTTCCTAACTTATGCGAAAATATTGTGACATTTTTTAATTATTTAATTACAGAAACATGCCATGCATTGGGAACTTCACGGCCCTTTTTCAATGTTGTAAAATGTTCGGTTCAGTATTCGAGAATAGTGTATTTTGCAAATGAATTTTCATTAAGCCTATTTTTGCTCCATGTTTGCCATGGTGACTTGATCTAATTTCATTATGCATTTCACAACAAACCGAAAGGAGACGGATAAAAAAAAAGCAACAGAAATAGACTGAAGAAGAAAATATATATAGCGTGACTCTTAAATTTTCCTTCTACATTTGTAGCTGGCGATAAATCAGAACGATATGGAGGAGGAGCGGAGCCACGGTTTTTATTCTTTTTATTATTAAAAGCGATTCTCGGAGCTTTGTTCCGATCGATTTTTGCGTCCATAGCTTTTAAAAATTCAGCTTTTTCCTAATTTATATTCGCCGTCGAGCCAGAGATAATTCTGGAAGAGAAGAGGGGAGTATAGAAAAGGGGGAGTGAATAAAATTTACTTTTTTTGGAACGATGTTCGAACAAAACTGTTCTTGTCTCTGCTTCAGTTTTTCTCCGCTTCGTTATAGAATAATTTTTTTCCCTCCTGCTCTTGTTCCAGCATTCCCTTTCTTCTTTTTTTGTTGTTCTTTCTCTCGTTTTAATGTGCGTTGCGCGAAATATGAGAACGACGAACCATTAAACGGTGTGTGACGTGACGTTTTATCTTTTGAAAACACCACCGTTAAAGGGGGTGATCGCTGAGAAAAAACAATCTTAAATGCTGATGTAATTAGAAACTTGCTAGTGTGTGCCTGTGTCATTTGCGGTATTCCAAAAAACATCGTCGACCCATCTGTACCAGTCTATAATTTCGTAAATAAGTACGCAAGGGCTTGATGCTTTGTCACTGTATACAATTATTGAAAAATATAATTTTTAAGAAATATTCTTGGATTTATCAGGAAAATTCGACGCCATACTTAATTTACGCAGTGCAGTTGCGATCAATCATCTCAGAGTGCAACTCACTGTATATACATAAAAAAGGGGGAGAGGTCTCTTGGATATATAACCGAATTTTCCTAGATAAAGGTACAAAAAAGTGCATACATCATAAAATGCATGAAATTTCGATACATAACATGAAAAATACACATGCATTAAGTTATACTCGCAGTCGTATTGTTTGGAATTAATCTTCTATCAATAGCCCATTATTCTTTGAGGATTAAATCTTAAGGGGGCTAAAATGGTTTGGCCGAAAAGGAAGAAAAATTGACATATTTTCAAAACATTCTCCTTTTATGAAAAATGTTTCAGTTACTATAATAGTTTATCTGTATAGAGCTAATATTTTAGTTCAGAGAATGCAGTAGTGGCCGCGGTAGCCGAGTGGTCTTGGTGTCGGATTGGAGCTGGCTTTGTCACGAGTTCGAGCCTAGTACCACTAAAGACCCGCCGTGTAGAGCAGCGATGCACGCTAAATCCGTCGAGAGCTGAAACGTCCTCCCGTTGGTGTGGTGTAGTAGTTAGGTGAGGGGGATGCATCGGCTCAGGTGTCGTCCACGTCACTTGACCATGGTTCAAAATGACGTGATCCGTCGCCAAAAGCCCTCGCGTAGCTGCACAGTGCGACGTTAATATTCACTCACTCAGAGAATGAAGTAGTATTTTTGAATGAGTGAATATTAACGTCGCTCTGTTCAGCTAGTTAAAGGCTTTTGGTGACGAATGTAGTATTTTTGAAAAATTCACATTATTTTCAGTTACGATTAATTGATTAATAAAGGATGTTTCTTGTTTCAATTTTTCTACTCTGATTTATTAAAATATGCATGAATCCACTTCTAGACTATATATTTAAAAAAATTCTCTGACTCAGCCCCTCTATGTACAAGTCCTAGCTACATATGAACAAAATATAAAAATTACGGAAGCTCTTTTCACCAAAGGAGAATGTTTTCAAAATGTATGAATTCATTTTTCAATTTTTCCCAAAATGCTTTTAAATATTTTTTTTTTCGTATAATAATATTCTTGAAACAATTGTATATGTGTCTTCTAGTTCAAACGACACTGAATATCAAAAAAGTTATCCATTTATACGCATTTTGAAAATCATGGCTCCGAACGTAGTTCTTAAAAGTGATTTACACAAATATATTTTTCATTAATATAAAATTTCGTCCTGATAATTTTGCGAGAAATACTGCTAACATTAAATACCTCCGTATGCTTTTCCTTAATAAAACCAACGGGTATATCAAATGGCTTATTCCAAAGTGTGAATGAAATCTATTGACAATCGACTCACGTGTGTGACACAGAATAATACGACACGAAGGAATGCCTGTCAGCAGAGGCGGTTGTAAATATCAAAAGAATTTTGGTTACATTCTTACAGTTGTTTCGTTACAAGCCACCACTTGTTCATCATTCTTAACATCTCATGTGTCATAGATGAAAAAAAATTGTGCCCATTTACGTGTAATTTTACCTTTTTCTCGTCATAGAGTTATAATAATTCATTTCTTAATGTTGCTTAGGATATCAAAACTAACGATTGTTGGCAAATTTTAATGAATAATTTTTGTTTGTTAAATTAAGTGAGCAATATTAGTTAATTATTACTTGTATCAAAGTAATTTCTTTAGGTGTAATGAATTAAATTTCAGTAAATGCATAAAGAAAATATAGTTCTGTATAACAATTTATAAAAGTTTCTGCGGATAAGGTAAATATTAAAATAATGTTTTAATTTTCACGGGGTTTCTTTCCCTTTAGAAGTTATTAAATTTTTTTTTTCAGTTTTTAAATTGAATATACGTTTTGACGAACATACCCGAGATGATATTTTTCTGTTTATAAAAAGATTTTCTAAGGATTTCAAATTAATTTGACCTTTTGGCAACACGAATCAGTTTAATTTAGTTCTGAAATATTGGGAATTTTCACGCTTCGGACTTCTTTATTTAGAATGCTGAGTATAAAATAGTCATTTTATGTATGCTTTAAAAAATTCAACCTTTTTTCCTTTTTCTTTCTTTTTTCTATGAATGTTTTATGTATATTCCAGTTTATTTTAATATATTAGAAACAGAACATGGTATAATTTTTTACTATATATGTTCTCTGTTTTAAGTTTTCTTTGGATGGGGGTTGTAGGATTTATAATAATTTATTTGAATTAGTAATAGTAATTAAATAAAATGATTTTTCGTACGCGGAATAATTTCTTATTCCTAATGTGATTCTAAAATGCATTTTGTAGAGTATTTTTTAAATAAATATTATTTTGAGTACACTTTTGCAAAACATGAATCCGTTTTTGCTGTCCCAACTTTCATTTTTGTCAAATGCGATTACCTCTTCATTTCAGAGAATGAAGGTAATTAAGTATTGTTGTCGGAAGCAGTCTACCAGGAAATCCTTTAGTACAATTGAATTTAAACTGAAACTGGTTTCATCGTTGACCTTTTGGCTAGTGAGTGAATGGTCAGCTTCATTTCAAGTTGGGCTTTTTGTTTTCTTTCTCTTTAATTTTAAAAAATTGCGTTGCCGTTGCAACGTCATAACATTAAGTGGGCGTGAAAAAAGTTAAGCTGTGGTCACATGATTTGTGAACATCCAGCTGAAAATAATATTTAATACTTTCCAGTAGCGCATACAGGAATTTTTCGGGGTGTCCGGGGTTGAAAATTCTCCATTCTTGTATCATGCTATTTTTGATTTTGTCGATTTTGAGGAACAAAACACAGTAAAAAACTAATTATTGAATAAATTATTAGCATTAATTAATAAAATTAATCATTAATAACAAATATTTAATTAAATTTTACGTATTTTATATTTAGAATTATAACCAATCGGAAAAAAAAATCAGGGGCTTCAGGGGGGTCCCCCCTTGTGTGCGCCACTGATACTTTCTACTATTCCGCGTGACAATTTTTGATGGAATCGGGAATCGAATTTCTTAAGGTTGTTTTCACTTTATACGTAAGAGCGTAAACTTAACGCAGAGCACATTTTTGATACAAAAAAATGCCTCTATTTTTATAAAAATTTGTGACTCAGTAACTCGCGCATTTGTTTATAAGATTGTGTTTTTAAAATTTCAAAATATTTCTTGAATAATTAGTTTTTTCTTTTATCATGTAAAGGGATAGCCCATTTAGCATTATAGGATGGGATAAAAAATGCGAAACATATTTTATAAAAGAAAAAAAATTGTCACAAATCGGATAAAAATGATTAGTATAAAAAATAAGTGATTTTCTACAGAATAATGAAGCCTGAATATATAGTATTAATGTTGGAATACTTTTATATCTGAAAAAACATTCTGAATTTGGGTCCTATTCATTAACATTAGCCGAAAACAGTTTTTGATGTTAAAAATTTTTTCGGCGGATTGATTTGATGTTTTCTTATCTTGTCGCGCGCGCGCGTTTGCCAACTGTTTAATTACCGTGAAACCCAGCACATAACGCGCACTTTTAACACACACACACACACAAAAAAGAATTAGCCGAGTATAAAAATGAGAGCTTTAGAGAAAAGAAAAGACAAGCATAGAAAAGAAAATTAGACTTCTACATAGATCGAAATATTGTTTCTTTAAAAGAAATGACATTCCTTATGAACTTAAGGGTTGTAGTTCTAGAAGTATACTATTTTTTCTAAAACTTGGAATAATACCTCGAAAATAAACGACTTCAAAACATAAGAACATTGCTCACGTACAATTCAAGTTTCTTCGCAGGTGCGTGTTATACGGCGAATAGACCTAAAAATTAAGCTTGAAGGTATAGGTGCGCGTGACACGCCGTCTTTTACGGTACCTAATTATAGTAATATACTTGTAGGTTTGTTTGGAAGTATAAGTCATGGGATGTATAACTTAGGAATACACACAGTTTAAATTTTGTATTTGGGAGTGTGATCTGCATAGAGTTTGTATAATAAAGTACGTATTGAAAGGAAGGTGAAGTTCGGAAAAGAAGTTACTGATGTGTTTGAGTAAAACTAGTATGGTGTGCGGATGTACAGAAAGACAACTGAAAATAATTAAAGGATTTTCAAATTATTCACCTGAAAAACCACTTTTTGTTTTATGTAAAACTCATTAGAATTAAAACATACCTTTTGTCCTTCATGTAAATAAGCTTTGTTGCTGTTTTTTGTACTTTTCAGTCATAAATATTTAACATATTCTGATACTTAACATACAGAAATATTCATCTACAAAGAACCGGAGACTTCATTCTTGTTCACTGTTATATAAAGTATAGAAATATAATAAATTAAAAAAAAAAAAGAATAAATAGATAAAAATATATTATACAGAAACACAAGAAAATAAATATGAGGAAATTAAATTATTAATATATGTATGTGTACATAGAATTTAATGTAATTGAATTTTGAATTTATAATTTATACGAAATATCTGGCATCACACACGCGCGCATTTTATTCATAAAAAAAGAAAAAGTTCAATTAGTTGTCGTGTTCTGAACTCTGTTGGAGAAGAAAGAAATTAAATCGAGAAGCGTGGATTTTCTTGAATATTAAATTATACAGGTATAGAAATAGAGTATAGTATATCTAATATGTGTGTGTGAAAAATTATAATAATTTGGTTGCAGTAAAGGCCAGCGTTGCTACACCCATAATTAAGTTGGAAGATTGTGTGTTATGCAAATCAGATTATAATTAAGAATTATTTGTAAATCTTACGAATTTATAAGTGAAGAATAATTTTTAGGTTTGGCTTTAGTTATACGCAAAAACTGGCTAACAATGTATGTACTGCATCATTTTCTTAACGAATGTTTTGTTTTTACAAGTCATACATTCTTCGTTGTTAAAAATGATGTTTGTATGTGTTAAAAAACTAAATATGTCTGTAAGATGATAAAGTACTTCAGCATAGCATCCTTTTAAAGAGCGACTGCGTAAAAAGCGTAAAAAAAAGCTGTAGGTAAGACTAATATTTTAACAAGATGAAAGAAATGTTTAAAACCCCGCTTGTTTATCGAAGAGTTCCGTGAACTAACGAGCTAATTTTATTACAAGGTCGTAATCTTCATCGATTGTTGTTATTATGGCGAACTTTTGCGCGCGCACTGTTTTTAAATTAGATAGGGCGAAAGTAATAGTAGTCGATAGCCACGGTAAGAGTCCAAAATCCAAAAATTTAATAAACAAGTTTTGTGATTTAAAAGAGTTGCATTTAATTTTTAAAGTGTCATTATTAACTACCACGGAAATGCTTGAAATTGAATGATAAGGTACCTGATTACCGAATTTCTGATTGGCTAACGCCTTGATGCATACGAAATAATGCTAAATGTTTGTGTTACTAAAGAGTTGCAATTTTAAAATCTCAAATGATTGTTACCATTTTCCAGCCATTATTTATTGGTGACGTGTTTGAAGTAAGAAAATATAAAATGGAAGGAAATGACTAGTTTAAGTTTTGTTCTCCTTTTTTCATGTCTTGTATATTAGAGAGACAAATCTTTTAAGATCTTTCAACTATGTAGAAAAGTTGTGCATAATCATATTTTCAGGAAGGGATTCAAGGAAAAAGTATAAGAGATAATTGAAAATTAATGGTTTCTAATGACATATAATCAAAAAGAGATAAGTTATGTATTAATTCATAATTCAAAATATAATGTAACTAATTAATACATGTATTTTACATGTAATTAATACATGTATTTTAACGAACGTTTAAGAATTTTTCCAGTTTTGAATTCCGTCCATATATTGATACATTCAAACCAACTAAGTGATAAATAGCGAAAGGACAAGAAGAAATGTTACATTGTTATTGTTTCGAAACTAACATACAATGCATTGATTTTTTTTAACGAAAAATTAAGTTTATTAGAAAATGCGCAGAGAAAGTTGTCGAATACTTTCACTAACATAAAAGGATTTTAGTAAGGTTTTATATATTTTATGTAGTGAATTTCCCCCTTTAAACAACTGTATGAAATAGGTATGATTCTCATAATTTTATGTTTATACAAATCCCTTTAAAAAAGAAAGCTTAAATAAGGTAGATTTATGTATTATATACATTATATAACATAACATAATATTATACACTTATTTACATTTTTGTTATTTATATATTTTCTTTTACTAGATTAATTTTTAATTCAGCAAAATTATATCACGATTTTTACTATCCAAAATGACTTAGCAAATTTTACTTAAAAACCTTTAGTAATAAAACTACATTTATATTTATAGGCGTTGATTCTAAAGGATTGAAAAATTCAAACTTTTTGAAATTAAAAACTCAAAGTCAATACTGCCTCTTGTTATGGGCAAAGTTTTAACTTTTAATAAATTAATTATGTTTGCTAAAACTGATTTTTAATTCACATGTCATTGAATAAAGGTATTCTTGTATTTTATCAAATGTTTCACCGCACATGAAACCAATTATATTTTTTTAAAATAAGTGCATTCCAAATAACTATGAAAATTAAAACGAATGTTATGTTTGAAATTTTTTCCGGTCGGTTTTTGAAAACCGATCACATGTAGCGGTTTTTCAACGTTGATATATCTTTTGTAAGAATCAAGTAATAATAATAATATTGGTTTTTTGACTAAACATTTTCACTGTTTTATTACTTTCGTTTTTTGCAAAACGTGGGCTGTTTTTGTGTATGTGTGTGTGCGCGCGCGAAAGATTATTATTTTATTTTACGTTTTTCTTAAATGCTCTTTTTGTTTGGCTTGAATTAGATGAATAACACGAATACCAATTGTAACATTAATACCAACTGAAAATTTTAACATAATGTAAAATTAAATATCTCTCACTAACTATTGAAGATATGCATACAAAAATAAAAATATATTCTTGGAGGAAGAGTAGTGTTGTTTAAAAAATATGTGATGAAAAATAGTTAATTACTAACGAAACCAGCAATCATGCACCTAATGGCCGAAATTTCTAAACGAATTTCTTATTCAGAGAAAAAATCTATGGGAAGAAAAGCTGCACGCTTCGAGATTAATTTTTCTGAATTGTAAATAAAATAATCAATAAAAACTAACAAGAAAATCAACTTTGAATATGTTTTTACTAATAAAATGACGTTTTTCAGCATGTAGGTTGGTCTATTCGTGTATTAACCATGATATATGGCAGTGGTGGGGAACCTTTTTACCATCAGAGGCCGCATGTAAATGAAGTAGCAATAAAGGAGGCCACCTAGGTTGATGTACCTATAATTATGACTTTTATGAAACTATTATGGTTTTTGTATAGATTAAACAATTTGATGCATTTTAAAGAAGTATTATTTAAAAGTTGAATCCTTATATTATTCATTATTTGACATAAAAAGCTTCAATATGAAATATTTTTATATTCACATAAGGGTAAAAACTTGTTGTAACTTTAATCATTGATAATTACTTTTTTTAAATTATTAAATTCAAAGGTACCGATGTAACTATTTATATTCCACTGTTGGTATTTTTGTTTATGTAAGCATATATGATATATACAGTCGAATCTCCGTATAACGAACCTCTATATAGCGAACTTTTTCCTGGAACCAAGAACATTTCACGATTTTCTTCGTAAAATAACCTCCCAATAGCGAAGTGCATTTTCTATATAACGAACTTTTTTTCTTGGGATTCAATTTTTTTTCTCCCTATTTTTTAAGTATTTTTGAACATTTCAGGTTGTTCTCCCTTTTAACACATTTTATGGTGTCACAAAGAGAATTTTGGTGCAGTGAAAAAATGCGAGGCGTATATATTATGAAACAAAGCATTTTTTTTCAAAATCAACAGATTTTATGAGTAATTAAATTTAAGGACACATGTGGTAATGTATGTTTAGAATCTCTAGTTATAAATAAAGCAGGTTTAAAATTACTTGTATGCTTTAAATTAGAAAATGCCCTTAAAATTCATTAATTTTAATTTGAAATTTTTTTAATGATGAAAATGCAGATATTCCTCAACATTCTTTTTCTTGTTTTCCTTGCACAGTTTTTCTTTCTTTCTTTTGTTGATGGATAAAATACATAAGTAGTAATTTACAAAAAGGTGTAAATAATTACTTTTTTTTAAATATATAGTGTTTATGAATTTAAAATTTGTTTTATGTAGTTTATGAAGTCTTATAAAAGAGATGAACCTCTATATATAGAACTTTTTTTCTGGATTGAGTGACTTCGTTGTATAGAGGTCCGACTGTATATGGATGAAGCTTCATAAGGTGAGGTCTTCTAAATGAGCATGTTAGTAGTGTTGCCATGTTGCACTAAATGGCGTTCTAACATTTGAAATGTACGATTAGCTATTCCCACAAGCAGGCATTGACACATTCATGCATGCTATTTTTATTTAATATTTCATTGATTTTCACATTGTTTTTATCTATATAATTAAATATTAATTAATAAAAGTGCTATTTTTTATGAAGGCCGCATGCGGCCTCGATACCATGTTCTCCACCTCTGATATGTAAGAATAAAATCTTCGTAAATCCCTAAAACCTACCTTTACACTCCTCTAAATAAATCAATATAGTTAAATAAATCAAATGAGTCAAAAGTGAAGGGCTGTTCTTAATAGAAAATCGCATCAATCCATGAAAAGAGAAACTGGTTAAAACATTCATCTGCTTAAAGTTCGCTAAATATGGACGTCCTCCCCGAACTAATGACTGGTGCCTTATCTCCCGGACAGACTGGTGGTCGCCCGTCCCATTGTCATCGACGGCAACCTCTTATCTGCGACCTCACCTTCATTAAGTGATAAGACCTCCTATCTCACCTGCGCTAACTAATGGATCCACTCCGCGTGCGATAAACGCTTTTTACCCGACGCCTCCTCCTCTTCTAAAAGTTAATTCCGAATTAAACCTTTTTCGATTTTAAATTTGGGAGTTTTTCTTCGGAAAGCTGTTCTGGCAAGGCAATCGATAGAAAAATTCTGGCATTATTTTGAGGGCAAATGGCGCTCACAGTATGAATACTACTTTTTCAACATGTAATAAAATAATTTAAAAAATGTGCCGTAAAATCCGGCGTATAACGAGCATTTTTAACACAAACAAGTAATATAAGAAAAAAAATTTAGTTAATTCCTACTTAGATCAACAATGAAATATTTTTTGGGGTACTTTTTTTAAAAAAGTTAACAATTAATATAAAATGTATATACAAAAACGGGAAACACAACATTAAAGGGGAATTCTTTTATTAATTTAATTAAATTATTGTATTGTCATCCAAAATAATCATGTATATTAAATTTCAGCTCAATGACCTTTTTAAAAAGTATTTTATTAACGATTGAAAATTCCACCAAGATAAATAAATAAATAAACAAATAAGTAAATAAATATATAGTGTGTGGGAGTTAATAGTAGGAATTGAATAAAATAATTTTAAAAATATGCCGTAGAATATAACGCGCACTTTTAACCCAAAAAATAGGATTGAAACTTATAGGTGTACATTATACGTGGGGTACAGAAATGATAGCTTGAAAAATTAAAAAAGAAATGTGCATATAAAAATTAGGCTTCTACATGTATCGAAATTCTATTTATTTAAAAGAAATAGCATTTTTTATGAACTTAAAGGGTTGTAGCTCTAGAAGTATAACCTTTTTTCTCTTCTAAAGCTTGGAATAATACCTCGAATAAATGACTTCAAAACGTAAGATCATTGCTCATTTTATATTTCAGGTTTCTTCGTAAAAAAAGGGGGTACGCGCTATACAGCAAATATACCTACAAATTAAAAATGCAGATTAAAAGTATAGTCTTGTTACACGGCGGATTTTATGGTAATTGATTAGTGTTGTGTGGGTTTTGTGTTGTTATTGCTTTTGTCTCCGAATTTTACTATATTAGTTTTTAATTTTTGAGTAATGTGATAATATTTTGCCGCTGATAACGATGAAAAAGGACATAAAAATTATTTAGGATATTTATTTTTAAAAAATTTATTATTATGATTAAATATTAACTCACCAAATAAACTCTTCTGCTGTCTTTTTGAATAATGTGTTTAAATGTTTTTTCATATGACACTAAATATCATAAACAGTATCCATTTATACGCTTTTGCATAATTACGGTTCTGAACGTAGTCGGATACCTTAAATCTTCAGTCACTTTATTTAAGAAGGAGGAGTAGTTATACCACAAATTTGAGGAATTAATGTTTAGTTTTCATATTTCGTTGTGAATAGAGAATTATTTTTCTTCTCAAAATATTTTTTTTATCACACATTATGTTAAAAAAATTTTTATTTACTCGCTATATTTATTTTTATTCTTAAGTTTATGTTTGTATGCTGTTGAAATTTATGTTAATAAATTACTTCGCATTTTATGTGAAATTATGAGTTTAAATTGCTTCGTGAACTATGACGAGTAAGTCCTATGGAACTCTCGAGTTTTTTTTATCGACATGATAGGTTGGCTCTAATTTTATTGTCAATTCTGAGGATTAATGCAATAGAATAGTAATAAATACGAATGTAATTCTAAAAACAGCACATACAGAAATTCCTTTTACCAAAAGATATTTGCCACATAGAAAGTAAGAAGACACCTATCAACATGGAGAATTCAGCCAACACTTGTATGAATAAGGGAAACACTGTGTGCAATTATTTTTCCATCTTTATCTTTTTTTTAAATCCCCCTGTGAAAGCTAACCAAAGGGAATTGTTATTGTTGAGGAGGGTATTTTCTTCAAATCGAACACGAATGAACATTTTCCAAATCCAAATAATTTATGTTTGAATTATTCCAAAATGAAACGATATCCCGTCGAGTTTTAGAAATTTTCGCGACAGTCCGGGCTGTGTGCGTCGTTCAATTCGGACTTGTAAAGACGACCTACGCGCAGAGAGGGTAGGGTGCCTTATCAATTATTAAAATCAGTTTCGAAGAGAGTAAGAGTACTTGAAAAGATGTTATATGGATATTCATTCTAGCAGCTTCCTTTCAAAGTCGTCTTTCAAGTTACACCCGTCTTTTAATATTCACTTTGAGAGTTTTTTTCTTATAATTTGTTGAAAGATTTTTTTTTCGCGTAAATTATTGATATATACGTCATGATACACGAAGGGGTGGGGGATGATCATTTCTTTGCTTGTTGTCGTAAAAATTTATTCATTAATAAGAAAACTTGATAGTGTTTAACAGTTAGTGTGTATAAGCTTTAAAAATGTAGAATCATGTATGAATTATTTTTTAGATTGTATAAGTTAATTTTTGTTCCACTGATCCGGAAGTCATTCTAAAATAGATTGCTAGTTATTGGAACCACATCATGTTTGCATTCCCTCCTTCTTGAAAAGACTAAATCTACTCGGCTGCAATGAAATCGTTTTCATTAGAAACTTAACGCTGCGCAGAAAAATTTAGGCCGCTGTTTTAAACCCTCTCGCTGCGCATCCCGCGATTTCCACGCTCAAACGTAGGCGGAGCACTACGCAGCGAGAGGCTAAGCATGTTTTACCACATTAAGGTATCCGACTACGTTTGGAACCGTGATTTTAAAAAGCGCATAAATGGATAATTTTCATGATAGTTAGTGTCACTTAGTTAAGAATACATGTATAAAATTATTTTAAGAATATTTTGACAAAAAAAAGTTACTTAAATACAATATTTCAGCAAAAAATTAACTTAGAATAATTTTTTTTCCCCAAATGTTCTCCTTTTGTGAAAAATGCTTTTATTGTATTAATATTTTGCCTGTATATAGCTCAGACCTCTGTACAGAGGCTCAACTAGAATTTTTGAAATATATAACAGAAGTGGGTTTATCCATATTTTACGACAACAGAAGGGAGCAATTTTAAGAAAAAAAACGCCGATAATTATATTTAAATGGGTGGTAACTCTGAAAATAATGTGAATTTTTCAAAAATTCTAGTTGAGCCTCTGTAGAGAGGGTTTGAGCTGTATACAGGCAAAATATTAATACAATAGAAGCATTTTTTACAAAAGGAGAACATTTGGACAAAAGGTTATTCTAAGTTAATTTTTTGCCAAAATATTGTATCTAAATAATTTTTTTTTGTCATAATGTCCATAAAACAATTTTATACATGTATTCTAATCTAAGTGACACTAAATATTATGACAATTATGATAAGAGATGTGGAGGCTAAACGATGAAATGTGTTTACAGTCCACAATACAAAATTTCTTTCTTCAGTCAATCAGAAAGAGTATGATGATGTATAACAATGATTCTCAAAGAGGTCTATATCGACGGGCAGGGATCCAGGATCTATTGAAGTGGGGGAGTCACGATAATGGCTCTTTTAAACCTGATCTTGGTTTAAATTTCAAAAGAAAAATTAATCAATTTGAAAACAGATTTTCTCATTTAACAGATATATTTACTAAATTTAATGAGGCTCATTTGCATTTCCAAGGCAACAGCATAAATTTTTGTTTATACAAGGACCATCGTTTCAGCGTTTCTTCCCAGAATTAAGCTAAAACATTATATTTTCTGTTACCCTGAATTTGTCACAATCTGCCAGGAAAATAACATTTTAACCTACTTTCGACTTAAGAATGCTTTGACTGTGGTGATATCACAGTAGGCAATGAATTCATCTAGCCACATCGAAAGAAGAATGTCCTATTACAAGAGAAATTCATAGACTAACAAAGATTTTGAAGTTATGTCAGCATTTTTTGGCTTTAAAAAGATATTCCTGTTGATCCCGAACTATGGAATGTCTTGAGAAAGGTTTTAATTACTTTTCCTAGTGAGAAGGAGTTTCAGCGCGGTGGCTAAACTCAAAACAGAAAAAGAAAGAAAAAACAGTTAAAAATTTTAATCTTTTACAGTAAGTCGTTGTATACCAGTTGTCAAAGAGAGATTTAAGTTGATATTTTTGCGAAAGTTCAATATTAGAAATTAGGGATCTACCCCAAAACGAAAAGCATGGCAGGGGGCATGAGGACAAAAAGGTATGGGAACCTACAGTACTCCGTGATGCAGTATCTATATCGTATAAGTGTAATTTTTATAATGAAAAACAGTTTTGTTATGAATTTCTCTCTACAGAATGAAATCGGAAAAAAAATTTCCTTTTTACTGGCTGAACGTTATGAAAAATTATTTAATGAACGAATACTAGTAATCAGGTAGAGTACATTACGTTTTATGATTTTTAATCAACTTCAATAGAAAAAAAATTCAGTAAATAATTGCTGACGAATTTTGAAATTAGCTGCCAGGAACAGCGAAAGAAAACGTTTTTTCCTTTGGTATTTACTTTTTTATGATATAATGTATGTCTAGTTATTTTTTGAAAATGTTCTAGCAGCAGGCTGTTAGATAATTACAAATATTGGTATATTCTTTTGGATGGATACCTAATGACCATAGAAGAGTGATTGGGCGATTGATTCCCTGGGGAAGAAAAAAAATTGCAGTAGGGGGGCTTCGAACAGTAATTTTTTTCGTTTCGGTCCGCTAAAGATTATTACATCTGTTCAGGTCTGTTTTTCGTTCCATCAAAACTAACCGGTTTCGGTTCAGTTCCGAATAAACAATTTTTTTTTTGTAAATTTTTATTCGTATTTAAAATATATTTCTATATATCAAAAACAAAAATTGTACTTGTAATTAATCAAAATAATTATATGGTTGACGTTAAATGAAAAAATATTCATAAGTTGGTTACAGTAACAAAATGACTGAAGATATATCGAACCGAAATAAAACGATATATTTTTTTCGACTCATTTCTGGTTTTCGTTCCGACCGAAATAACGGTTTTTTCCGATTTTGGGTCCCTGGTCGAAGCTCTGATAAGGGTGAAGTAATTATTAAAACGTGTGTGTGATAAACATTGGTCGAGTGAATATTAATTGAAGCTGAAAAAACTAGAGCTTGAAGAGCTAACCATTTGACATTTACAAATCCAAAAGCCTCCACATTTTCAGGGGTAAGACCTTTTGAAGAATATAGACGACAATCACTGGATGTATTTAAAATGTAAATGACCGTAACAGTAATGAAAGCAGAATGAGAAAGGGAAAAAATTACTGATATTTTTTAAAATCTGCTCCCTTCTTTTATTAAAGCCTAATTAACAGAAAGGTATAAAGGCCAAATTAAAAAGGGTAAATTACCCCCCACACACACGCACACCTTCTTTTCTAAACTAGAAATTTTGAGCTTATGTAAATTTAACAAAACTTTGGTCATTGGAAGAATATGAACTTGGTTCAATTTCAAAAATGCATTTAAACCCTACACCTCACTTCAAGAAATAGGAATTGAAATAAAATTTCAAACTAAGATAAGAAAGAGAAATGAGAGAGATTCATCGGGATAATCGAATCGATAAGAATCATAATAAAATAATATATTTTTTTTTGTTTGTTTAACATTTTATAGAATCTGTGTCATTGGCATTAGTATTATGCTATCAGAAAAGAGTTGATTTATCCTCGTGGGGAAAAAGTTGAAAATCGTATATCGAGGCATCAAATTGCTGTGAAGACATTCGTCATCGTTACTTTTTAACTTTTAATTTTTACAAAAAAGGGATAATTTACAGGGTACTTGAGATGACAGTGAAGACTGGTTCACATACGTCTGCATTTCCCTTTCGAAAATCATTTTTTTTACTCTGGCAGTTTTTTACCCTAAAATTCTTGAAATTGGTATAGAAAATAATGCCACGAAAAGATTTTGATTTCCCTTAAAATTATTTCGAAAAAAAGACCCCAAATCGAAGACTTCTTCACCTTTTCTTTTAATTTTCAAGGGGTTCAGGTTTGGAATGAGGTGAAAGGCCAAAAAAGCGCTTTCCTTGAATTTTCCCTCGAAATCTTTGGAAAAAGGTTCAAAAAAGGGCATGAAAAATTCCCCCTATCAACCGTTTCGAAAAAAAAGGGCCTTAGGGGAAAACCCTTCCCGCAATTCCGAAAAAACCAAAGCGGGTTTTTGTGTACTACCCCCTTTTTTAAGGCCAGGAAAAATTGGGGGGGGTTTAATGAATTGCTTTGGAATTTTCCCGAAGGATTTTTATATTTGGCCTTTTAATTCCGGAATTTTTGAAAGGCTAATTACACCCCCATTAGACTTAATTAACAAATTTTTTTAAAAAAAATTGAGCGGGGATAGGATGTAAGGGACCCACTAAATTTTTTAAATTGGCGTAACGCCACTTTAAAAAAAAAATAAGTAAAATTTAAAACCCATTACCTTTTAAAAACCCAAAAATTAAAGAAAGGACAAAAAAACTTTCATTATAAATACGTTTTTTTTTAAAAAGGGATCCTTATGAACTTTAATCTTGGGGGGGGAAAATCATCTTGTTTGTCTTCCGTTATATCTTCATGCATATTTTCCAAACACATTTCACATTTTCATCTCATCGCTGTTGCTCTGATCAATAAATTAATCATCTTCCGTTACATCTAGATGAGCGGATACTCAAGCTGAGGCCCACCGGGTCTTTTTAAGTGGTCCATTGCTCTAAAAGATGTATTTATTTATGAAAATTTGGTGGGAAATTCTTCGTTAAGAAATCAAATATATTAATTTTGCTGTCAGCCCTTTGAGTTGATGTTTTTCTCTGATTAGTGAAAGTAGACAACAGTGGAGTGGCGACAATTTTATGAATGAAACTAATTTTTAACTATCTTTCATATCTTGCAAGCGAAAAATATTCGAAGAAAAGATTGTTTCAAGACGATTGGCAAGTTGACTATTTTGTAGTGAAAAACAAGCATGGATCAGTAGCTGATTGATTTCTCACGAAAGTTTTGTATTTAAAAATTACCAACAAACAGGAATCGTCCAATGCAAGATCTCTTGCAAGAGGTGATAAATAGGCTTTCTCTTGAATAATCTTTACTACAGCAAAAAAGAAAAAAGTGTTTTGTCAGGGGTAATGTCACAGCGGTAACAAAGGCACCCTGTGAAATTTTTTATATTATTGGTAATTGTGTGAAACTGTTTACTAATGCAGAAATTATGAAGGAGGGGTTCTTTAAAAGCTTCCCAAATTTAGAAAAATTCAGTGACAAAAATAAAAAAAATGTGGCCCACATGAAATAGCTGACTTATGTGTGCGGCCTGGCAGAAAAAAAGGTTGAGTACCCCTGATCTAGATTATTAAATATATTACATTTTTAATTGATTTTTAATTATATCAGGTTTAATTTCATTAAATTTTTTAATTATCCCTCACAGGCTATTTCTGTACTTCAAAATATAAGAGCATTTGCACAAGAACATTTCAGATATCTTCGTACAAAAAGGTGCGCGTTATTTTCAAATATGCCTAAAAATTAAAAAAAACTTAATTTGAAAGTATAGGTGTGCTTTATATATACACACACACCTATACGGTACGATAATATACGGTATTTAAAAACACATTGTGACAAATGTATAGAAATCGATCAACAATTATCACTTTTTTTCCTTATGTTAAAAGGAGATCTTTGCAGCAGTTCAATTAGATTTCGTGATTATAGAACGAAATGAAATTCGATGTCTGAAATTCGTAAGTAATTTCTTATATTCAATCCACTTTATGTACGTGAGTGGTAAATAATTTGACAAAATTTTTTGTTTTTTAAATGTATTAATTTCTCTTTGAAATGCGTGGAAAATTATTTTTGAATTAAATAGCATTCGAGTTTATTATTATGCGATATACATTTTTTTTTTCAAATTTGATTTTTGTTTTAAATTTTAAAAATTAAAAAAAAGAAATTCCTTGTTTTTCTTTCTCTTGCCTAATAGATTTTTAACGAAATACAAGCTTTAGAAAAAAAGAAAATTTTCGAGTTACAGTTTTTTTTTAAAAATATTCTTAGTACTCATTCCTTTTTATCGAAAAGGCAATGCTGCCTGTTTATTGCAATGCTTAAATTGTATTTTTTATTTAATTTAATTACGTTCCCTAGAAGAGAATAAAAGCAAATTGTGCATACAATTGTGTGTGTGTGAAAATTCCGATTCAGTCCATTTTCAAAATAAATTTGTTTTTTTGTTAAAAAAGTATGATTGACCGTTTATTACGTACCCTTGGACCTAGTCTCGATTGTTCCGAGTGTGATGAAATCAGTCGCGTCCTTGAATAATTCTTGGAATTTTTGGGCAAAAAATAAACTATAAAAAGATTAATCGAAATTTGATCAGAAAAACAGATCCTATACAAAAAGAAAAATATAGGAATAGAACAAGAGGTATAGAGGTCAAAGTCACTAATTTCATTTTTAATCGTTTGTGGTTCGTTAATTTTTTTATGATTCATACTTCTCGTTATTCTGTCTCGCTAATTCATAACAGCAAAGTAGATGACGTGAAAAATAATAACTGTACTTTTTTTGATTTCTAGAATTGGTGGAAATACACGGCATGCTTTTAATGTTTCATCACAATTTTATTTTCCCACGGGTTCAGTTATTTAGGTATTTAACGTTACGAAACTTTTTGAAAGATTTACCTGGAAACGGTTACAGTTGTACACTATTCATTCAAAGAAATTTTCAAAATCGATTTTTATGTATTCATTTTATTATTTTTTGTGCGAAATATGAGTTGAAAACTCTTTAAATTTTAAAAGCATACAAAATCTGTGCACGTGTAGAATTTTTAAAGAATATTTTTTTTTTCGTGACATTTATTATCGTAATAATTTTATTCTATTAAAGCTTTGCAATGAATATTTTCTTTGTTAAAATACACTTAAAAATATGGTTTATACTTAACTTTTATCTCTTTCGACTTGTCAACGCGGGAAAATCTTTTCCGTGAATAGACAGCTGCAGAAGAAAAAAAATAGATTAACATTATAGTAATTTAAAATTGTAGAAATATATGGGAAGGTTAAGAAAAGGATTTTTGAAAAAGCGGTTGGTTTGATTTGGATTAAATGGATGAAAGTATTATATAGGTCAGGCCTCTTGATTTAGATTTTTGGCCTATTGATGAGGGACTACACTCCATTCACTTTTCTCAAAAACTTTTTCATCAGTTATTTATTTATAAACTGCTTTTATTCCGTGGCAATTTTTAAGTATCTTAGGAATCTCACCGTTTAGGAAAGAGACAGGAAATTGGAAGTCCGAAAGTGTCTAGTGCCACATCCCCACCTATCTCCAGTACATCTTAGATTTATACTTTCCATTCAATTCACGAAATTTTATATTTAAGTGTTATTTGTACTGGAATTATACGTAAGTTTTTGAGAGATTACTTGAATAATTTTTTAAAATAAAATAGAAAAATATTTGGAGAGTTTTTTTTCTACCTAGGGGGAAAAAATGAGCTCTTAAGTATTCGGACTTATCTTCTCTCTTCTACACATAATCTCTCTATGCAATTCCACATTTGTATTTTAATACGATTGGAAACTTTTCGAAGACACAGTTACGAAATCATGTAGAACACAAAAACGGTAAGATAACGTAATAACTTTAAAAAAAATTCAGAATATTTCTCATTAATTGTGTACGATAACATGCATTATATATTATGTACTTTTTCATAATAATCATATTTAAAACAAAACAAAAAGGTTTTGACATTTTGATGCTATGCCCCCGTAACAGATATTGAATATACAAATTGCAAAGTTTTGAAATATATCCTAAATTTATTTGAATCATTAAGTGTTTTTTAATTTGTTATATGTTCCCTATACTCTGCTTTTTGTATTGTTATGTTAAATGGGTTGTGCTCATTTTTAATCTCTAAAGTGAAAAATTGCATAATTTCCAGATCTTTGCATGTATACATTAGAATTACTCTAGCATTTATGAGTACAAAGCACTTTTGTTGTCAATAGATAAGATGAGCGGTTTTTTTTGAAAGAGGATGGAAAATTGAGAAAAAAATTACATCTAAATATACGAAACAATTTATAAATTCAAACAAAAATACACTAATTACGCTTACATCCCTTTTAATTATTTACTTAAATGAGCATTATTTTTTTTTCTTTTTGTCAATATTTTTTTTTTTAATATACCGGAAACTACGGATCAGAAAAATCCTTTGAAGTTCTCGTTAAATGCTGCAGTAATCATTATCATTTGAAAAAACACTTTCAACTGCTGCATTAGTTCCAGGGCAGTAGAATGTAAATTCAACAAGAACTAAATTTTCATATAAATTCATTTTAAATTTCAGTAATTTTCAAAAGCATAAGAATCAATGCATTTCTGGAATAATTTTTTTTCTGATTTACTCGTCAAAAAACAATCCTAAAGTAATTTTTTAGATTTTCTATACCTTTATTATTGTCTCGGCTATTCGTTCTTCTCAGTCCATTTTATGTTATGTTTCCTGAAAGTCTTCATCCGCACTTGTACTGTGAATATTTCTTTGTAGATCCATTTTCTCAAACAGCCTTTTCGATCTGGGAAAAAATAAACATTGATTTGAAAAAAATTATAAATATATTGTACCCATTACATCTTTTTAACTGCAATTTCTAAACGGAAATACCAATAACAACTACAAATAAATAAATAAAATTAAAAAAATTGATAAATTTCGGTTCAGTATAATAGCTTGTGTTAAGATTTCCTTTTGGGGTTAATAGACAGGGGCGTAGCTACCGCCGTATCAATGATACGTGGCCCCCAAGCTACAGGGCCCCAACAAGTGTAACTACAGTCCCACTAACAGGGCTCCAATAACTGAAAAAAAAGGCCTCGAAGGAATTCTGATACAGTGCCCCTTTAGAGCGAGCTAGCTACACCAGTTTTAATAGATAATTATATATATGTAAAAAAACGCACTTTTTTATATTCACACCAAAAATTCCTTGGTACTAATCTCCGGTAAGCATATTTAGAAGGAAAGAGTATTTTTAATTGCATGTATTTTAAAACCTTTTTCAATACTGTTTTCTAATACCATTAATTTAAATGATGTTTCTTTAAAAAATAATGCTAGTTTTATCTTTTTCAATTAGTCCTACTTTTACTATCAATTTTTGAAAAACATACAACAGCTGTTGCACAATAAATTTCTGTAGTAATTTGATATAACATTTTACAAGGTTATTAAGTCTTTCAATTACAAGTTCCGTGTTTAAAGCAAAAAAGACAACGATTAGTGTAAATAATTCCTAACTACATCATTTTCATCACCACATTAGTTTTAACTAAAAACAAGCCACTGAGAAGAAGCGTAATCCCATTAGAGTAAGGAATGCCCTTTTAATGAGGAGGCCTTACAAGTAAAGGGATTGTAAAATGTCAGTGGTGAGAGATTTTATAGGCCTGTGACTTCTCGCTTTATGGGCCGTTTGACAGCTTATTGTTCCACTTTATAGCTCTGCAAGTGGCCATAAGCTCTCCGCAGGAGCTACTTACATAATGTTCCCCTATCATTCTTTTTATGAACGGCAGGAAGAAAAAAAATTACCATTTCCTTAAACGTTTTGAAATGATTTGGACCATTGCTTGGTGGGATTAATGCTGCGGAAAGAAGCCGTCGGCTCCTCTTCCCCCCTCTTACTCACCCCCGTCTTATCGGAAACTTAATAATTTTTGAGATTTTGATACAATATTTTTTTTGGTTCGTTAACTGGGATTTGTTTTATTTTATTTGTTCTGTTATTTTATTTTTGTCTTCACCTGATTTTTAAAGAGTTATTTTTGATGGTTTGAGGCCAATGGCGCACACAAGGGGGAGGGGGAAGATTCCGGGCCGGATCCTCCTAGTAGCCCTTGAATTTTTTTCCGATTAATTATAATCCAGTGTATATAGTTCGCGTAAAATTTAGTTAAGTATTTGTTTTTATTAATGAATGCTAATTATTTGTTCAATAATGAATTTTTTACGGTTTATTGTTCCCTAAAATCGACAAAATCTATAGAATATGTTGGGCGGCGTATTGGAGCATGATATGAGAATGGTGAATTCCGACCCTTGATCCCCTCCCGAAAAATTCCTGTGTGTGCCACTGTTTGAGGCTTATCGTTACATAATGTTTTAATTGCTTTTAGAATAAAGTATTAATGATTTTTCTGTGATTTAATGCCATAACATTTTTAAGAATAATAGTAGTTCCCTTTTTTTGACTGTATTTATTGTTGTGTGTTATGACTTAATTCCCCGCGCTTTTTTTTTTATTTATTAATTAGTCTTTTTAGGTTTTTGAACAGCATTTTACTGCATTTGATCTTATATTATGTAAAAGTAAATTGTACTGAAATTATTTTTAATATAGAAGTTCGTATGGTTTCGACACAATTTAAAAAAACTATTATAGCCATTTGAAAAGCTACAGCATTTTTATCACATTTTTATTCCTCTTTTTCAAATGTTTAAGATTTTCTGATGTATTTTCCTTGATTTTAGTAATATTAATTTCCCTTTCGATTTTTTGCAGGTCCGGGTGGAGTGAGACGTAGGGGTCGTCAAACCTACACTCGATTCCAGACCCTGGAACTCGAAAAAGAATTCCACACCAACCACTACCTAACCCGCCGAAGAAGAATTGAGATGGCCCATTCCTTATGTCTCACCGAACGGCAGATTAAAATCTGGTTCCAGAACCGGCGGATGAAACTGAAAAAGGAAATTCAGGCCATCAAAGAACTGAACGAGCAAGAACGCCAGAGCCAAGCCAAGGCAGCCGCAACATCCAATACCACCATGAACCACAACAACGTCACCAACAACAATTCCTCCTCCACCAAGACAGTGGTGGAAGGCAGCACGGCCATCAGCGCCAACAAAACGTAAGGTCTGTGACAATCAGTGTATTATGTTCTTCAGTTCCACTTCACATTTACTTTTACAAGTGTCTTCATGTTTCATTGGAACAATTTTCAGCCTAGTTCTTCGATTCTTTCCCCTTGTTTTCAGTTCCGTCTTCTGTGGAAGAAGAAAAAAACACTACCATCATTTTTCAAGAACTTGATGGAAAAGAACTCGAATAAAAGGGATTTTTTTTAATGGAACTATAACGATGTCCAGACATTGTAATCCCTGAAAAACAGTGAGGTGTACATACAGCAGCCAGTGGCAAGAGAGAACAAATTGATATTTTTAAGTTTATTTTCTGTTTCGTAAGTTGTGTAACACGTTTGCGCACCTACATTGTATTTATTGGATTGAGATTTTGCATCTCTCATATTTCCAGACAGCGTTCGCTGTGGGTTTTCATCGATTGCTGTCGTTGGTTGGCGACGCGATCCATTTTTACGTGTTTTGAAATACCTTTTAATTTCGTGGCTCGGAAAAAAGTTTTACTTGCCAAGTTGCCAAATAGATTAATAGATATGTGAATTTAAACTTATAACTGTACAGATGAATTTTCTTATGTAAGTATTGATGTCCAGTGCAGTCCAACCCGTTTGTAACTAGCGCTTTAATTCAAGTAATGGGCATTACATGTGCGATCGATATTTTTTTGTCGTTTCCTAAATCTGATTTGTACCATGTTCAATAGTACTTTTTTTTACTTGTTAACAATTTTTTAAATTTAATTGTGTACTACTTATAATTTTATTTCAATAGCCACTTAAGTTCAACAACGTTGGAACGTTATGTTCATGTTGTATCATCACGAAAGTAATTCAAATAATTTAATTTATTGGAACAGAAACTCAAGAATTTTGACTCTTTATATATTCACTCCTGTTTTTAAGAGTGGTTTTGTTTTGTTTCTCCATTCTATCTTTGTGAATCTATTTAAGAAATAACTAAGCATTTATGAATATCATTTGATATTTCTGTTACTTAAAATTCGTACGAATTCTTTAAAATAGAGTTAATTATTTTTTTTTTTATATAGCAAACATTGAAGTCGGTTCATTTCATCCACTAAAAAAAAATTATGGTAGATTTTTTTTACAGGTTTAAATCTAATCATAATAATAAACTAGTCTTTTGCCTAATAATTTGAAAGTGTTGTGGTTTTAAAACATAGCCCTTCTCCGCGAGAAAAATTAAGTTGCTATTTTAATTTAATGCATGTGCTATGACGTTATAGGGTTGTGAGTGGGTATCAATTTTAACGCTGTCACACTATTTAGCTATACGTCTGAAACAATATTCGTAAACCTGAACAATCAGATTCGTAAAAAACTCTAATCATTTAATGAAAAATATATAAACGTAAATTTTATCCATTGGTGAGCATTTTTGCCCCAATTGGGTTCCTAAGTCTTCATGTGTTGTACTTAAAAAACTTCAACTTGTTGTTGAAGCAGCAATTATACGTATTTTCTGTGTGTTTAATCGACCACAAACAGTCATCCATGAGTGAGAAAAAGTTTACTATAGAGATCTATTTCTTGAACCGTGTAATAATGATATACGTATTGCTGTATTGAATTCCATCTGTCGTCCTCATATTGTACACCACGTGTAAGGTGCAATCAGGCTGATGTATGTTGTATAAATTTTGAATAAAATGCATTTAATCTTCACTTCTGACCCTTCTCTTTTTCTCTCTGGAATGTAGTTTTGTTTTTTTATGATCAACTCAGACGAAATAGTTTTTAACATGCAAAGTATTCTGAAATTTAGCTCCAAGTAAACAATTTAACGAAATGCAAAGAATATTACAATAAATGAAAATAATACTCTATGGGCGAAAATATTATAACTATAATCATTTGTGTCCAGCCAATCAGTTCAGGTGACGTTATAATCACATTTCAACTACAGTCACGTGTTTCCAGCCATTTATTTCATTAATTCATATGACGTCATTAGGCACATGATAACTACATATGCATGAGGGCACACGTGTTTCCAGCCTAACAATTCATAATTTCATGAAAAATGAACCGTGTCCCATGTCGTGAACCCTTGTTTTCAGAATGGCATTTCAAGTGCTATGCTGTTGCCAACTTTTGCTTTTTGCAAAAACTTTCTTATAAAAAGTACATATTGGTCAATAATAATGCATTTTAGTCAGCAAAATACATTTTACTTAGAGGCACACTTTTAATATAAGAATATTTTTTTAATCGTAAAAATTTTGTGGTGAATTTTTTTTTTAATTTCTTGAACATCTTTTACCCAGCTTTACCATTTAAAATTTTATCTAAATTTTACAAATATAACAGCAAATACAAGTTTAATGTCTATTTTGAATTCAATGGAATCCTGTATCACATGACCGTCATGAATTAAAAGTCTATTAAATAAATACTCTATTATATAAATAGTTGGTGCATTTACGCGCCAAAATATGCCACGAAAAAAGGTTAAGATAAGTTAATTAGTTTATTGAACACAATGGGAAGGAGAAGAAACTTTAAAAACTGTGCTTTGATTTTATTATCGATTGTGTTCTAAATTCAAAATCAGGAATCATGTATGAATCAACAGATTATATAATATAGAATTTTATTTTAATTTTATTACAAAAATTGTACTTTTTTGTAATATTTTTGATTCCCATCAAATGAAAATCACACCGATGCATTATTGTTAGGTTGATCACACACAGGTAGGTTATGCTTGGGAAAAAATTAATTATAAAAGCAAAGCTTTTTTTATACTAGAGTAATAAAGAAAACTGTTAACTAGTTATTGAACATTTTACCTGCAAGGATATAACTCCGTTAAAAATTAATGAGAAATAATTCCAAATTAAAATGATGCATCAAATAATTTCACATTCATTATTCTATGGGCAGAGACGTCTTAGGAATTTTTGAGGCCCTGGGTCCAGTGGAATACATTAGGGGTCCGGACCAAAGGCCTTGATTTTTTCGATTGATTCCACCATAATGGGAGATAAAAATATTTTATTGAAAGGTAGTTATTTACAACAAGAATTCAAAATACACCAGAAGTCGTTTATAGACTTGAACACCTGCAAGGATAAATCCGTTAAAATTTGGAAATCATTCCATATTATGGCATCAAAAAATTTTATTTTAAGGGAGATAGTCTCAACTTTTGAGGCGTGGGTCAGGCGCACAAGGGGCTGACCCCAAAGCCTTGATTTTTTCCCGATTGATTATAATTTTAAGTATATAATACGTAAAAATTAAATATTTGTTATTAATGATTAATTTTATTAATTAATGCTAATTATTTATTCAATAATTAGTTTTTTACTGTGTTTTGTTCCCGAAAATCGACAAAATCCAAAGGAGCATGATACAAGAATGGTGAACTTTCGACCCCGGACCCATCCCTTGAAAAATTTCTGTCTGCGCTAGTGCCTGGGTCCATATATTTTTTTCTACTTTTTGAGTCCCTGGGTCCCTACGCATAAGTAAGCCCAATCTGTGACCCTCAAAAGTAGACTATATATATAGCCTGCATTGTCATATGCCCGTACGAACGGAAATCCGAAACAAATTAATGCATGAATCCAGTTGCGCAACACAAGGGGGGTGTCCTAGGGGTCCGGACACCCCCATAGACTTTGATTTTTTTTCGATTGGTTATAATCCTTTGTATATATTACGTAAAATTTAATTATGCATTTGTTATTAATAATTAATTTTGGTATTTTTTTTTGTTCCTGAAAATCGACAAAATTAAAAGAATATGTTGGGCGGCGTATTGGAGCATGATACCGAAAATGGTGGACTTTCGACCCTGGACCCCCCCCCTCCCTCCTCCCCTTGAAAAAAGTTTTGTGTGCGCTACTGCATGAATCATAGCCACACAAAACGTCTCTATCAACTGCTGCATTTCGATTAAATGAGTAATGAAGATTTATGTATTAGGCCTAGACATGTGTGGACAACGGTCATCACCTAATAATGCAGTATTGCCAATTTGAAATTCCCAGTTTCTCGGAAATAACATTTGACCATAAAAAGTATTTAAATCATGATCTTATTGAAGGCAGAGTCGCAGAACGAAATGGGGTTCCCGCCGAGGCCAGTTGGTCCATGACTTAAGACGTCCCCGCCTATAAGCTAAATTCATGAGACGTTGTAGTCACATGATAACTGCAATCACTTGTTTTCATCTTCGCTGTTTTAAGTTTTGCCGTATGCAGAAACTTTTTTTAAAACTTCTTTGGCAATAACACATAGGTAAATAAAATGCACTTAGTTAAAAGAAAGCAACCTTATGTTAATTATAGAATTAATACTTTTTTATGTAAAAAAAAAAGTATTTATGAAGAATCTTTATACTAGAACATCTCTACCAAACTTTGAAATTTTATCTAAGCTACAAGTCTAATGTCAGTTTTGAATTTAATGGAGAACATGTGATTGCATTTATCATGTGACTTATAAACAGTAAATAAATCATTAAAAAATTCCATTCGGTATATTTCTAAGTAAATCTTAAGCTGCTCTAACAACAAATAATGAAAGTATTTGTTTGTTTCTTGATTTTTATCGTTCATATTACAATCGCACCTCATTAACATACAAATTAACTTAACTGAACATACAGTTTCGCCATTGCTTCATTAATTGTCATTTTGTAAGGCAATCGCTGAAAGACAGTGTGACGTCATGATTGTTGCTCCTTTTTTGAAATTGAAATGTATCTTGTGTTCTCCGGATAATGTCACGACTTTCTATTTATAGCAGGCATCAGTGGTGCACACAAGGGAGGGGAGGGGTAATTTAATTAAATACTTGTTATTAATAATTAATTTTATTGATTAATGCTACTTATTCATTCAATAATTAATTTTTAATGTCAATGTTTTTGTTCCCGAAATCGACAAAACCAAAAGGATATGTTGCGTGGTGTATTGGAGCATGATACGGGAATAGTGAACTTTCGACCCTTGATCCCCCGCCCTTTTAAAAATTCCTGTGTGCACTACTGGCAGGCATTAATACTTGTTTTTCGATTTTACATTTTACAAATCACCTCTACTAGGTTAGTGAAGTGTTCCGATTTTGAATCGTGTAAGATTGTTCACCTACTCGAGAGCTTTTGGCGACTGACTTCGAAATTTTGAACCATGGTCAAGCGACGAGGATGACACTTGAGCTGACACCCATCTCTCCTAGCTACCATACCAAACCAACGCTGGGACGTTTAAGCTCTGGACAGATTCAACGTGCATCGCTCTTCTTAACAGCGGGTCAGAGGTAACCAAAATTTTAAAAGGGCAGCAATAATTAATTGTGGGAAATTACAACGAGAATTTTGTAATGACGTTAATACAGAAATCGCACACACACTAGGAAGAGCTGATAGCGAGAGGGGAAGGGGAATTTCCTTGACAATATGTTGTGCATTCAAAAATGTTCGTGCAACGCCGGGGGGAAAGAAACTTGACAAAGAAAAGAAGGGAAAAAATTTCGAAACAGGGAATTTGTTAAACACTCGGTAAAAGCTCGAGCAACGCTGGGTTAAGCGGGAGGGGGGAGTAATTTTGAAAAAGAATATTGGAAGTGCTGATTTTGTGAAGGGAAAGGAAAATTTATAAAAGTAGAGAAAGCCTGTGCACAACGCCGGGCCATACAACTAGTATTATTCATAAAATCTCTCGATCTGTGTGTTTAACAGTACGTTTATCCCTTTTATATTGATCAAATTTTAAGGGTTAGAAACATTTTTTTTTCAGTTATTGGTGCTTTCCTTGATAATTAAAAGTCAGTCAATAGATTAGGGAATTGAATATAGAACGATACTCTTAAAATTTTCTAGGAGAAGAGTTATCCAATAGCCCACACAAAATTTTTGTTACATCTGAATAGCAGGTAGACTAAAGGGCCGAGCCATGATATTTATGCTAAAAATTAAAAATGTGTTGGTCTATGGGAGGGGTTTCGATCCCCAAACTCTACCCTTGTGGGAATCATTGGAGGCATCCCATAGTGATGTACCTTAGCTCATTATAGGACTTTCTAAGCTGAAAGTTCTTCGATGAAATCAAATAAAAAAGTATGTTTAATAGTTTTCCGTAATAATTAAAAATGTCAGTCAGTCAGTAGTAGGGAACAGAATAGAGAACGATACGTAAGAAAGGTTTCAAATGCGCGATACAAAATCACTGTTCTAACTAAATTTTTAATTAATTAAAAAACACCCTGTTATGGTTAATCGAACTAAGATGTATCTTAATCTTTTAGTCGCCAAATCTGAAATGAGTCGCCAGATGCGGGATGGGATCTTAAAATGAGAAATCGTAAATCCTGATCAGGACAATGGGGCAAAATTATTAAATTATTGTATTGTCATCAGTCCTGGACAAGTGAGCAAAATTTCGAATTAATCTGACCTTTTAAAGTGGGTAAAAATTGAGTTGAAGGATTCCGTTACATACAAGTGAAGCTTATAAAAAGGTGTTAAAAAATCCTGTTTCTTTAGCCTAAAAATATGTATTAATATATATGAATGGGTACACTTAATATTTTGACCCAGGAGATCTAAATTAGGATTGCTTTTAAGATCGGCGGTTCAATGCGTGGACATCCGATGCCATTTTTATATGAAAAGAAAGTTAGGTTATGTATTTTGCATGATGTGTGTATTTAATATTAGTTTCCAAACATTTACATGCAAAGAAAAAAGAAAGCAGTTTTAATTCTTAAGGTATCCGACTACGTTCGGAACCGTGATTTTAAAAAAGCGCAAAAATGGATAATTTTTATGATATTTAGCGTCACTTAAATTAAATACATGTATAAAATTGTTTTGAGGACATTGTGACAAAAAATTATTTAAATACAATCAAAAAATTATTTAAAAAGTTCTTTTGTGAAAAAGACTTCTATTATAATAATATTTTGCTTGTATATTGCTCAGACCTCTGTACAGAGGCTCAACTATGATTTTTGAAAAATTCACATTATTTTCAGAGTTACTACCCATTGAAATAATTATCGGCGTTTTTTTCTTAAAATTTCTCCCCTCTGTTGTGTCGTAAAACATGGATAAATCCACTTCTAAGTTATATATTTCAAAAATTCTAGTTGAGCCTCTGTATAGAGGTCTGAGCTATATATATACAGGCAAAATATTTTGAAAATGGGTCATTCTATGTTCATTTTTTGTCAAAATATTGTACTTTAATAAATTTTTATTGTATAATACTATTCTTAAAACAATTTTATGTACATTTTCTAATCTAAGTGACACTGAATATCATAAATATTATCCATTTATACGCTTTTGCAAAATCACGGTTCCGAATGTAGTTTGGATACCTTAAATAAAAAAATTTCAGAATAAAGAGTGCTTTCGGTATTGTGGGTGCGGAAATTTCTGCTATTTTGTTGTTTTCCCCTGACATAAATTATTAAATTTTTTGTATCACAAAATTTTATTTATTTTTTTATTAGATTTGTATAGCTTTGAATTTTAATGTTTTAAAATTTCTTTAACCAAAAAAGAAAAAAAACAAACATGCATTTTCTATTTTCTGAAAATAAAAACCAACGCCTATGATCTAAAAAAAAAAGAGGGAGGCTGGGGGGGAGGGGCTATGTAAGTAGCTTTAAAAAAGCTGAATTTTTAAAATAAAAATACAAATCTCTTAAGAGATTGGTGATTTTTTGAAACTGAAAGAAAAGTAAAATATAAATATCTCTTCTCATTTAAATTTTCTCTCACCGACCGTTTACCTTTGGATTAAACCTCATTGAAAATTCAGCACACGTGGATTTTTTTCCATGTTTAAAGAAGCGAATAAGTGCTTTGCATGTAGTTAATTAAATCCGAGGAAAATTAGCATTTTCCAAGTTTTGAATTAATTTATTATGTGATGGAAAAAATTTAATTTGCATTTTAACATCACATACTTTTTTCAAAAGCACTATGATAACTGACATTTTGCGTTATATTAAGATATATTAGCTTTCAAAAGATACGGTCGGATACTTAATTCATGAGAAGTAATAGGATCATTTATTATTCTATATTTCTTAAATTTATTTTTGGCGAAGGTGTAATTGGCATATATATAAACTTAACAAGACGTACCGGAGATGTTTCTTTAAATTAATTACCGTAACTGTTTCGCTAAAATTTTTATAATGCTTATTTTAATTTATAAAAAATATATATAGTTTTTCGCCGCAATTCTCGTTGTAAGAATGCGTTATTTTATAGATAGATGCCAATGGAATTAAGGTTTATAAACGATAGATGTTTTGTAATTTGTACCTCAAAATTCGCGGGTTTTTTTTTACTGTTATGTGAATAAAAAATTGCCAAAGCGGGAAGATAATTTTTCCGCAGTTAAATAATCAAATTTAAATCTATATGGCGATGAGAAAATTTTTGAAAAATATTCAATCAAATAACTTTTTGATATTTCTAAAAATAAAGGGAAACATTGAAATATTTTTATAAATTCCACATTTTTATATCTCGCCAATAGCGAGTTTGAAGAAGACAAAATTTGTTTCGGAATCAAATTATTCGACTTTTTTTCTTTCCAAGATTTTTTTAAACTCTCATGAACAGTGATAATGGAATTGTGTCTTAGATGTGCATTTTTCATTTCAATAACTCTGTGATTTGGAATCTTTCAAAATAAATTTAAAATGTTTCTTTTTTTCTTATTTTGGTGAAATGAAAAGTTGCGCTGCAAAAATAATTGTAAAATCATTTTTTTCTTGTCTAATTTTTCAACATTCCTAATATAAATATTTTTGAATGGATAAATACAAAAATTTTGCTTTATAAGAAAATTTATATCTTATGTTTGACTCATAAAAATTCATTTTTCATGTTTAAAATTTTGCATTATCGCAACTTATAGGACCTAATTTTATTTTCCGGCTGAGTTTTAATTAATATATTTTTCACAAGTTATCAAATTTTAGATTTTAGAAAAAGATTTAAAAACACATTTTTCTTTTCATGTACCCTTTCGGTAAATTAGACTTAATATTATATAATTTTGAAAAATTACGAAAAATGTTTAGTACAATATAATTTGAAAATGTTACGTTTTGTTGTAATTTTTTTAAAAAAAGTACTATAATTTGGAAGAGTTACAAAACATATTTTATGTAATACAATTTGAATAATTTTAGATTACATTTTAAAAGAATTGTTAAATATATTTTAGATAATGTAACATTGAAGAATTATATAATATATTTTTTCGAAGAATATTATAATAATATTTTCATAGATTATATTTTTTAAATATCAAACCCGTTTCTTTCTTGTTTTCTATTTAATATCTATTCAATTTTTACATAATATAATTAAGAGAATTATGGATTACATTTCTTATAATATAACTTTGAAAAGTTATAGACTATATTTTAACGACAAATTTTTTTTTTTATCTAGCCTTTCGTTATTTTATATACCTTAAAATCCAGCGTATAACGCACTTTTAACACACACACACAAAATGATCGAAATTTACGGGTGCGCGTTATACATTGGATGTAAAAAAGAGGGCTTTAAAAATTAAAAATGTATGAGCTACAAAAATATTATATATAAGACTCTTCTACATATATCGAAATATATGTATTTCAAAGAAATTACATTTTACATGTAGTTCTATAATACAGTTCGAACCTGTTTTTTTTGGGGCTTTTTTTTCGATTTTTTTTTTCGATATTTTTTAGCGTTGTGGAAATTTTAATGGCTTTGGCGCCCCTTAAAATTTTTTTTCATTTACTAGTGTCGTAACGAAGAATGTTAGGGGCCCCCCCGTAAGTCAGGTTTTGCCTTTAATTTTTATAAATGGGTAAATACAAATTTAGCGTAAACAGGGCCCTTGGGCCTCCCCTTTATGCGGAAGTGCACGTTAGCCACTGAAATAAACCAAGACTTCTGTTCCCTCTTTTTCAATCTCCCCACAATGCGCATTCGTTGCTTTTTCAACCTTCAGCAGCCCGCGCTTGATTGAAAAAACTTTCAATGACAGTGACATTATCAATAATTTGATGAATTATGGACAAAAAAGCCAGATTCTTGAGAGGGGATAGCTAAAAATATGCAGGGATCCAACTTTCCAACAAATTACAAACCATTTTCTTAAAATAGATATCAGTTAAGGAAAAGGAGTATAAATTCCAAAAAGGGCTTCAATCATGTATAGCTGGTTATCGTGCATTTACACAAGCAACTAACCACCTGACCTTCGACCAAAAACTTATATCTTACTTTGTTTCCAAAAAGTAAATAATTTGAAATTGTACCTTCAAGTGACGAAAGCGATTTTGAACTTATTCATTACAGGCTTTGGATTACGATGAGTAGCAATGAATTATGTATGTGCATTTTGAAAAACTTATCCGTGTATACAATGAGAAACTATATGTTTTAAAATGTTTCCATGTGTAATATTTAATTATTTATTTTGTTATGGAAGTATTCTTACATAAATTTCGTAAATAATTGGCATATTTTATAAATGCGACTTTTTTTATGCGGTCCTATCCACCGCATAAAAAAAGTTTTTTGTAATATCTCCACGAATTAGTTCATTATATGTAAAAATTTATGAATTTTTTTTTATGCGGTCCCTATCTACCGCACAAAAACAGGTTCAACTCTATATTATTGTTCCAAAAGTTTTGGATAATACCTCGAAAAAATCACTTTAAAACACAAGAGCAGTAACACACATTTCAGGTTTCATCGTAAAAAAAGAGGGTGCGCCGTAGTACCAAAAAGTTAAACCTTTCCACTTGAAAGTATAGGTGCGCGTTGTGCGCCGCATTTCATGTTAATATAATGTTGCGGAATTGTAGACTATCTTAAAGATAATTATAGACTATATTTTATTTAGTGCAATTTTATTGAGGAATATTTTATTTAAGGAATAACGGGTTTTTCTTTTTGAAAACTAAATAATGAAAATGCAAATACTTTCCCCCAATTCACGTTATTCTACGACACACAAAACTTATAATTTCTATTTCTCTGATAACTCCTTTTTCTTCAGAACGCTTTGTCGAACGAGCAGGTTACCTTAAACACACACATCCATCGAGAAAATCGACTTTAATGTGCGAAATTGGAAAATTTTCTCATTGAGTACATATGCAAATTAGCGCGTCGTTAAGCGAAGTCGAACTCGAAGTGCAAAAAATCTTTGAGCAAACTGAGCGAAACGTCCCGCTTCCGTCAATAACATTTCCGGAGTTGTTGGTAATTAAAGTGGAAAGTCATTAAGACCCTTTCTGATTCTGGAAGCGAACCAGACCTCATTAGAACGATTAAGAAGCGCTTTTAATTAAAGTTTCAACGCCGCCCCCTCTGCCTGTTTCAGCGCCTCTGCCTGTGCTAAGAAGAAAAACTGATTTTCTTCGAAGGAGAGGAAAACTTTCTAATTATTTAGAGACCTCTGTTCCAGGGGCGATGACTTAAATCACAGCTCCTGCATATGTATTAATGCATATTGGATCTAATTACAGTCTCCGGCGCTGTCGTTTCTGATTTTGTTCAAATGGTTCCAAAGTTTTGTTTGGATAAAGGGCTTCGGGGCCCAGACTTGTTTGCTCTTGAATGATTCAGTTTTTTCGAAATGGGTTTTATGTTTTTAATTAATGCTAAATGTGCGCTTATTGTTCGAAATAATTCTTGATGATTGTTATTAATTTAATTTATTTCTGTTTAAGTATTTTAAAAATTGTTTAAGTAAAAGGGTTTCAAACTTCTTTAAAAAAAAACTAACATTGGGTACACGAACCTTACTATCTACTTGTAAGATGAATTAAAATAAAGCCTGGAATATATCTACACAGATTTCGTTCAAAAATCTTTAAAAAATTCTGCATTTGAATTTTCTTTTCCAAAACTTTTAAATTTTCAAAAAAGTCGAACAGGGATATATTTTCTTTCCTTGAGGATGGAGATTTGCGACTTGATTTGAATTTACGTCGCGCTGTGAAGCAACACGAGGGCTATTAGCTACAAACCTCGTGATTTTGAGCTACAGTCGATTGACGAGAACGACACTAGAGTAAGCACCTCCTTCTCCAAACATTTTGTTTGTTTCTAATGGAGCTCTGGATTGGTGTTCTACCATTGCAGACCTAGAACATTCTCTGAGAGCTGGTATCTCTTTTTAGTGCGGCACTATATAGGTGGACTACCAATCGCCGCAAGTAATTTTAGCATCTGATTTTCTACCCAGAGGGAGGTACCTAAGCTATGACGATGCGAATTCGGTCTTTAAAATTAAATTTTGCCGAGAACGCCAAAGCCAACCAGGCGCTCAATTTATCTTTTACATGTCGCATAATAATACGACATAGACACTGTCGATTTTCTGTATCAGTAAAATCCACCGATTTGGGCTGAGTCGAACCCGTAACCTTGAGTGTCAGGGCTAGCGAGGAACCACCAATTCCATCCAGCCGGCCCGTCTCCAAACACATCCACACTGTAAGATTCCTCAAACAAGATTGCTACGAGTGTGTGAAAGTGAAAATGAGATTTTATAATTGAACGAGATTCGAGAAGGAGGGGAGTTATGAGTTTCGAAACGGAACGAGATTCGAGAGTTTTTAGAAGGAATTTCTAGTTTGTAAATAGCGATAATTGTAATTTGTGTGATACTAAAGAGTAATGAAAATTATAGAATCAATTTTTTGAATTATTTGCATCGAATGTGCCTGATGTTGCAACACTGTGTGTTGGACAAATTAGATTTGCTTAAGCCCGTTGACATGGTAGGTGAAGATTTGAGAGACTATTTTTGTATGGTTCTCTATTAGTAGATAAAAATATCGTTATCGAAGAAAATATTTTCCTCTTAACGGATGTATAATATTGGAAATTTTTAAGGGATTCGAAAATTTTTTGTTATCGCAGTCACCTTTTTGTAGTGGTGTGCCAAACCAATTGACCAGTAAGATTCAGAATGCCGCAGTCGGAAATATTTGTGTTAATTCAATTCCCACATCAATGCATGCGGAGTTACGAGGCCAAAAATACAGATAAGAGTGTTATCATATATTAATTATTCTTTCTTTAAATATATTTGTTAACAAAAAGAAACATTAAACATGACCATTCTTCGAAAAAAAAAATTATACGTATATTTTGTATTATTTATCTTTTATACTTAATTATTTAAGTAGGAAAGAACACGCACAAAATGTTAGTATTCCTTCAATATAGGTATATATTTTTCATGCAAACCTTTTGTCCCTGCCCCTCACTGTTTTATTTCGCAATGTCAGAGGTATACTTCGTGTGACTTCATATTTCTCACAATCCTAAATGTTCAGTCGAGTCCGCAAAGAAGTTGTTAAAAATTTCTTTGCAGATTCAAACAATTTTTATATGAGAACAGATTTGTTCACATAAATGTGTAGAAACAAAAGCGACAAACAGGGATCCATACAATTATCCCTTTATGTTGACCCTCGGTCTATCATGTGTAATTAGGTTAAAAAAACTATTATAAAACGTTGGGGTTTTTTTTTTAATATAGTGAATTATGAAAGCTATAAGCAAACATCAATTTCTTTTCTTTTTTTTATTCTATATTGTCTCTAACATTTGTAATTTAATGTTTTATTCTACCCTATTATGAGACTTTACAAAAAAATGTTAAGACAAAAGAAATTTATAAACAAAACCATCCCCTTATTTATATTTTAAGACGAATATTGAAAACTAAAATGCTTCTGTTGCAATTCACACGCTTTTTTTCAAAACAGTAGATAGGAAAAAAAATTTGTTTGTCCATTTCCTCGTTTTGTAATTAATAGTAATTTCCTACAAAGGGTGTGGGAAAGGAAGAATTTATTTTTTACACTTGTTATTCCAGAAAGGTTATTTGATACAAGGCAGACGTATAACTCGTTATTGAAAATATTGGGATTGTGTTCCAGAACTTACACAAAAAATGCTCCCTTATAAGAACACATTTCTCTTAGAGCATATATGAGTGAACACAGAAAATCGCTATGTACGAATTTAAGAAACTTTTTTAGAGTTTAGTGCTACTAATACTAATAACAAATTTTGATTTAAAAGTATACTTTCGATCAAGAAAAAGATTCACGCTGATATCAGGTAGGATACAAATTACTAAATTTATATGTGAAAATGCTTAAATTTAGATAGAGGAAAAAAAAGTGTACAATATATAAAAGCTATGTAGTACATTTAAAATGTTCATCAAAAATTCAAAATTTGGCAATTTTTTGCCTACATAAAAAAATGTTTTATCTTATTAAGTACATTTTGTGATATTATTTATTATATTTAAATATATATATTTAACAATATATTTATTAATATATACTCAGTCTTAAATAAAAAAAAAATTTAAATCATATAAAGAATAGTTTTTTTTATGAATACTAAGAATATACCATTTCGTGTTTGGTAAGTTTACAGGCTAGGAAGAATTTTTGTACATTATTATTATGTGTAAGAAACTTAAAATTTCTTTTTTACTAATATGGTATTCAGGAATTTTTAAAACTTTTTATTCAATAAGATTGTTGGGTAGCCTAGGGTCGGTATGAGACCTGGCGGCTCGATTTTGAACTCAGTACCACTGAAGATCCGCCGAGGGAGCATATTTTAAACGTCGAGAGTTAAACATCCTCGGTTGGTGTGGTGTAGAGTTTGGGGAGGAAGGTTAACTCAGGGGCGTCCTTGTCATTTGACCATGGTTAGAGTGGTCCGTCGCCAAAAACCTTAGAGTATGATTAGTGCGACGTTAATATTCATTCACTCCTCTTATGAAAATCGAAAAATTTTACCCGTTTTTTTGACTATATACGTTTGGCGGGTAGCCGAGTGGTTAAGGGATCGGATCGTCGTCTTGTCACGAGTTTAGCCCATACCACTGAGACCCGCCTTGGGGAGGATGCAGCAAACGTCGAGAGCGAAACGTCTTCCCCTTGGGGGGGGGGAGTTAGGGGAGGGGGTTGCCAGCTCAGGTGTCCCACGTCACTCTGACCATGGTTCAAAAATTTGGGCCGTCGCCAAAAACCCCGTATGAAATTGACGAAAATTCAATCCATCGACTATATACGTGTTACCCTAGCTATTTATTATTTAAGAGTTAAGCGAAAACATGAATTATATATAATAATCGAAATATACAAGAAATTTATTTTCGCTGAACACACACATATTCAACAGTTGTTTTTTAAGATCTCTTATTTCAAAAAATATTTTGCTTATTTTATTTATTTATTGCTAAATATTTTCTTTTGATTTTTTTCTATTAGTGTTCGGGATAAATTATTTTAAGGTACAAATTAGTTTATTATAATTTTTTTACAAAAACAAGAAAGAGGAATAGATTTCCTCAATTCCTTACAAGTCTGTGGGGTTTCAATTTTTTACCCCACCCCAAGCAAACGATCTTCTGGATACCTACTCCTCTTCTCATTGGTCGGAAAACCCTGTGGAATATTGGATATTCCCTGCAAAAAAAGACTTCACGCTGTTCCAATACTCAACTTCCAATGCTATTTCTCCTCGCCCAACCTCCCCGGTATCTGACAGGTGGGCGTTTTGAAAGAGGGGGTCCTACACCCCTTCTCTCCAACGTCGTTGGCTGAAAATGGATGACCACAGGGAAGCAGATGCTGGCCATTAGGAACATCCGGACGCCCGTTCCAGAACATTGACTAACACCAATTCCCTGATATTGAATTTCGGATCTGGTACCGCACCCACCAGGGTAAATATACTTCTTCTCCTTTAATTAATCAATAATTCGGTCTCTGTAGAGATATCTGCTTTTTCTCTATATTTTGTTTTTTAAAAAAGATTTTTATGTATTTTAGTTTAATATTTTTATATTAATGTTTATTATTATCAATTAAAAGAATGGACAATCTGATCCAAGAAGGCTGAAGGTTTTATAGTTTTCGAAGTATGATTTTATTTGCTTATATATTGCACCATGTAGCTCAAAAAAGTAATAATATTTCAAATTCTAGAAATAAAAAAAGATGCTTGCATAAGTACTAATGATAAATTACGTACATTAAGTTTTTTACAATACTGAAAGTAATAAAGTTTATTGTTTTTGAGTTATTTTACATAATTAAATTTCATCGATAATTTATGTGTAATGCATTCCTTAAATTTATTTATAACACATTCTTAAGAAGCGATGGCATGCCTGAAAAAATTCATGATACAATAATTAATGTTATTTGTTACAAAAATACTTTTTATATTTTTCTCTCATAGTAATTTATAAAACAATGACCAATAACAATTTTTTAATGTGTGATTTTTACTTGTATGTGTTCAAACTTCTTTATATTCGTTCTATCTCAAGCATTTTAAATATTCTTTTTTTTTAAAATTCAAATCTAGAATTAGCTTACGCACAAGTTATTTTCATTAAGGCTCTTTTCGCCAAGTATACGATAATGTGGACTTACCGCGGAGCACATTTTCAGACAGAAAAAATGCCTCAATTTTTATAAAAATTTGTGACATTGTAACTCATACATTTGTTCATAATATAGTGTTTTTAAAATTTCAAAATATTTCATAAATAATCAGTTTTTCCTTTTAACATGTAAAAGGATAGCTCATTTAGCATTACGGTAGAGGAAGAAAAAATCAGAAACACATCTTATTAAAGAAAAAATGTGTCAAAACTCGGATAAAAATGAATAGTATGATAAAGTAAGGGATTCTCTACAGGATAGTGTGAAGCCAGAATATAATATTTATGTTTGTGAGTACTTTTATATCTGAGAAAATATACTACACATTTGGGTCCTACTCTTGAACATTTGCCGAAGACAGCCTTAATGTTATACATTTATTTACTTCAAATCATTGTGTAACTATTTACTTACCATACTGAATGAAGTGGAATATAATAATGTACATGACATGGTAAATAATATTCTAACTGTAGTAGAAATTTTATATATATATATACACATATATATATAAAATTTTTACATTACACAAAATATTTAAAATTACTATATCCAACTATACTATACTCTAACCAAATAATGGAATTTGAGAATTGCTCATGAGATATTTATATATATATAAAATGCTAATATATTATTTAATATTCCACCGTTAAATAATACTAATGCAATTTTATTATAATTTTATTTTGTTTAGTTATTATTATGGATTACCTTGTGGACCTAAAAATAACGGGTTTTACACATTCTTTTTTTAATATTGAGGGTAATTTTTCTGGCCAAATTTTTTTAAAGCATTTTTTATTAACATTTTAAGTTAAAATGAATTATTAAGAATGTTATTTTGAAACTTGAGAAAGGAAATAGGCTTTTAAAAATTAATTTAAAGGCCTCACTGATTCTTAATATGCATTCGATGGTTGTAATAATTTATGTTCCATTTTTAATGTTTTATAAACTTGAATGTTTACACAGCTGTTCCTTTTTCTTTCAATTATTTATTTGAACATCTTAAAATTGTGCCTAAAATTAAAACAACAAATTGTGACAAAAAATTAGTCCACTTAAGAGTGTTTATTTGAGATTTTATGTGCGTGTATTTAGCGCAATAGCTTTAAAAAAAATCTTCTTTTAATTTTAGTTATTTAGGAAATTTTCGAAATAAACTGAGATTGTATGTTTATCATTTTACGAAATATTATGAAAGATTTTAATACTTCCCCTCCTCCTCCTCAGATATAATTATCTTTATTAATTACGAAAATAATTGTTCATTAAAATTTTTATTTAATCGAATTATATGTATGAAAACTATATGAAGAAATTATATATAGTCTTGTAGACACGGATTTCTAAAAAGCATTTTCTAAAATTCTGTAACGCTTCAGATGAGTAGATCGAACTATTTTGTTTGTCGTTCCGTCAAAACAAGTCTCGTCTTGTGACGTGTTGGTGGTGAGATGACCCGTAAAACTTAACGATGTTTTTGAGCCGGGAGTGTGCATACCCGATACTTCCTTTTCTTAATTAAGGCGACGGAAGTTCTCGTGAGAAGAGGTCCCCTCGCACTCTGACTTCTGTAAACAAAGAGCCAGGCTCTCCGTAACGCATCTCCGATCGATTCGTGAGTGAGAATGAGGAAGTTTAGTGCCTGCTGCGCTGTTGGGATTTTGCACATTTTCTGAAAAATTACGTTTTGTTGCATTATTAATTGAGTAATTTTTCCAAGTAAGATAACTCTAAGTGAATAACATAAGTCATAGTTTAAAGAAACTGAAAAAAACACCCTTTTATATTTAATCGAATTAAGTTGTGTAACTTAATCTCTTAGAGTTGCCTTTAGTCTTATCTTTAGATCTGGAATTAGTCGCCAAATCTAGAAATGGGATATGAAATGAGTCGCCAGTTGCGGGATGGAATCTTAAAATAGGAAATCGTTAATTCTGATGATCCTGATCAGGACAATGGAACAAAATTATTAAATTGTTGTATTGTCATCAGTTCAAGACAAGTGAGCAAAATTTTGAATTAATCTGACCTATTAAAGTGGGTGAAAATTGAGTTCGAAGATACCGTTACATACAAGTGAAACTTATAAAAGGGTGTTAAAAATAAGACATTCCAATAGAACATTTTGATTATTTATGCTAAAATCGTTCTGGAGCAGTGATTCTAAACTAAGTGCGGCGGTAATAAATATTAATAATAAAATACACAATTGAATCATTCGGCTGTTTTATAAAAATAAACAACAGATATTCGAGGTACTGATTTGATTTATGGTATCCCGATGGTAGTTGGCGATTTTCAAACCTCGTCATTTTTTCCCCGCATAATCAGTGCCAAAGCCTGATGAAATTGGTCATGTAATTGAAGAAGTTGTCGTTCTTGTGCCAGGAAAATAAATTTAGAAGTGGATAGTGATGACGTTCATGAGCAACTGTATTCCCAGAATGAGGAGCTGACAAATGAGGATCTCATCGAAATGCATGAGCAAGACATTGAAGAACTTCGAGTCCTTAGACCCCGTTTAGTTAGAAGATCGAATGATGATTGGAAAAAGGCCTCAGTTTAATTGAAAAGGGTAAAAATTTAAGAGAATATGGACTCCAACGAAGAGTATATTTTTCAACAAAACAACGAATAAAAAAAAAACTTTGAGCTCGCAAACATAGATTTAATGAAACTTTTCCATCAAAATAACTTCGGTTTGTGCGATTTAGTATTCGCGTTATCTAAGATTTAATTAAACAATTTTTTTTCTAAATTATTATGTTCTTCCGTTTCCGACTCCAACTATAAATAAATTATGTGTATTTAAGTGCCAAAATTATACCCCGTCTTACGCGAATTCGACTCTTATGCGGTTATCACTCAGCCCCCCGCCTGTCGGGGTGTCATTGTATTTAACTTATGCTTTCGTGAATAGATAATGTAAAAAATTGGTTGGGTTCATAATCCATTTGTGATAACGGATACATCTATTTATGAATTATTGCTGAATGAAGAGAAAACTCATTTCGCTGTGTAATAATCGAGATTTCATTTCAAAACATTCGGTGAGTCAATTCATTTTGGATTGTAATATAAGAGGCGATTTTTTAGAAATAATAGCTAAAGAAGCTTTAAAAATATGGCTACAGTTTTCTGCATCTTTTTTACGGGAATTCGAATTTTCAGCATTGACAAATTTAAAAATGAAAAAGAAAGATCGAGACTTTTAAATGCAGAAGACGGAATGAGAGTGGCGTTATTATTTTTACGGCCAAAAATAAACGAATTTATCGAATTTATCAAGCTTAAATTTCGCATTAAATGTATTATTAATTTGTAATTACCGTAAAATTCGGCGTATAATGCGCACCCATATTTTCAAGCATCGGTTTTTTTTTTTTTAAAGGTATGTTCGCCGTATAACGCGTACCCTTTTACAAAGAAATCTGAAATGTTAGGTATACAATGTTCTTATGTTTTGAAGTCATTTATTCGATTATCCCTGACTTTTGAAAAATAGTATTTTTCTCTTTTTTTAGTTCATGAGGCATGTCATTTCTTTTGAATAAACGGTATTTTGATAGGTACAGAAGTAATTTTTTTTATGCTCATCCCTTTTGTTACTTTTAAGGCTGTTTTTTTTACATCCGTCTTATAACACGCACCCTTAAATTTCGATCTTACTTTTTTATGTTAAAAGTGCGTGTTATATGCCGGATTTTATGGCAATTACTGAAGGCACATTTTGTTGTCTTTGTCGTACTTATAATTTTATTTAATATTGAAAATTATGATCATAAACTATTTTACATAGTGTATTATAGATAAGTAGAATTCTTTTTAACTTACTTTGTTGTTATAGAGTGCAGCCAATCAGTGGCGTAATGTGCACACCGGGACATCGCAGGGGAAGGAGGCAGGATTCTAGGGGGCTCAAAGCCTATGTAATGCTATGGTTTTGTAATCCTTTGTAAGATCTGGCTTGAACCTCCAAACCTGACTTTGCAGCGGGGCCCAAGTATTTTCCGTTACTCCACTGTTGTCAATTATTATTATTATTATTTTGAAACCCTGTAGTTGAGGGGAGAAATATCAACAAGTATATATATTCCATCTTATAATCACGCGAATTTCAACTTCGCTTAAAATGTGAGAGTGGGGGAATCGAATAATTTTCACCCCCCCCCTCTTTTGAAAAGTTGTTAACTTGATTGAACGTTCTCTTTCGAGACATGTAATGCAGGTCTGGGGGCTAAATTATCTGTTTGATCTAGAGCAATAAATTTTTCAGTTTCTTTTTCATTGCGGGAAAAATATTACTTGAATTATTTCTGGAACTCATCCTCGGCAGATAATTGCGGCAGTATTTAAATTATATAGAGAGAATATTCTTTTTTTTAAAGAAATTTGCAGTAGGATAAATTATGTAATATTGTTGGTGAATTGTTGTGATATTCCTTATAGAGAGTTAAATTGAGTCATGTTGTGATAACTATGACAATTCTTGTTATTTTATAGCCTAAAAATGAGGTGCATGTAAAAAAAGTTGGGAGTGATGATAAATGTGAAAATGGATAGAACAACGAGATTAAAGACCGATTTTCTAAATACAAACAATTGTACCTTACACCATATGTTAAAAAATTACCCATTTAGTTAAGAGAACCCCATTTTTATTTTGTTTATAGCAAAATTAATATAAATTTGACATTTTAAGTGAAAATGTCAAATTTACCTGATAATCCGTTCTGTACCTAGTAATTTTTTTAAATGCCTAAAGCAGAGACATAGTTTTAATTGTGTATTTATTAAACCGCTTCTAAATATATATACAGTCGGAGCTCTATATAGCAAAGTCCCAAAATCCTGGAAATACCTTATAACCACATAAATCAAATTTTAAATTCATAAACACTATGCATTAAAAAAAGTAATAATTGACACCTTTTTTAAATTAATATATGTTTATTTTATATATCTTACCCATCAAAAAAGAATGTCGAAGATTTCACTGTATTTTCAATATTAAGAAAATAATTTTATACTAAAATTAGTGTATTTTAAGGACATTTTATAATTTAAAGCATACAAGTAATATTAAACATACATTATTTTATAATTTGAACACGGGGACATGGGACAACTGCACTGAGGGTGAAAGAGGACATCAAAGATGTTTCTAGTGAACTGAGCAATGGGGGTTAAAAGTTGCACTACTTGGATGGAACATCCAGAACTCTATTGCTTTCGGCGAGTTAGGATCTAATAAAATCAATTCAAGATTTATGACCACATTAAAATGTGTTAAAGAGAGAATAACTTGAATTTTTTTCAAAAATAGTTTTAAGAAAAGGGAGAACAAAAATTGAATCACAAAAGGAAAAGTTCGTTATATAGAAAATGCACTTCGCTATAGAGAGGTAATTTTACGAAGAAAATCATGAAATGTTTAAGGTTCCAGGAAAAAGTTCGCTGTATAGAAAAATTCACAATATAGAGGTTCGTTATATAGATTTTCGACTGTATATATATTTAAATATCAACGCGAAGTATTAAATAATAGTTACAACTACACGAGTGTATTTTTGATACATTTCCCTCGGAAAATGTATTATTCAGGAGCGTAGCTACCGCCGTATCAATGATACGGGGCCCCCAAGCTACAGGGGCCGCAACATATGTGAGAAAAAATTGCTAATATATTAAGAGGCCTCAAAAAAGGTTATGCAAGAAATTTTGATACTGGGCCCACTCAGTACTAGCTACTCCAGTGGTGTTACCTGTTTCATTCACAGATATTTGCCGATGTATAGATATTATATAATCTTATGTGTGTTTTATATAATATATGGTATTGTGTATTGATAAAATTTAAAAAACAAAGAATTTCTTAAAGCATAATGAATATACGGAATATTATTTTTCCGGTTTTCAATACGAAAATATGAACGTTATTTCAATTTATTTTATATTAAAACTTTAACTCAATATCATTGTTTAAATAACTTAACGTATACTGCTAAATAAACGTAAGATATATAGTTGTTTATTTCATATTGGTTTTTAAAAATAAGTACTATATATTCAAATATTCGTTTATTTGAGATTATGATATTCCCAACATAAATTAAAATTATGAGAGATAAATAGTTTCAAATTCAAAATGCTCGAAATATTTCTAAACTTTCTCTTTGTTGGAGCTACTTATCTAGTTCATTCTGAAAAAATTATTTATGTAAATGCATTGATTCCTCCTATGGATTTTAAATTCGCGCATTAATATGTTAAAAAGTTTCACACGCGTCGAACAAAAGCTGCAAAATTATGTAAAAGTTTGGGGAACGAAAATTCTCTTTTTCAGTCGTAATATATAAGAAAGTAAAATTAAGACAATTAACTGACATCTTTGAGCCACAAACAAGAATGAGATCATTATTCTAACAGTTATAATAAGATAGTAATGTGTGTGCAATATTTTATTTTCTGTTCATGGAAGAATATATTACGAATTACATTACTGGATCTTCTTTTACGCAAGTACGATTTAAGTTAAATAGTTCAATTAGATAAATTACTGGAAACAGAAGTGATTAAACTTTTTAATACTCCGTAATTGTTTCAAAAGAGAGTGACTTTTATTTCCTTTTATAAAACATTTGAAAGGAACCTGTACTAAGATGGTTTTTCATTATAAACAAATGTGGCTTATTGACGCATTTTATCATTGTTATATTTTTGACATTAAAATGAACATACACTTGTATACTTTAATACTTGTTATATAAATGAGGTGTTGTGTTTTTGCCCCACAATCAATTTCAATATTTAAAAAAAGCTCTTATTTTCCGATTTAGATCCCCGAAATGCGATTGGATGGTGCAACTCACATTTCTAATGTGTTTCTAATTATTTATGTCCCTCTGCTCCCGTAACTTACTCCCCCTTTTACCTGAGCACACCTTTTTGGGTGGTCTCTTATGCCACTTCTGCCCAATGAGATCTCATTGTAGATTCGAGGGACACAATAGGAAGATGCACCTGAGTGCTGCCATTTCAAGACCTGTTTGTTTACGGTAGGTTCGTGACACCATCGCCAGGTTCGCTGCTGTACCGTCTGGTCGTAGATCTGTCGGCCGTTACATTTTTATGATTCGCACGCCATAAAGAACTTTCATTCGGCGATGATAATGGCTGCGGAGATATAAAAAAGAAGTGTCTGCTGCCATGTAGCGGGCCGAAAGCCCTATTTGTCATCGGGGTACTTTCCTGATGGGCACCAGACATTGCCAGCTGACAAAAATTGCGCTGAGCGCGGGAATACACACTTGATGAAGTGTGCTGAGGAATATATTTTTAATAGCTCATCAAAACGACCTTGCTTTTATTTATTTTTTGCCTATCTGCTAAATGAAGCACATTGTCTTCAATGTTGTTTAATTATTTTTATTTTTCTGTTATGCAGTTGCTTTTGCTGGTTTTATTAAGTAGGGGGACGAACTCTTCTATGCTCTGATGAAACTCGTTTGATCAGAGTTCAGTTTAAGAAAACTTTAAGAGGCTGTTTCATTTATTTCATGTTCAAATTATTTGATTAATTTGCAGTTAAGTTATTATTTATTTTCTAATTTAAAATTCATTCGATTTTGGAAAAAAGTAACGTAAAACAAGTCAATATTCTGAGACTAAGTCTAAACTTTATTTTTGTTACATGTTATTAAATAAGGTATTTAGTGTACTGTTTATTTGTGGCTTTATAAATGATTTTAAGGTCGTTTGGATTTTTTAATTATAAAATTACTGAATAACTGGCCCCGCAATAGCTATTGTATAGCGAAAATGATAAGCTTTAATTTGAATTGAACCGTTAAATAGATGGTCCTCTACAATTATAGAAGTTTTCAAAAAATTAAGTAAATTCCAAGTTTTTTCTATGTGCCATATTTATTCTTAACCCTAATTGTATGATAATCATCTTTACTTCTAAATTATCATTTTCTTTCAGTAATTCACACGTACGAATTTGATATTAATTAATTCTATAAACATTCTTTTCTTTTTTTTCTTCTTTTTCTTATAGGGAATGTTTCCTTTGTTACAGATTAATTTAATGAAATAAAGGTAAAAATCGCTAAACATAAATATATATAAATGTTTAAAACGCAATCTATTATATCCTTCAACTCTCTTTCTAAGGCTGAGGTAAGTATACTCGGGTACCCCCCCCCCTCCCTACACACACAAACTTCATTTTTAAGTATCCCCGGGAAGCTGATATCAGGATTTTCGACTTGCCAGCGCAGAGGACGGTCTATAACTTTCTGCAGTAGTAGAACAATTGTTTAAGATGCCATACGATTTACTGAAGTTGGTGACCCCATACCAATTTGACAAAAAACAATAAATGTTGCCATTTGTGCTCTACTAAAGCACATGAGAATAAGATATATTTGTGTAGCTTGCAATGTTCTACTCTATTTTGATCCTTGATTTCAGAATTTTAAGTTATGAGCTAAATATGACTTTCTTTTTATTCCCCGAACCAGGGGTACTCAACCTTTTTTTCTGTTGGGCCATATGTTAGCTTTTTCACGCGGGCCGAAACATGAGGATTAATGGAGGAGGGGGGGGGCGACAGAAATGCCTTAAGATAAAGATAACAAAGGAAATTCCAAGAGTAGAAAATTGATCAAAATATTAAAACTCCTATTTTGCTTTTTTAACAATTATTGATGTGTAACATCTTTCCTCTCGGTTGCTGGATATTTGTCGGAGTGGTTTCGTAAAAAGGGGGGCCGCGGTAGCCGAGTGGTATAGGCATTGGACCGTGGCTTGCCTTGTCACGAGTTCGAGCCCAGTACCACTAAAGACCCGCCGTGTAGGGCAGCGATGCACGTTAAATCTGTCGAGAGCTGAAATGTCCTCCCGTTGGTGTGGTGTGGTAGTTAGGATAAGGGGTGCCAGCTCAGGTGTCGTCCACGTCACTTGACCATGGTTCAAAATGACGTGGTCCGTCGCCAAAAGCCCTCGTGTAGCTAAACAGTGCGACGTTAATAATCAATCAATTCGTGGAAAGGGACGGATATGGGTAGCAGGAAGTGACATCAATGGGAACTTGGCGAGATCTTGTCGATAGAGCCAAGTTTGCATCATATTTGGCGACCAGGTTGGCGAGTTCTTTTCGGCGAGTGGATGCGTGCTTAACCAGTCAGCCTGCCATCTCTGAAGAAGTGCGCGCAACCCTCTCGTTAACTAATACTCTACTGTGTTAACTGTTTTAATGTAATTGTGATTTTTTTCCCCTTGAATGTTGTTTAGTTTGAAACCCATGAAATAAAGTTGAGCTGAGCTAACCGAAGTAATAATTATTTGATTAGTCTTTACAAGATTAGAATTCTTATTCAGGATAAACTTACTTATTAATAATTAGATTTACTATTAAGCGTCTGACAAAGTTCAACATTCGTAAGAAAATATGAGTAAGTAATATGGAATTATTCGAATATATATCTTTTTCATACTTTTTAAGATTAATTCCTTTCGCTGTCAATATAACATTTTTCATTATGATTAAAAAAAGTTTTCTCGATTAAAAATTAAACATTTACCAAGCTAATTACATTTTCATGATTTTGTGATTTGCCGAGATGGGTAAATCCAGAGCAGAATATATGCGAAATCCAACTCTGTATATGTGTCATTTTACTTTCGTGATAATTCAAACAATTACTGATCCATGCTTGTTTTTCACTACAGAACAGTCAACTTCGTGAAACAACCTATTTTCCTCGAATATTTTTTGTTTGCAAGATACGAAAGATAGTTAAAAATTAGTTCCACTCATAAAATGTTCACTACTCCACTGTTGTCTACTAACACTGATCAGACGAAAAAAAATCAATTTGCATCCATACGAAATCGACAGCAAAAATCAAAATTGATATATTTGATTTCTTAACAATGAATTTCCCACCAAATTTTTATAAATAAAATTAATTTTTCAGAGCATGGGCGATGACCGGGCCACTTAAAAAGGTCCAGTGGGCCGCAGGTTGAGTATCGCTGCCACAAACTATATCCCGAAAATATTTTTACATAATATTACTAGAAAAAATGGGTTAACACAAATTATATAATGTCTCAAATTGTAAGTTAAACGTGCAGTAAGCGAAATTGCAAAGTTAAAATTCCTTATTCTCTAACTTCAAAGGAATCCATTGCTGATAGATGGAGAAAGTGTGTCCTTGCACCTCCGAAGTGGCGCGATGCAATCAGAAGTTATTTTGTAATCGAATATCTGAAAGAGGCGAAATTCCGCAGAACGGATCGAAGGGCTGAACTTAATGAAAAATCGGGGCTGAATTCAATTGTCTCACCCGGCGAATTCCTCGTCCGTCACGCCGCTCTTAATCCGAATACTTGGCAGAATACTTTCTCGAATGGGATTCTTTCTCCAGTGGTGAAATAGGGGAGGATCAATTTAAAAGATTTCATCACTTTCCATTCCTCCTTGATGAGATTTCTGTTTCTCTTCTTGTCTTGCTAGTTCTGCTTTTTTAAAACAAAAAAAGAAAGAGAAATTGGGAAGTTAACACATTTTTCCCAAAAATCTGTTTTTCCTTTTTTTTTTTTTTGTTGCTGTTGCATCGAAGAACCAGAAAATACCACAGGTAAAAGGTTTGGAATTAGTTTCTCATAAACTGAAAAATCGAAGTTATTGTTAATTTTTTTTTCACCGCTTAATTTTAGATTTCTTACAGTTTTTAACGATGAAATGGTTTTATGAGAGAAATTTTCCTCTCTTGTAACTTAGGTCCAAGTAGACGTTTTATTCACATCATTGTTTGCGATACACTGACGTTATTTTTATACATTTTTTTTAAAACAAAATCCTTTTCTGATCTCAGTTGATTGTTTGCTTATTGGTGATAGACTTCGCCATTTTGAACCTCATCAAGTGACGAGGACAACACCTCAGCTGGCACTGAAATTACTCAACGTTTACGCCAAGTTGAGATCTATAAGCCAAAACAGATTTAAGGCGCGCAGTTTCTTCTACTGAGGATCTTTAGAAGCCCAGGATTCTAACGAACGATTTGACGTAAATAAAGCCACGAGTTCGCGATCATAACCCACTCGGTCTTCACGGCTACTGCTTTAACACCAAATAGCTACATCTGAAGTAGCTGTTCAGCTTTATGGCTGGTCATGGGCGAATCAGGTTTAAGGTTTGAGCACTGGTACCACAAAAACAACCAAAGCTTTAATGGAACTTTTTGTGCATAGTAGTGTAGAACCTCTCTCTCTGGGTGCCTCATGTGTTTTCTACATTGAGGTCAAGCGCAAAAAGCCCTTGCTTAGCTTTAGAATGACAATAATTCAAAACAACTTTGTATTACAAACTTTTCTCTTTTCTAAATAAACACACAGACACACTAACAAAATATCTACAAAGGAGAATGAGTGAATATTAACGTCGCACTGTTCAGCTACACGGGGACTTTTGGCGACGGACCACGTCATTTTGAATCATGGTTAAGTGACGAACGAGGACGACATCTGAGCTGGCACCCCCTATCCTAACAACCACCTCACGGGAGAACGTTTGAGCTCTCGACAAATTTAGCGTGCATGGCTTCCCTACACGGCGGGTCTTTAGTGGCACTGGGCTCGAACTCGTGACAAGCTAGCCACGAATCGATACCTTGACCACTAGGCTGCCGTGGCCACCTATAAAGGAGAAAGAAAATCTGTAGTTTGATGTCCACCCACACGAGTAAAATTTCTCAAATATTCATTATATGCTTGGTATTTGTTTTCGCGGTAAAATTTGTGTCCCTCTTAGAGTCCGAACTGCATGCCACAATGCAATTTTGTATTTTACTTCCTAGAAATTAAAGCATTAACACCATTTTTGGGATTTTTGCTCTGATATCGACGTATCAGAGGTTTCATGTTTGAAAAAGTATACATATAAATCCTATCAAGGCAATAAAACTCAATGACATGAATGAAACGTTTAAAGAATATTTGATAGCTATCTACTTATATTTGCATAAAGTGTTTTGCAGCCTATTTTTAAGTCTGACACAGAAAGAAATATTTTGTCAAATTAGGGGCTTATAGGGTTATTAATTAACTTATGCATATGAAACTTGGTCCATATCTCGAGCAGATAAGATCGTGACAAGTATCTATTAAAGGAAGATTTTTTAAGATTTATTTTTGGAGGAATTTAGGGAAATGGAATGTGTCGAAGAAGATCGAATTTGGAGCTCTATCAATCATATAAAGAATCTGACATTGTTAACTAGGTCACTTTGTCACTGATAGGCCACTTTGTCAAAATGGACGAAGACCGCACCACTAAAAAAGTCTTCAATGTCCAACTAATTGGCACACGAAGAAAGGGCAGACCAAATCGAAGAGGGATTGATGGCCTAGAAAAAGATCTCCTAGTTCTGAGAACTAAGAATTGAAGAACACTAACAAGAAGAAGGCTGGGCTGTCGAGCCACTGAGGAAGGAAGAAAAGGTTATTAATTATTAGTTTTTAGTTTCTTATAGATAAAAAAGAATAGATAATCGAAGTACTAAAAGTATATTTGAATTTTAACTTATTTATCACGATTATTTTTTTAAAAAATGCTAACGACTTAAAATATAATGTACTTTAAATACGAAGAAGGAGGAAAATTTCGCCAGTCTAAAGAATAATTTTCTAAGTTACGTAATTCTATTAATATGTTGCTCAAGATCATATTTAAGTGACAAAGACAAAAGAGGTTTATTAGCTGAATATATTCGTGGAGATTTTGTTGGTCTTTTTAATTATTTTTTTTTTCACCTATGTTTGCACTTAAGATCTGTTATTGGTCAAAATTATTTATAAGATACAGTTATTTGTTAGTTCTTGCAATAAGTTTTTTTAGGGTGCATCCAGCCTAGATATACCTGAAAATACTTGTATCAATGCTACTAATATCTAGTATTTTAGACAAAATGCTTTTGGGTAACATTCTTGCAAACTTGAACTCAAGATATTAAAACCGAAGAGAATGTTTTTACCCGTACCATACGCAGCCATCTCGATGCTTACAATAATTTTCGCTGGAGTAGAGAGATACGAAAATTTTCCGTCAACAGGAGTGGGAGAAAATAACGAATTTATTCAGGAAGTGGTAAACAGGAACCCTGCTGGCCTGACACTGATTGCACAGTTCTGATTTCATTCATCTTGTGACGTAACACCCCCTTCCCTCACAACAGTCTACACTGCTATTACCATTTAATGCTATCCTTCCATAATATATGAAATATTTTTTGTTTGTCTTAATTGAAAGTAAATGTTTATAGCATTAACATTACGTCTGCATCAAATAAATTAAAAGAGCTAAAACTTAAGATTACTCAAAAACCTATATTGATCTTAAAAATATTAATAGTTGAGTTCTGTACTGTAAATCACAAAGTAATAAAGTTGCAGTGATTGTGTTTTTAATTGCAGTGATTGTTTGTATCTTGATTTCCTTACGATTGTTCTAAATAAAAAAGATTTTTTCTATCTGTACCTGATTCCTCCTGAACCCAGTGGCTTACAATTGTTGGAATTTAAGGGTTTAAACCTCGCCCATACGCCAAGAGATTTTTAATGTTTAGCATAAAGATAATGCCTCGGCACTTCGCCTACGTGTTTTTTAAAATGTATTCCATACAAACAGTGGCGTAACGGCGAGTATCAGGGCCCCAAATCGGATCTTGCATTTATTGCAAAACTATAACATAACATACGCTGTTTGGGCCCCTTCGCAATGCGGGAGTGGACGTTACGCCACTGCTTACAAATATTCTGTGTACGCCGCTGCTCTAACATCATGTCGCGACTGGCATGTGAACCAAAATAATCAATCTGATTATTTTTAAGGTTAGTAAAGTTACTGTTTGTGAATTCTAGTTGGAACTTTTAATATATATATATATATATATATATATTTCTAATGGCAGATTATGAACAGTTATTACAGAGTTCATTAGTCTACCTAGTACATCACCGAAAACTGGTATCTCTTTTTAATGCTGTGTCATATTGGCGGATATCAATCGCCGCAGGTCATTTGAAGCCCAGTTTCCTCCCTATAGGGAGGTACCTGAGCCCTGACGATGCTAACCTGTACTAGGATTTAATTTGTCTAGATCACCCCCCCCCCTAGGTGTCTTTTACATGCCGTATAATCATACGACCTGCCCGCTGTCGATTTTCTGCATCAAATCCATGGACTTGGGCCGGGGTCGAACCCGCAACCTTGGGTACAAAAGGCCAGCGACAGACCAACCACACCACCCAGCGGACTGTTTTAATATTTAAGTGTAAAAAAATAATAATTATGTCTTATGGATTTTCTGATTACTGACAAAAAGAATCATTTTATTGTTTCATGAAGTATTTTAATGAATAGCATTTTTCAAAATTAGGTTGAAATAAATAAAAATTACATCGTATCTATATATATTGGATTACTGCTTAAAAATATTGTTTATCGCAATTTTTTTATTTTATGCGTTTAATACTGATTGAATATATGTTGAGAAATGTAATTTAATTCCTTTTTGTGTTTAAAAATTTCGTTTTAGGTAAACGAAAGAAAAATTCAATTAAAAAATAAAATTCGGGCTATTATATTACAACACAAGTGATAACATTTTGTTATTTTCAACAAGATTCATCTACAAAGACATTTTTTATGCTTAATTATTTATGCTATTTTAAATTTATTCTCCGAGATTTTTTATGAAGACCCTCTAATGTGTGTGTGTGGTGTTGGACAATTTGAGAGTGAGTGAAATCATGGACTTGGCCAGACTTGGAGATGAGCAACAACAACAACAAATTTATTCTCAAAATCGATTAAATAAAGAACTTTTTTATAGTTGTATGTATGATTGTGAAGTTATCTGTTAGAATAAATTAGTATTATTTTACCGCATCTCCCGAATTTTTCTTTTCTAAATCAATTGTTTTTTAATAGATATTTTTCACTCTCACACAAGCACGATATAATTAAATAGTAATTACGGAATTTGGCTAAAGATTGACAAGCAACGAAAATTGAATGAAAAATAGTATTACCTGTATCGGCCCACACGCTGCTCTTGCCCACTCTCAAAACTATCTCGATATTTTCCAACCACATCCCTTCCCTTCGACCCAAAAAATAAATAAATAAAAAATATACGGAAGGCATTGTATTAAGCAACTTCAGGAGCCACATAAACGTCTAGAGCATCCATCACTTCTGAGATAAATGTGTCATTTTTCTGCAACAAAGCGTGTCTCATCTTGAGCTTCCTTTCAAAAGGATGCTGCCATTATGCGTCGACAAAAACCCCTCCAGCTGATGTTCATGACGGCTATTGTTCCAGACCCTCCCCTCTTTGTTGCCATAGTTACGGGGTTTTTTAACGTCCCGCCTTCGATTTATTATTAACTGACTACTGCACTCGCTATCAGTCTGTTGGGTCGTGGGACTGTGTTGACCAAGAGATTGGGAACTGCCTTTTTGTGGCAGTTTGTTACTTATCAAATCGTTTGAATTTGTTGGAAGAAATTGTAAACGATTCTCCTCATTCAAGAGTTGGTTGGTTTTTAGCGAATGACCATTATATTAATTAATATTCGTGCAATAAAAGAATGCCCAGTAAATGGCTGAATAATAAAACTGTCAAAAATGAGTGTTCTGTAACAAATTTTTTTTAATTTGTTGTTGGAATAAATTTCTGTTTAGTGTTTAAAACTGTTACTAATATTTAAACAATTAAATACTTAGTGAAAGTCGCTATAAATATTTTCCTCTGTTTATGTTCATTGCATTTACTTATATAATATAGAATTATATAGAAAAACATTGTTTTACTTTTCTTACACAAATTTTATCTCTCTTTAGAATGGATATGAATTTATGAAATTAGAACAACTGAAAAGCGTTGACTTTACTTTGTATTTAGACCCAATATTGTATTCTTTGGAAGGTCCATCAAATTATTAATAAATAACTAAAAATAAATAAATTTCCAAGTAACAAAAATAAAAAAAAAATCAAGCGATTTGAAGGGCATCCGATGAAAAATGGACATTCCAGTGGGCTACCGCCGGATAAAGGACCCCCCAAGCTGGGGCTACAACATGTGTCAGCAAAAAATCATAAACTAAAAAAAAGGGGTCCAAAGGGGCCCCCAAGGAATTCATACAGACCCCACTGGACTAGCAACGTCAATCGCCAATATCTTTTTTTTCAAACAATTTTTATCTCTGATTATCACAGTAGTATATTAAAAGGGCACCTTTAAAGTTGTATTAAACTCGATAGAGGGGTTTACTTGAGCCGGCCATTTTTAAAAAAGCTTGCCCAAAAGGGGAAAAAAGGATTTTGGGGGGCCAAAAAGCCTAACGGGTGCAAGTACGTTTTTAACCTCGGGCCCCAAAACCACGCATATTGGTAATATTCTCCGGGGCCCCCCTTTTTCCCTCCAATCAGAAACAGACATTCTTTAGGAGAGCAACCAAGGAAACGATGCAATTTAAAGCAAAGTTTGTAGTTTTTCATTTGTGTCACTCAAATAAGGTGCATTCAAAGGTTTTGGAGGAGTTTTTACATCAAGAGAGACGTTTGTCGAGTCTCTCCCCCGCTAACTTTTTAAAATGGCCTCGACGTACTTCCGTTTTGTATGAATTATCCCAACGTGTTCCAATATTAAGGTAGAAATTTTTTATTGCAATTTAGAGGATAATATTTACAATTGCATAAAATTTGAACAGAAGAAATGAAATAAACGGCAAGAAAAAGCTCACGAGTTTGTTGACTTTCAACCGTTTCTTAAAATAAGTAAAACTTTTATATGCTGACTTTTTTAGGCTGATATCAACTTGGAAACAGTACAGAGATGTTCAACTTTTTGAACAAGCCTGACACGAATTCCTATAACTACCCTTTACTTTTTTAGTATATATTTTTATAAATATATATCTCGAAATTATATATAAGCAAAATTAATAAAAACAAATCTTCGATTCATTCATAATCCAAGGTATTATTGAACTCTTTTTCTTACTAAGATAACCCAATTTTTCAGGAAAAATAGACTTGTTTATTTTATTTTCATTTTAATGGTCTTATAAAAGAAAATTCCCGGGAAACCAACACTTAAAATTTTTTTTAATGCTACATATTTTTAAAAAGCGCAATGTAAATTTTAAAAAATGCTTGAGGTTACTGTTCTAAATGTTTGCAAGTTTTTTTTTTTGACAAATATGAGTGCTTTTTTTAATTAATTCGTCTTTTTTCAAATCTGAGGGAGTAATAGACAATTGTATTAGTAAATAATTCTTTTTAAAGATTCTAATCATTAAAAAAAAACATTAGTGATAAAAGATAATTACTCAAAGATAAGTTTTAAGATATTATTTTTTGAAATTTGCAAACGAGTCCAAAAGGTGCCTTTCAGCGCGCGCGCAAGTCACAGATTTTTTTCTCACCGCAATCCCCAAAGGATGTTGAACACTGTTTTTCGAAAGACACCTTTTCAACGGGTAAATGAAAAGGGAAACCCGGGTTTGCCTTCGTGGGATAAAGCAAATTTTTAGATCTTTGGGGGCATCCCCCCACCCCGCTGCCCCCCCTTTTTTCAAAGGTCCTCTAAAGAGGCATGTGCAGGATAGATCCTTATTTATTTTTGTGGGGTCTATTTTCTTCTATTCTGTCTAAAATATGTTTACCCGTGGTCTCTGACTTATCTGAAGCTGTTTGTACTTCGGGATAATTTGTTGTGATCAAGATTGAGGATTACCACGAAATCCACTTTCCTGGAAAATTTTACGCACGTGTTTTGAGATAAGATAATGCTAGCATCTGTCTACGCGATTGTTTGTTTAAACGATTCAACAATTTTTTAGGGGGGAAGGGGTAATTACAAAGAAGTGTTGTTTTTTATCCAACTTTGCGTGGGTTCCATGGCAATTTGTCTTTTCTATTTATTTAACACGATGTCTCAGGTGTTTCTTCTGAAGTTTCAATAATTTTAAACCGATAAATTAAATGCAAATGATTTGTGTATAAATTAGTTTTAATGATTTTTTTTCTTATGTAAGGAACACCAGGTATTTCAGGAATTAAATAGCTCGAAGGTTCACTTGCTCATTTCCTTAGTGAGGTTTAGCTTTACTTGAAAATATGAAAGATGTATGATTTGTAAATTATGTCATTTTTCATAAGATTTCAAAGTACTTGTTACAATTGTGCAAAAACTTCCAGTATCAAAATCATTTATGATATTTCAATGAGATTTTCTGGAAAAAATTTTAATCTCTTTTTATTATTCTACTCTTACCCTTATTAGGCGAAATTTGCGGCGAGTAGTTGTAAATTTTAATGAAAATGTTAGCATATATAGAGAGAGAGCATCGTGTGAAGAAAAAATCAGTAACAAAAAAAAATGAAAGTCTGAGTGCAGGAAAAGTATTTATAAAACCGTAATTAACGTTATATCAATATGTGTGAACTACTTAAATTTGATTTTAAATTCAATCAAAAAAAATTTCGGTTAAGTTTTGTTTAAAATATTAACGAAAACAATTGTTTTTTTTAGCTCCCATTTTGGCGAGATTTTGCTTTTACGTATAAACGCGTTTAAAGTCAATTTATTTTTCGTAAATTTAATTAAAACTAGAGATGGAACTTCAGTTTGGAAATCTGTTTTGCAATGTAATATATTCTAGTAAAACGATTTATAATGATTTTTTTTCATCACTTTAAAACTCTATGACGTTTAGATTTTGTGAGCTAATCTCTTTGGAAACAAATAGATATTATCTTAATTTTATTAAAAAAAATATATATATGTTTACATGCTTTTATCATATTTTTATAACTTATTATGAGGTATGCACCAGAATTCTTCCAATTCTTAAAAAATGGTATTCTCTAAAAATTTTGAGATTATCAAATTAAAATACTTTGCTTTCGTTTTTTTAAAATGTTTAAATAATGTCGCGATATTGGATATATTAAAAATTATGAAGAAAAATGTGCAATGATGAAAAATGTGCTGTGTGTTGTGTAGTACAGGAATTACGAAAAATACTTAACGCCAAGCGTTATGTAACTTGAAGTTACGAAAGAAAAATAAAAAGATGAAATATTGAACATTAAAGCTGATGTTTTATTTTAAAATTATTTCTGAAAGAAATGTATAATTTTTATAGTTTCATTTTATGTTAAATATATTTTTCCATTTAAATTCTAAAGGAGTAAATATGATAATTTCCTTTATCTACTAGTTCATTTAGTTTTTATTTTGCTTATATGTAAAGCAATATTTTAAGCATTGCAACGAGCAATTAAACTTTTAACAGTTTATTTCTGATAAACTTGTTTTTGAAAAATGGAGTTCAGTGAGTAATCCTCCCTCCTCGAAAGTGAGTAGTTCATTTAAAGAAGTAAAAATTTACTTCAATAATATTCGACTCCTCGCGGATTTAACTTTTTAGGAGGAGTATTCGTGATTTTTTTATGTAAATAAAATCAGTGTTCCAGACACAAATCCTCAATATTCTCTAATAACTTATCACATAGCAGTTGAAATAAATAAAGAAATCAAAGGCTTTTAAAAAAATTGTTATGAACTAAGAGGAACCTTTGAGAGTATATACCAGATTTGAGGCTTTAAAAATATTCAAAATTTTTGAAACTTCTAAACTGCGTATATTTTTTAAAAAATTTAGATTACTTTTTAAATATTTTGATTCGTTGCATCTTATTACTTATGTTAACATTTTAGGAAAAGGATTTAAATAACTGTGCGTATTTTAAAAAAAAATTTTTTTGGTGTAAGGTTTACTAAATTTATGTAAACTTTCAGAATTTCACTAAAATTTTTGAAAATGTGGAGAATTTCAAAAAAACAGCCAAGACTAGAACAATTGAAAATTTTAAATAATTCAATAATGACATATCATGGGTGTCTACATTATGACCGTTTGAGGACCACATTGCAACAAAAAAGAAATTTGATTGGCCACACATACAATATTTTTTAAACAAATTTAAATAAAAATTAATTCTATGTAGTTTTATTAAAATAAATTAACTTCTTTTCATAGTAATTTTTTTAAAATTTGAATTAGATATACATATGTACATATTTATTTTAAATTTGTAAAAATTTCGTTTCATTTAGTTTGGATTTCCAAAAGATGGAAAAAATTCAAATGAATGAGATATATGAATTTGCTTTTGTTGAACAACCAAGTCGATACCGGGTTCAATAGACGAGGTTGTAATTCTTAATGCATTTTAAAGGGGTTTTTTTCAGTGATCTTTGAACTATTTTTGTTTTTTGTATGCTTCATTCTTGAAAATAATCGTTCACAAATATAGATGCTGACAAAAATAACAACAATGATTGTGAAAATTAGAATCTTTATCACGGAGTAGGTAAACTTTATAAAACACCAGTGAAGAAACATTCCCGATTTTTTTTCTTTCAGTTGAATGTCATTTTGCAATTCAATGCATTCCATTTATAGGTATTAAAGGTAAAAATTCACCATCGTCTGGATGCACACATAATTCGAAATTTAAATTCTCATGGCATACTAAGATGTTTTTATCTAAATTTTTATTTTAAAATAAGTGTGAACGAATTGATTACACGTGAAAAATATTTAAAACATTTATTTCTTTTTAATAAAAATGTATGAATTTAAATATTTTTATAATTTGATTTGAGGCGCACTTTAGCCAAGCATGACGTATATAAAAATCAACGCTTTGTAAACTAGGTTACTAAAAATAATATTAATTATTTTCATACACTTTTGATATGCAATAAAATTTTATTGATATCAAAGATTATTATATTTCAATGTCGAATATTAGTTTAAAATTTTTTTCGCTTAAATATTTAATCACAACCAACGCTTCGGAACTTCTTTGATTCAGTCATTTCGAAGTTGATTTAAGTAAAACAAAGGTTAATAGATAAAAGTTCAGTTATATTTTTCTCGTAATATTCAGTTTATTTAAAAAATCACATAAAAAATGTAATTACGTACATAGAATATATTTTTTATTGTAAATTCGTGCTCTCTTCTCGATCTCAATGATTCGCAGATTTATTTATTTCTATGTCTTTGCTAAACCTACACTTGCTGCTTACACTAAATTGTTTAAATAAACTGTTTTCAGTAATGACTTCTCGACACTCTTTGAAGAATTAAAATGTGAGGCAAAGCATCTTGTGTATAAATTGCATTATCAAAAAAGAACGTATGAAGTCTGAGAAATAACATAAAAATTATCAGTAGAAGCTTAAATGAATTTAAAAGAAAAAAATATATGTTCTATTTCGTTTCTTCTGAGAAAAAAAGTAGCTTCTACTAAATGAACATTAACGTAAGAAGTCATTAGAAATGCCATATTTTAAATATTTAAATTAATTTGCTGCTCTAAAATTTTTTAGATTTTAATACAGAATTATGTTTGTTTTCTTGAGATTAAGAAATAATGATGAGTATTCATTTTTATATTTAGGGAATAGAAGAGTATTATTCAAAATAATCTATGTTGCAACAATACTTCCTCAAATTTCTCTAAATTGCATTAATAAATTTTCTTGTTCACGCTTACACAAAGCATTAACAACAGTGTGTTGTTGGACAAATTCTGGGGAAAATTCTACCTTGTATGTACAAAAAAATACTGTCATACATGCCATGAAAAAAAAAGATTTTTTATAATTAAATTTCCTAAATGCAAGAATTAAGCATACGATATGAAAAATTCAAGACAAAAATATTTGAAGACAGATGTTTACAATAGAAGAAATAACGTGGATGCTATTTTAAAATACATTCACAATAACATACAAAAATTATAGAATAAACACAAAAAGGTATTCCTTTTACATTTGATATATTTTAACATTTTTTTTATCTTAATAATTTATTAAAAATAAAGGTCGTCTGTTTATTATATGGTAATGTGTTTCCACACACATTGCAGTTGAAGATCAAAAATTATTTACATGCACATACAATATATATTCTTCACAGAAATACATTTTGTGTCGTTTTTTTAAAAAAGCACTTTTATGTATTGTATATTGATGTATTACAAATAGTAAATAGAGTAATTAAAATAATTGTACAATATATATAAGGAGTTGTATAAATATATGTATAAAATCATATGTGTGTATGTGATACAGTATAACAAGAAAAACTAGCTTACCTGCTATAAACACTGCTTACCACATTAACTCCTTAATTTTTTACACAGGAATTAAAAGACAACAGTTCAATCACACTTGGAAAAAGAATATTTCAATTTTTTTTGTATGTAATTTATTTTCCCTTTTCATTATGTTATGCAAAAAACAGCTTAAATTTTACTAACAGCGAAAAAAAGTATTAATGGAGAATTATATACATGATACTTAACTAGAATATTTAAGATTATATATTATACAAAGTATGTAATGAAGAAAATATAAAGAATTATTACATATTTTTGTGAGAGATTATGCACAGGCATTTTTAATCTTGGAATGATGAATTAGTTTAAAACACTTTTGAGTAGATATTTATTTTTAAAAGTAATTCAAAACAAGAATTTGTGTTTTACTATTAATATTGAAATTTTATCTCAATATAAATTTTCAGCAATTATAATGTATTAAGTTTCCATTAATCTGCAATAAAAATTCAAAGATCACATTCGTTATATTTTTAAAATGTAAAACATAGCTAAAAATGAAGTAAAAATCACTGAAATGTAGAAAAGCTTTAAAAAAGATCAGCATAGTGAAATAATGAACAGAAATGAGACAGGACATTTTATAAGATATTCCTATTTTAGTTTTCCATTATTTTACTTAATGTAATAATTTTTATTCGTGTCGTTATTCGTTGAAATTTTGTTTACATATAAGAATAAATCTTTAAAATTTACTTTATTACTCATCATCAAACTCTATATAAAAAAATCTAAATTATTCAATCTAAAAAGAATGTTGTCTGCGTTAAAGTTAGAACTCTGCAAGTAAAAAGTAGCCATTTGTATACAAAAATTTCAAATATTGATTGAGAACATAAAATATGAAGTAATTAATGTAATATTACTTACGATCCTATTACAAATAATTTTTCCCATTATTCATATTGTAGATCCGGATATTAATATCCTAATAATCCTCAAGATTGAAATTTCAACAGCACGGTATTCAGTGAAATGAAGACATTTCTCCGGTAGCCGAACTCAGGGGGGTCAAAAGGGTTGTAAAAATGTCATTTAAGGGACCGCCTACTTGTGATAGGCTATCTATTCAAAAGACACTTTTTCACCTCTGAAGCTACTGGTCACATGGCCTGTGAGAAAATGCCAAAAGCAAAGAGCAATGGGAAAGGAGTCATCAAAATTTATCCCTTTAGGAAACGTTTTTCTTTGACGTTTTCTAAATAGAAGCCAATTTATGACGGTATTTTTTGTAGAATAAGATTTATTTATGTGCTTTTAGGTTCTCTTCAATAAGAATATCAGTGAATGATTCCGGAATCAAAAAATAATTTCTAATTACGTCAACAACATGTTTTCAATTAATACATTTTAAGTGTGAGTAAAAGGTTTCACATGAGGAACTAAGTCTTTATTTGTATACTTGAAACAATTTATATATTTAAAATATAGTTAATTGTTCCAGTTAAGTATCCCTGTAGCATATAGTAGCTTTTACTATTGCTCCTGTAGTTTGTTTGGTTTCGAGAATGTATTTTGCTGTTATATTTTCATCAATAATTCAACAAAATTAAAACATGAGATTAACGATTCTTCCGAGTTATGGAAAAATTATAACAAAAGAATTTGATGTTAATTATAATGAAAAATATTCATTTTCGCGTATTGTTTAAGCGTATGTAATTTTTTGCATTTTGAAAGTTGGGTAAAAGAAAATCTTTTAAAAAAGATTATTAATTTCTGAATTATCATTTTATAAAAAAAGTGACTTAAAATATTGTAGTTTGATGTAATGGCGATGAATTGTGTGAAGCTTTAATTAAAGGTTTTTCATGTATAATTGAATTAGACTTAAGTGTGTAACTTCTTTTTAATACATAAGCCGTTTGCTTTTTGCTTCGCATTTTTTAAATAAAAGTTTTATAAGGGTTTTAAAAGTTTTATAATATTCTGATTTTTGTGTTTAAAGCTGTTTTCGGCTAATTTTAAAGAATAGGTCTTAAAATGATGAATATTTTTTCAAATATAAAAGTACTCAAGCATTAATATTATATTCTGGCTTCACTATCCTGTAGAGCAGGAGTGTTCAACCCAAATGACCTTGCTGGCCACTTCGGAAAAACATTATAATCTCGCGGGCCGCACATAAAAATATGTACCTTTATATCAGATTTGGAAACAAAAAAACGTTTATTGGAAAGAAAATTTAAAACATAATGAATTATTATATTTTTTTTATTATTTTTCATGTATACTGTCATAGATAATACAATAATGTTTATATAATATAATAATTGAATGATCAAATAGTGTATAAAATATTGCAGTTGCCATTTTCTTGACAATTACGGTGTTCCTATTGAAGTGATATTTCGTTACTCATTGTTGAAATTTGATAGTGCTGTCATTCGCGCAAACGATTAAGTATACATTGTCCTTTATCTTAACCGTCCTGAATATATATATTTTTTAACTTTTAAAAAACATCTCTGACTGCCTCTTGTTTTTTGGCCCCTCCAAACAGAAAAAGGAGGAGAAACGAAAGTTTCACACACAGAGAATCATGTAATCAAATGTAACTGTTTGATAAAATACAAATCTATTTTAATCTAAACGACATTTCTATTGTCAAAAAGGACTTATTTTGAAACAAGAACAGGTAACAGGCAAATACATTGTAAATATATATATAGTATAATAAAAATCTGACATATAAAATTTTTTTAAAAAGAGTCGGCAGGCCGCAACTTACGTACTGGCGGGCCGCGTGTTGGACACCCCTGCTGTAGAGAATCACTTATTTTATCATACTACTCATTTTTATAGGAGTTGACACATTTTTTTCTTTTATAAAATGTGTTTCGATTTTTCTTCTATATACTATAATGCTAAATGAGTTATCCATTTACATGTTAAATGGAAAAACTAATTATTTATGAAATATTCTGAAATTTAAGAACACTATACTATAAAAATTGCTCGAGTTACAATTTCACAAATTTAACTTTTTTTTTTTTTGTCCAAAAATGTGCTCCGCGCTAAGGTCAAGCTCTTGTATATATGGCGAAAATAGCCTGAAGATTATTACTATTCATTATTTGATGAGTTGGTGTATATTAGAATTTTTTTTCGTTTTTAATTGAAAGCATCCTATTTATTTGCTGTGAAAGACGCGTTTGCAAATGTAATTATGTATTTCACTGCAATCAATTAGAATTCCTAAATTTTGAGGAATTCTGCATTGTGGTAGGTACTAAAGAATAAAATATTTTCTTGTATATATATATATATATATATATATATAATACTTAATAATAATATATAAGAATTACTTATAACACTCCGAACACAATAAAAATTATACAATTTACAAATTCATTAAATTTGTTTCATATAAAATGTTCAGACACGCGCGCGCATACTCTTCCATATTCCCAAATGATCAACTTCTATAAATATTCTTAGTGGTCATCAGGAATACACATTACACAGAAGATACTTTATAACGAAACAGTGTTATTTTGTTAAAATAATGTGTATATATATATCATCCGGTGTTATCATAACTGATTTATGGTGATCATACATCGTTTATAAAGTGCACCGTGTGATACACTGCACCGTTTCAGTGCACTCGACAGCAGTTCCATTATTTACATCAGCTCCAACTCGCCTCGTCATTCCGTGCACGCTCCGTTAGAGCACATTCTTTATCAATCTATAATTCATTTTCATTGTTGCAGGTCTCCCTCTCGTACAGGAAACGGCACCCGTCCTGGAATCGATGTTCCATAATTAAATTTGCTGTCCTCGGACTCAGGTGCACCCATCTCCAAGATGGCGGCTGTCAGAAAGAAAAAGAGAACGAAAACGTGAGATGCTACTCGTAAACACCGCACCAGATATGATACGCGTACATACATAAGCGAAAAAGAACTCTTCGCCGGGGCGTCCCCTTCGGAGGAGATGCCGGGGCTGATTTATGGATCCCTTAGCACCGGCCTGCCTTAATTAAAGCCCGGAGTAGATCGTCGTTGATGATCGATATCATGAGTTTGGATGGTTCTCCGTCAACATATCGCTAATTGCGCCTGCGAGGCGCGTTCACGGAAACGATAATTAGAAAGTTTGGCCATTTTCCTGCTTGCCTTTTTCGGGATCCGTTATGCTTTGGCGACGTTATTGGGAAAAATATTTTTAAAAATTATTGTATCGAATATATTTCCCGATAATGGAAGTGATACTCGTATTTTTATTCGAGTATTTTAGCGATTGTTGTATTTTTTTTTTTATGTTGGTTTATATATATTTTAAACAAATTTTTAAATTTTGGGACTTATACATTGTTGTGGAAATGATGTTTTTATTTCTTTATAGGCTTATTAGCTTTTGCGTTAAATGATGACGTCTTCGATTTTCGTCTTTCATTTCCGAAATTGAATGATAAAATGGATGAATTGCCATTGTTAAAAATTGGCAACATGGTATTAGTTTTGATCTCATTGTGGTATATTAGCTCTTTCTCAAATCGCATTCGTTCTGGAGAAATAATTTTCTTAAATTATTATCTTTAAATAAATTACAGTTTAAAAAAAACTAAAAAAACACTTTTATAGTGAATCGAACAAAAAAGTTAAAAAATAATTCTTAATATAAGAATAAAATGATTAATGAGAAATTTAATGTCATTGGGGGTAAAAGCGTGGGGTGCTCTATATTAATTGCAATAATTTCTTATTAGTTCTATTCCGAAATGCTGAGTTAGTGTAAAAATGTAGTACAAAGCACACACTAAATATAACAGTCAAGGTCTACGGAGATATGTTTGTTTTCTGAGTGCCAAAAAACTACACCTTTTCAAAAGAGTAACATTTTTGAGATACAAATTTAATTTTCTTCTATTATTTATTGTGTTCTAAATTTTAACAGAATGTGTCGCTATTTTATTCTTAATTTGAGAAAAAAGCTTTAACAAGATGTAAAATTACGATGACCGACTTGATATTGTAATGACGGAAACGAGATTTATTGTATTGTGTGTATAAGACATATTTTGAAATTCAGAACTTTCACGACTTATTACATATTATCTTTACAAATAAATAGATAAAATAACTACGTAAATATATGTCTGATCTTGTACTGGGAATGAAACATTTTGGTAAATTTTCAACTCATTTAAAGAAAACTTGGGGAAAAAAAAATAAATTTTGTTGTAGCATTTTCGATTATCTGTTGCTTTTGGATAAAAAAAGTATTATCTCTAACTTTATTTTATACTCATTTCTTGTCTTATTTTATAGAAAGGATATTTAAATTTAATTATCTGTTAATCAGTTTAAACTAATTTTTCGGAATAATTACAAATTTTCGACCTTTTAAATATATATATATAATTTAGAAGCGTTCATGTGACAATTTGTTCCGAATCATCTTATGCTTTGTAATATGAAGTGTTAAAAAAATTTATTGAACTCGAATCTCAAAACTTTCTTAACATGCAACGTATTTTCCTCATTACTGAACATGTAAGTGATTGTAACTTCTGTAGGTACACAAGAATATATTTCTCACGCGCATACATACGAATGCGCGTATACACACATACATAAAAATAAATCAGAAAAGAATATTAAAAAAAAATTTCTTACATTCAGTTGTCATAATGATTTTTAGTAAAAGTGTTCAAGCAATCCATTATTGCTTTCTTTGGAAATAATTTTCTTGCGGAAAAAATGAATTTTTTTCCCTTTCCTTTGCTTTTTTATAAACAATTCTTAATCCTGAAAAGATGTAAACAGAGATAAACTTTATAATCATGTGTGAGGAGCATACAAATACATTTTATTAAATTGTTAATATAATTAAGTTTATAATTATAACATGTGTGGATTAAAATAGTTAGGTATATAGCTATATTAAATGTTTTTATGAAAGGATTTTTTAGAAATTTGGCGAATACGAGATTATGTGTCATTTACTTGCTACTCTTTTATAGTATTATGCTTTGATGTTAAATGCTGTCTAGAATATATATTTTTGGAATATGCATTTCTTAAGTTGGAACAAAAAGCTGTTTATATTAAGAGATATTTGTGTAAGAACAATCTTATTAATTGAAGTTTGTGTGTGAGTGTGGTTCATTATTAAGGCAAGTGTTTCATAGAAATGCTTTTTTTTTTCTCGTTTGATGGTTTCTTTTTATCTACATCAGAAAATAGCCGCATTCCTGAAACCTATTTTCTATAGTTGGGGAGGGTTAACAAGAAATTAGTAGATTCTCCGAAAGTTAGTAAAAATTATTAAAAAGTGGATGAATCATGTATTTAAGAGGTTTAAAAAAAAAATCGGAATTTTTATATTGTAATCTGCACCGACAACTTAATAGGTTTTTCATTTTTTCCCCCTTCAATTCATGTTTTCGAAATTTGAATAATATCTTGCATTATAGTTTTGAATGATTTTTATATCGGTCTTCAACGAGCTCAGAAAAAAAGTTTTTTTTTTTTTCATCGTATATTTTTCTTATGAGAGTTTTTCAAAAATATGTCCTAATTTTATTTTCTTATAGGCCATAAGATCAATTGAACTATATAATTTATCAAACCCTACGCTAGATAAAATTCTGAAGAATTATTTAAAATCCACGATATTCAAACTAGAGAAACATTATTGGTAGAAATAAGTATTATAAGGATGTATATAAGGAAACTGAAATCAACTGCAGCTATGCTAAGAGCTTTTTTCTTTTCCTTTCAAAAAATAACTTCAATAATTTACTTCTAAGTAGTCACACGCGTATTTTTTTTATGTGTAATTTATTTTCTAAAACAGGGGGACATTTAAACTGTATTTCTGAAGAAAAATTCGCTACAAGTTTTATTAGTTGATTTAATTTATATAGTTAATAAAGCGAATTTTTCAATAAAGAAATATGTCATATCGCAAAAGATAAATGTACTTGTACAAAAATAAAGATCTAAATTTCGAATATCTTAGAAATTTACAAACATTCTTAAGAACAATTTTGTGTATACAAATTTTAAAGATCATATTCACTGAATTCTATATGGATGCATTGAAAAATAAGGTAAATTCAGAATTCTGTATCCATGGAAGAATATAAATAATTTGCATAATTGTATGTTCTTATTACGCTTTGTTTTGTGTCGTGTATTATATACTTTGTGTGTGTTTCGGAGTTCTTGGAATACTAAATATATACTGCATGTATTATTAACGTTATGGTGAAAAAAAGAATTTCTGAAATAAAATATACCTTTTATGTGCATGGATATAATTTCCTGAATCGTTCTTTAACAGGGTGTGTACAACGTGAAGAACAATGCCCGACTTCAGACTTCCATTTTTAATTCGAAATTCTAACAAAGCATGTTATCAAGGCAATGTGAACGCAAAGGAAGCCGAACTTTACGACCTGTACTTTTTTATTTTTTTGTCTCCTTTTCGGATTTTTTATAGCTATTTAAACACCTCAAAGCTACTGATAAATTGTTTAAACTGAAAACTGAAGATGGACTGTTGTCGAGATTTATGGGTGTTTTTCTCTTCTTTTTCGGCGGCGCATGGGGACGCATATGTAAGCAGGGAGCACATTAAATATTCCGCGCATAGATCAGGGATGGGAGCACCCCCTTAATCCTCCCCTGCCTCCCTGTGTTATTTATCTCGCTCCCCCACCCCTTGGGGTTTTTTTCTCAAAAAGACGAACGGCGTCCCACAGATGCGCCATCTTTTTAAGGTGAAAGAGATTAGGATCTCTCTGTAGGCAGCTCTTAGGGTTGCCACATTAATTACTGGCGAGCATATTTTTTTTATTATACTCCTGATTAATTTTCTTTTGAAAAATCGCCAAGTCTTAATTTCGCCAATATTCGAGATGATTGATGGTTATCTGCCATTGTAGTGTTAGCATTAAAATTTGTTCGCTGCTCGGGTGTTTCTTGTTGTAGATATAGTGTATTGAAATCTTTTTAACTTAATTAAGTGCTTAATTTAGAATTAATTCAGATGCTGAAGTGCTTAATTCATCTGGAAAAAAAACGCAATTGAAGTATTTATTGTTGAATATGTGAAATCTGAAAAAGTTTATAAGACCTGCCAGAATTGGATGCACAAATTATTTAATGTACACTCAAACGCTAAAAAACGTTTTTATGTGAAATATTAGCAGGACGCAAATCTTACTTCATTTTGTAACTTTCTGAGCTATGAAATTATAGGAATATTTTATACTACTATCACTTGTTAAGTTTTTTGCCTTTATAAAAAGCATATCAAAACTAATTAGGGCTATATGCGCAATGTAAGTATTTATTCCCCTTTCACCCACCTCAAACAGGACATGTATGATGTTTTAGTTAATTAGTATATGTATTTAAGAAGAAAAAAATATATTTCTTTGTAGGTGTTATTTAGTAATGAGAAAAACCTAAATATGAACACGTAGAAATAAGTAGTTTATTTGGTATTATAATTTTAAGAAGCATAAAAATTTGCTTAGGATTTTTGAAGTTGATTTCGCATAAAATAAAATTCCTCGTAAGAAAAATCACATGTTAATTTGGTTTCATTACTAAAATTATCTAGCGGATTTTACTACATGCTCATGTGTAAGACGTATTCCGCATAATGTCATCACCTCCTATTAAACACTAGGTTCTTTGGATTTTTTTTTTCGAAAATCAGACACTGACGTAATGAAAATGCCACAGCTCAATTTTTTTCAGTTCCTAACATTGCATATTAAATAGTAAGTATTATTTAAAATGTTCCACACATCGTCAGTTCAGAGTTAATAGAATTGAAAGAAATTTTAGAAAGATTTGCCGCTCCAGTTTGAATATACTAAGTAATTTTTTTTGACAGATGTTCTGTGCGCGCGCGGAAAAAGCTATTGATACTTACGCAAAAGTAAATAAATATCGATCCGATTGCAAAAATTAGTCGTTCATATTTAAAAATCATTACTGCTGAATTCTCAAGTGTACTGATAAATTTATCTTTTAGCTGATATAAATTGAAATTTTATTTATTTTTCTTGTGTTAACGGTTCATAATTATGCCAAAGTAATTTTTGTATATTTTTTATACCTCATACATGCATGCAACGTAAATTGAGTGTTTGTAAAAGAAATTCAGCTCGCGGTGCAATTTTTAAAAAATTGGTGAAAATTATTAGAGAAAAAATAATAATATACTATTGCATGTTTTCTTTTGAGAAAAAGTGTTGAGCTATTTATATATTTTCTATATAGATATCAGGAATTGATTTAAAATGACTTTTTCTGCTTACATATTGGTTAATATTGCCGATATTATTTTATTCTGGATATTCTTTCTATTTATTATATACGAAATTTTTAGCACTAAGCCTAATATTACGCTGATTTTTAGGAAAAAGAGAAACATAACATTATTAATTCTCTATCAATGAACAAGATATAAATAAGATTATAATGGTGATAAATTTTATTAATAAAAGTTTTATATAATATCAACACATCAAACACTTCAATAACAATAATAACATATCTTACTGTAGGAAACTGAACTTTAAGAAGGTAAGACTTTACTTGAAATTCTCCATTTCTGTTATTAACTGAGGAAGAAGATTTTCACTATTTGTAGTTCATCTGAAAGAAGACAAAATTTTTTAAACTACTCTGATACACAGGTGTATATATATATATATATATATTTTAAAAAATAACTTATATAGAATAGAAATGCAGCATTTATAAATCAATATAGCGTTAGATAAAAGTTTTTTTTAAAAAAATTAATATATAAACATAAAGATTAATAGATACCTGAAAAAAAAATGGATTTAATTCTTAAAATGTCTTCATGCTTAATTTAAACGCTTTCTTGAGATATTGCCAACGTCACTGTTGCTTCAAAAAAAAAAAAGATTTTTGATTGAGAAGTAAATATTAGATTTATTTAATTCAATTAAGAAATGGGAAAACTGTCACATTACTACGTCAATATCACAGCTTTATCATGCATTTCAAATATTTATTTGTATAACCTTTTAAAAAATCATTTAAACTTCGAGCAATATTTTCCTTCACTGCACTAACGGTTAAATAAGCCTTTGATATAATTTAATTTCTTTTTATAAATTGTGTGTGCGAGCATTTGTGTATTTGTCGCAGATAAATAATGAAATTGGGGATTTGATCCAATCCCTAAGAGATAGGATCAATTCACTGAAGATGTTAAAAGAAAAACCCTTTGGGTCATTTCCCTGAAAAAGGGCAGTGATTTGATCAAATCCCTGAACTGTTTTAGTAAAAAGAGGAAATAATATTGTTAAAAGATTTTAAGAGTATTTATTAAGTAAAATCGTGCCTTATATTAAATGTAGAGTAAGAAATACAATAGTCATTGAATTACAAATTATTTATTCGAAACTAATTAACATAAGAGAAATAGATACATTCGCTGATAATTTTTAAAAAAGCCTACTTTTAGTAGAACTTTAAACATTTTTTTTTTCATGAATGTAACTAAGTAATGATTAAAAAGTTAGTCTGCATGAGGTTGCAGGAAAATTATCCTTATTTTGGAGGTCAAGGATTTGTGAAGTGTTCCTGTCAGCAAACCAAATAACAACGTGAAACAAAAAGAATTGCTCGTAAAAAAAAAGTAGTGTATTTTGTAACTCGCAATTCAACAAATGAAGAACGTGTTTTAATAAAATTGAATAAACATTTTTAATTATCAATTAATTACATTCACATGTAAACATGTTTAAAGCTTTATTAAAAATATGCTTTTTTTAAAAAAAATATTAGCTTAAGTATCTATATATCTTTTTTTAATTAGCTTCGAATAAATAATTTGTAAGTCGATGACTTTTGTATTACTTACTCTACAGTTCATAAGGCACGATATACAATATTAATACTTTTAAACTCTCTTAACAATAGTATTTCCTCTTTTCACTGAAATAGTTTAGGGATTTGATCAAATCATTGACTTTCTTCTGGGGAATGATGACTCAAACAGTTTTCATTTAACACAAATTCCATGAATTGATACCTTTTAGGGATTTGATCAAATCTCCGATTTCATCATTTCCCTGCGATATATTAATAGTAAAACGGAAATAGAGAAGCTTAAATAACGATTACTGATAGAATAATAACAGAAATTGTAATATAGTGATTATTGTATAAATTCCATATTTCAAACATGAGTTTGTGAATCTGAGCAACATTGCTCATAGTTCGCAATAAAAACATTTATTTAATATATAAATCCACTGGACATGATTCCACGTCGGATAACTTTTTTGCATTGGAATTTACGGCTCTCGTCTTTGTGAGAACGCTCGCCAAGTTACCAAAAACCATGCCAAAGCTTGTTTCCCTGTCTTTTTACCCAAGGTGGGCCTGCAATATCTCTGGCGAGTGACATATATTGATGTAAGTAAGGTGTAGCATGCCGCAATCAGGTTTTTTATGCGACGATTATAGATAACGTGAATGTATTAAAGTTAGATAAAATATATCGGAGTTATTATGGCCACCGAAGTAAAAAATTCGTCCTAAGCTGCCATATATATCTTTTCGCCCCAAAAGCAAACAGAAAACGACGCCAGCATTTTATTCCACGTCTTTTTTTTTCTTCAGTAAGTAGCTGTCCTGCTCTGCCGAGAAGAAAAATAGAGAATAAATAACATCTGGTCTTTTTCCTTCTTTTTTTTAGAGTTTTGTAATTTCTCGCGCAGCTGAGTATGCAAAGATAGCGTGTGGTTCGTTCCCAATTATGCTTGGAACTCTCCCATGCATCCCGAGTTTCCAACATTGTTTATGTTTGCATTGATATCTCCGATGGAAATAGATGCTCGAGTAACATCTACTGTATTTATGTGAAGACGAATGGCTGAGAATTGAACAATAAACAAACGCGATACTTCACTGCAAATTAAGAATAATCAATCACAATTAGTAAATAAGTGAATCTTTTCATTGGCTTCGAGAAGTGTGTTTATTTTACTAATATAAATATATTTTTGAAAATGCTGATTTATAATGGCTATTAGAAAAAGATTAGGCGTAACAAGCAAAGATACAAATAGTGATGCAACCAGTGGCGTAACGGAGAATATTAGGGCCCCCAGCAAAGTCAGGTTTTGGGTCCCAAGCTGTACTTAGAATCAGTCAAGTTTTTGTCACTCCCCTAATGCGGGTGTGTACGTTAGGGTACTGGATGCAGCCCATCCAGTACAGTGGCTAATGATGCTTACTGCTGTGCCGTAGAGACTGGAATCCAATCCCTGAGAGGGCATGGATGTTTAAAGATGTATAGTGACATTGCGGCATGGGGGTACTCTAAATAGCCGCAAGTCCTCTCATGAGGTTGGTGGTAGAGGAAGAGAGGTGGGTGGGCTCTGACCTCCCCCAGGGTGTTCTTCCTGAAAATTGGGGTGGAACCGAGCCAAATCGTACGTTCATCTGAAACATCTCAAAGTTACGGATAACGTTAGGTGTACAACTATCCCCTTGCCACGATGAATTTCGTGGACCTTGATCTGATGTTGAGGTTAATCAGGTGGCATAAGTAAAAGCACAAAATAAACACTCCCTAACTTCCAAACACTTCTTGATCAGAAATGCTTCAATATTAAGTAAAATCCAATTTAGATCTCGTTTTCAAATAAAGAGAGCAGCTTATCTTTTGTGCCATTCATTTATTTCTATTGCATTTTGTTTAATTTTGTTAAAATATTTTTTATTTATGGATAGCCACGAATACTTTTTAGTGAAATTTTATTATACGAGATCAAATACCTCAGGTGCAACGCTTCTTAAGTGTCTTTAATAATTAAAAAAATTCAAAGAATAAAAATAAATCCTTTTTTTTCTTTCGTATCTTGCATTACTCCTTGTTATAAAGAAGTATATTATTCATTTAATTTTACATTTTGTTTAACGTAACGTATTACTAACTGTAGAATTTATTACTGTAAGATTATTTTAATACAAATTTTTTAAAAAATTCATTCATTATTACTTTACATTTTAATTAATAATATGAATCAAAGTTAAATTTAAAGTTAAATTCTATTGAATAATTATTAATAGATATACAGAATATTCAACATCTTTTTCTGAAATATTGGGTTATTCAAGCAATGATTTATACCAATAAATGTATTTCAAATATTTTTGATGCAAAGTACGACATTATAATTGAAGACATATTTAAGAGGTTATGGGATAGGGCTTGTCGAAATGAAATATTTTGCTGTTTTGTTGAAAGAATTAAGATTGATCTTTTTTATAAGTTTCAGATTATTTTTAAGGCAAGAATCGATTTTGGATACAATAAAAAAAATCCTTTTAATCATATTCAGCTCAGAAACATTATAAATTTGATTTAATTTTCAATAACGTGAAACAACACTTAATTATCCGAAAAGCAGTTTAATGAAATTTACTAAAATTCAGAGGAGGTGAGAATGAATTGTATCTGTAGAGAAAAAGTGTAGATTATATATAATAGAGAGATGGTTTTAAAATGCTTAAAAATTATTTATGTGAGAAAGGACAGAGAAAATCAAGAGAATAAGCATTTTAAATTTTGAGAGAGTTCAGAATATTTTTCTTAAATGCATTAATGTAGTACAGAAGGGTGGCTGTTATTTTTCAAATTTATTGATGTATTATTTTCATATTACTGTACCACTTAACGTTGAAAGAGGAAATACACATGATTTATAATAATGTAGCTTTTTACTTTGTACTCGTGAATAGATACAGAACTGATGTCTATGTAATGGAATGTGCTTCATAATAAATACGTTAATGTATTTTATTTTTTAGGGGCAAAAAAAAATTTATATATCTAAAAAAGGTTTTCTAAGAAAGATTTTCAAAATTTTAGCGTGAGAATGCTACATGTTTTGCTACTTTGTATTATTTGATTTGGCAATCATGACCAGGACATGATTTTTTGATGCCCCTATGCAAAAGTAGCCCTACCCATGATCTTTAAAAATTGTCAGTATATGCATTGATAAAATACTCGTACAAACGGTTATTTGAAACAAAAATGTGCATAACTCACAATTTCACATACCGACTCGACCGATGGTCGCATTTCGACTAAAAGAGTTGAATGATTCGTTTGTGGTATTAGGTCTATACATGGACAACGGTCAACACAAAATAATGGAGAATTGACACTCTAGCCAGTTGACGTGCAGTTTGAAATTCCCTATTTTTCGTAGAAAATGAGCGGGAATAATTTTTGACAGTTACAAATGATCTGGATCATGATTTAATTATGACTGATTAGACAACGAAACGAGGCCTACACCGAGGGCCAGGCCCTGTTGGCCCATGACTTTAGATGCCCCTGATAATGTCCCTTACATTCATGATTTATTTGCTGTTTCTCTTGAGCAATTCTCTGAAAAAATTGACATTTTATCAGAGGTTTTTTAAATGTCCTTTGGTGAAAAGGTGAGTTCCAAATAGTTCTCTTTCGAGAAAAAATTTTTTTTCTTCCAGTTCTCATGCTACCCTTTAATTTTTTCTTTCTTTGTTAAGGAGGAGGGGGATCATAAGATCGAAAATCTGCTCATTGAAGAACCTCCCATAAATCATACTTCATCAGATTACATTGAACATCAATTTTCTGCTATTTTGGGGAAATTTATTGCCTCCTCTCTTTCCCATAGCCGCTTTTTTCAGAGGAATATCCCATTCTCTACGAGGCTCAGCCTAAGAACAACACAATGGAAATTATTTTTTAAAAACTTCCTCAAAACTCGCCCCCTTCCCTTTTTTTCACCAATGGAACGTTCTATTGGCGCCTGCCTAGGCATTCATCTCTGTCGAAAGAGGCCTGCTTTTCTGATTCCTCCATTCATCACAATATTTTCTCTGTTTTATTTTACTTCTGGCTCTTTTTTTTTCCAAGAAAAACCCTCCAAGAGGTATTGGAGAAACTCTTCAGAGAGCAAAGAAAAGCGTTTGTTAAAGATTTATTTATTATTTTTTTACTTCTTTCTCTGTTGGAGAAGCTCTGTTTTTCATCTTCCGGCTAAATTCATCAGAGGGGCAGAACGAGACGCTGTGAGATTTATTGTCATGACAAAACAGACGAATGGAGATACCCCTGGGATAATTTCTTGTATAAATCTGTCTCAAAGAGATTGGGGCTTGATGGATTCGCCGTGGCCCGCACTTTATTCAAAGTGATTTCCTTTCCAAAATTTATTCTTTGTAATGGCGACCGGTTTTTTGAGTCCTTTGCTTGTTTTTTACTGTTTGTTTTCTCTCTTTTGATTTCCAGCCCCAAAACAAAAAGAACCGTGCTTGTTAAAGCTTAAAAAATGTAGTGTTTTTTTTTTTTTTTTCGGAAGGGTGTTCACCGACAATTAATTTTGAAAAAAGTATTTTCTGTTTCTGGATAAGATTTAAAAAAAGAATCAGAAGATGGATTAAACAGTTCAACAATTTTATGGGGTCCAATACATCTGCAGAACAGTACGAAAAATAACATATCTCGAGGAGAGATAAGTTAAGCTACTATAATTTATGTACCACACTAAAATTTTTTAAAATTAGTATATTTTGAAAATTTTCACACTATTAATTAAATGACTACGTATTTCTCGTTTTTCAAAATGTTTTATACAAAATAAAAAATATTAAATATTTAAACTAAATGTTGAGTTAAGTATTTTAGTAATTTTATGCACATCTAACCTGGTCTCCATCTGAAAAAATTTTTGATCTATTTCTATGTATATTAGAATGTTTATATTTTGTACATGTGTAAAAGGATATTCAGATTTCTGTAGGTTACAAAATAGGAAATGATTTTTTTAAAATTTTTATTCGGAAAATCTAGGCGAAGCACGTTTGCACATCATTTCTCTAGCCAGAACATGTTTAAAAAATGTTGAAGGATTTCAACAAAATTTTTTTTGGAAATATTTACGTTTTGTTCTACATTTGTTTTTCCATAAAAGTATTTACATATTCAAGCTAAATTTATGAACGTCGTCATGTATGTTACTTTTTACTTTAAGCTAGTCGCTTGCTACTAAAAAAATTATTAAAAATAGTCCTATAAATTCAAATTAAAATGACTTAGGTGTAATAAATTGAGGGCCGTGAAAGGCTCTTGTAAGCATTTGTAGGAGGAAAAAAAACATAACCATCTCCAAACTAAAAAATCATTTTCATGTGTACTTTTTGTAATATATAGATACAAGGTGTTATGATAATTATGACAATGTAATTTTTTTTAAAAAAGGAAAAGGTTTTAAATTTACACAATTGTGTTTTATCGAAAAAAAGTTCATTATTAAATTTTTATGTGTACTTCATGAAAATATTATATTAACAATTTTTCAGGATGACAGTTTTTTTATCAATAAACATTTTTAAGACTAAATTCCATTGTTTCAAATAAATAACAGTAAAAAAGAAATTACTTCATGAATGGTTATTTCCATAATCCTTTTTTCAAATTTCACTCTCTGAAATTTTTATGTGGAAATTTTTTTTTCTCATTTGATATACGTTGAGTCTGAAAAATAAATGTGAGAAGATTAAAGTATTTAAACATATACAGTGGGCCACAAAAGTGTTCGTACACTTGCAATTTCTTATAAAATTTAATGTTTTCGACTAGTAAAAATTAATATATTGTAATTGTAATTTTTTTATGATGTCTGCAACGTATTAATGAAATGATATAATTAATTTTTTCAAAATAGTATAACTTTTTTTTAAAAAAAATAATCAAAAAGCTACTAAAAGATTGCGCCACAAAAGTTTTCGTACACTTAACAAAAATCTCAACTTAGCTTTAAATATTGTATTTCTTTCTTAATTTAGTACTTTGTAGGATATCTTTTAGTGTCCTCAACAACTTTTAAGAGTCTTGGTATAGATTTAATCAGTTTTTTTTGTAATTTTTGCATCGATTTTCCTCCATTTTTCTATGATTATTGTTTTTACTTCACATTTTGTGTTTATTTGTCATATTTTCTTTTTTTTTTCCTTAAATTCTCACCAAATATGTTCTAGTGGCTAAATAAAGTGATTGAGGAGGTATTTTTATAATTTGGGGACAGTTATAGAGACACCAGTGGCGTACATTGAGAGCAGTGCTCTTGGCGTTATTACCCTGTTAAAAAATTAAGTCGTCTCCAATAGCCAAATTTCGGGTGGATAATTTAAAATTTCTCTTTAAAATATTTTAATAGAGCTCATAATTCACAATACCGTCAAAAAATATCAAATTACCTAATTCTGAGGCCAATTTACACCCCTCACGCCAGAAAATTTTCACTTAAATGCTGAAGCATGGATGTGGAGGAGTTATCGTTCCACATAAAAATTCCTGGGATTAAACTCCTTATTTTTTCCTTTATAATCTATTGTAAGCCCATCGGAACCACAAAACTGTTGAATTATCTACCATACCAATCAATTTGCTATCAATTTTGAATTTTCTGAAACTTAATCCCAAGAATCTGGTTGGATCAATAAAACATGGAGGTGGAAGTGTTCTTGTGGGGGGTGTAAATCACGGCCACAGAATGAGGTAATTTTTGTTGATATTGTGAATCATGAGCTCTGTTTAAATATTTTAAAGAGAAATTTTAAATTATACGCCCAAAATTTTTGGATATTGTAAACGACCTTATTTTTTAACAGGATAATGACGCCAAGTGCACTGCTCTCAATGTACGCCATTCTTTCTAACTGTCCCCAAATTATGAAAATACCTCCTCAATCACTTTATTTAGCCCAGTAGAATATATTTGGTGAGATTTTGACGTAAAAAAAGAAGAAAACATGACAAATAAACACAGAATGTGAAGTAAAAGCAATAATCACAGAAGAATGGAGGAAAATCGATGCAGAAATTACAAAAAAGTGATTAAATCTATACCAAGACCCTTACAAAATGTTGTGGATACTAAAAGATATCCTAATAAATACTAAATTAAGAAAGAAATACAATATTTAAAGCTAAAATGAGATTTTTGTTAAGTGTACGAAGACTTTTGTGGCGTAATTTCTTAGTACCTTCTTGAATTTTAATTTTTTAAAAAAATATTTATACTATTTTTAAAAAAATTAATTATGTCATTCCATTAAGAAGTTGCAACTATCACAAAAAAATTACAATTACAATGTATTAATTTTTATTAGACGAAAACATTAAATTTTATAAGAAATTGCAAGTGTACGAACACTTTAGTGGCCCACTGTATAAAATTGAAATGTCAATTCCAAAGATACATTTGATTGTATAGTATTAAAAAATATAGCTGTTCTTAATTCATTAACTTTAAAAAAAATACTTTTAATTTGCATCCGGTACGATTTACAATACTTTTAAATATCTAAATTAAGTTGCGTTACAGTTTTCGAAAACAATAACTAACCTTCAACAGCAGTATAATTGTGCAGAAAGAATTAACAATTATAATATGTAGTAAATAATATATTACATATGTTCATATTCTTATTTTTTTACTACTAGAATTAATAATATTATTTCTCTCTCTTTTTTTTATTTATAGACATGGATACAGTCAAAAACCGGAAGTATAATTACTGGAATTCGTCGTCCGCTTCTCTGTGATAAAATATTTCTCCATTTCAAAGGACTCCTACTACATTAAAATATAACTTTCACTAAAATCTTAGAATGTATATGATTTTACGTTACTAATTACTTTGTTTTTAAAATCGTGCATGATCTTACATAAAGGGATGGCTATTCCTGTTGTAATGCATGTAAATTATTTTTAAGTGGCACATTGATTCTGAATGACAACCAATTTTTTCATGTCTTTTGGTTCTATTTTCAACTCAAAATAAGAAGTTTTATATATTCCCGTTATATAAAATTAGAAAAACAAGTGATTAAATGAGGAAATAAGTTGCTAATGATACAAATTTTTGAAAAATCAATAATTCATTGAAAATAATACTTAAAAGAATGAAATGCTGCATGAGATGTCTCTAACAAGAGAAAGATTTTCAATTGTAATTATTTTTAAATTAATAGTAGACGAAAAACGAATAAGGTATTTACTATTTTTCAATCACTTACCACTCTAAACGTTCACATTAGGTATTGTGCCTCGAGAAACTTTTGCTTTCGATTTCAGTATCCTTTATTTTTCTTCAACATGCAGGATAAAAGGAGGCTATTTACGCTTATGAATTAATGAAGCTATATACCTGAAAGAACGAATTATTTGAGTACACGCTTCGTAAACATAAACATATTATACACTTATTTTCTTAACGTGAAAAATGTAAAACTAATTAGAATATTTCAAAAACATACTTAACTAAAATTCTGTTGCCAGATGCAGAGAATGAATATTAAATACAAGACAAATATTAAATATTATCCAACAGGAAATGTAGAACATATTACGAGTGGCAACATTAGTAATAAATTTATCCAATCATAAGAAGCGAGTTGTTCCTCGACTCCTGGGATATTTGCAGTTTCACACGAACAATTTTATTAAATTAAGTTATATTACCCTGTGAAATAAAATAAAAAATTTTTCTTCAACTTATAATAACGCTTGTGTGTCGTGTTGATATACATATTATATTTTCCACAAAACGTCTGGTTCAAAACAGCGACTTTTATATAAATAAATACTTATAAATATTCAAAAATTTATATCTTTTAAATTTATTCTAGTTTTCATTCAATTAATCTTTTCTAATTTGTCCATTTTTACATAAATATCAGGGGTGTAGCTAATGCCGTATGTATCAATCATACGGGGCTCCAACATATGTAGTTAGATATGTAGATACGAGGCCCACACACACACCACACACATTAAGAACTAGTTACGCTAGTAATAAACATCCATTCAATAAAGAACTAAAACAAAACTTGTTCACACATAATTCTGTAAGCCATCACATTCTGAGATACAAAGCTGATGACAAGGAGCGCAAGAAATGTGGAACAAAAATCCAGAGTTATTCTCACTATATTAAAAAGTTCTGTTATAAATTTAAAAAAAATTTCTGTGTGAATTAGAGATTAGTAACTTTTAGAAAGTGACAATGAAAAAAAAAATTTTTTTTCTACTTCTTATATCCTGTTCTTATAAATGTTATTTAGAAGTATGTGAAACTCTCAGTTTACTATTCCTTTACAGTAACTGAAGCGTTATGTCTTTAATGTTTTTTCTCTTGAAAAAAATCAGAATTTTTTTTACAAAAAAGATGGCATAACATTATAAATTCCCCATACATTATGTTAATTATTCTAAAAACGTAACTAAATACATTTTTCTCCATTTTATTAAACCTTTGGTGGTCAATCCGCGGCACGCGTGCCACCTTGATGTTGTATGAAGATGAAAACTTACTAAAAATTACTGAATTACCAATTTTTTTTTTCTTTCAATTTCATTGAAAATGAGTTATTTATAAAAAAAGACCCCTCAAAATTTGGATCAAAATAAGTTTGCGAATAAATGTTTCTCTATTAGGGACATAGTAAAATAAAAATATCACTTAAAACTAGCTGATATGTACCTATAATAACCCAATTTTGTTTGCATCTTCAAGAGCTAATCCTAAATGGAGATAGATGACTGGGTAAAATGAGTAGAAATTCAAAAGTCTCATTAAGTACTGAGTGTTCAGTAACCTAACAGATTGTCTGTAATAAGTTTATTAACTATAAAACATAAGTTTGTACTATTGTCTTATTTATTACATTATTTTTAAATTTCGACCACATAGTCTTGCATTAAAAATGTGATATTTAAGTAAAAATTTTGCTATTTTTCACTTTTTCTCATTATTTTAGAAAAATTTGAAGGTGCGCGTATACTCTATTATATCAAATAGTGGCACTGAAAAAGATTGCCCCCCTCCTCCTTGTTTTAAACACTCATGGATTATTTCACAAAAATCAGCCTTTTTTTCTGAAAGTATTGGAATCGATTCCTTTGATATGTTTGACGCATATCATTTAGAAACAATTTCTACATAAAAAATATATTGAAAACCATTCTGAAATCAGTTGCATTTCATATTAATAAGTGTCCAAGTGAAGGTAGTTTTATAAAATTATGACATAATGTCAAATTCAGTAAATTTACTCCCTTATTTAAACTATTATCACTAACTTGACTTAGCATTGGAAAGGACGTTTGTGCCAACTTTTTGATTACATTTTATGAAAATTGAGACTGACAAGTGAACATTACATTGCTTAGGTGTATTCAAACCGGCGGATATTTGTTTGTGGTAAAAAATAAATTAAAAACTAGGTTACATATTGAGCTGAAAAAAAAAAAAAATCAATTACGTCATGAGCACAAGTAAGACCAGGAAATAAAAACATAAAAATCAACAAATTAATAAGTGTAGCATTTACATTAGAGATATTATGTAATTTAAGTAATTATAAAACTCTGTTTAGGAAACGCTTCACGTATTTTCTCAAGTTAAAAGCTCTTTTCGCTCACTGCATGACATCTTCCCTACAACACGCAGGCACATTCGGGGAATACTACTTTGTTTGGGGCTCATTGCAGAATAAGTCGGCGAAAAGAACAATGTTCCCTGACTTGGTCGGGGCTGCCGAAGAAAAGAAAGCGGGACCGACGCCATGAATAATGATCGGCCGCCCTCCCTAGCCAGAGGGCAATATCGGAGGAAAGGGAACGAAGACAGCAATTTTAAGTAGCTACATAAATTGCTTTTGGGGTTCTCTTTCTGCTGCCACTCGTTGATTTGTTTTTCTGTCTTTAGAACAATAACTATGGAGAACGAAATCACTTACATATCGTCCCCGGAAGCATTGTACAAGAGCTTTCGCTTGCAGCCACAATTTCAAAGCTTTTAAATATATCTAAACATAATTTCTTCTAAAACACACAATCTTGTCATAAACTAAAACAATCATTTATAACCTTTTTACATGCTTGAGTACTTTTGCTTGTTTTTGTCAACGTTCCATTTTAAAACAAGAATTTTACGTTAAATAAATCTCTTTTGCAATGTTTCATTTACTTAAAATATCCTTAATTTACTACTAGTTATTAGTTACATGCATATTGTTTATTTTGCTAGACATCTTAATGGAAATATTAACAAAATCGCAGATTGTAAAAAGTTACCTCTGTGTGTTATGTTTTGACTTTTTAAAATATTATTTATTTATCTTAATATCCTTATTAAAGTAATTTATGAGTCATTAAAAAAATTAAATCACAGAAATTTTTCTTTATTCCAATTTGTACGAGCGTTGTTGTGAAAATATTTTTGGAAATATTTGCCCTTTATTGATTTTGTTTGTACGTAATTTATTATAATTTATTTTTATTGCGTATATGCAAGTTCAGAAAAACTACATTTCATTGCGTTAAATCTTCGAAATCACTAAAAATATCCTTATTTTATTGAAGAATTTCTTAACAAAAATTTTAAGATTTTACTTTTTAATGATGTGCTATCACTGAGCTTTTATCAAATTGATTGTATTTACTTGTTATTACATTTGAGAAATTATAATTAACGAATAAGATTGCATGCTGCTAGTGAGCTACTTTTCAAAACTATATAAGACTGATTTTATGCTAACTTTAATTTTAATATTATTTATATAACCTTATGGAAGGGAATAACATCAATGGAGGCCTTTTTCAAATTCGATGTTTTAATTATTAAAATTCATATTCAATTGCAAAAAGTAAAGATAAATGTAAAGTGTTCTAAAAGACGGGAATTATCGTAGTTTACTTATATAATTCCATGCAAAGAAATGCATTTTATTTTTATAATAATTTCAATTTCTTGTCTCTAGTTATTATACGAAAAAAATTCTCTTTTAACTGCTGGTTATTATAAATCCTAATAATTTTGCGGTATCTATGAAATTTTTATAGGAATATATATCTATATATATATTTATTTATCTAAAAAAATGGGATGCAGGGATAAAGAAACTCAGAATACAGAGTGAACTGAATGCATTGCAAGTAAGTTTCTCTAAGTAATGTTTACCAAAATTGAAGATTCTAAGAGAGCTGGACTAAAAAGTTGGGTTCAGTTACTGATCCTATAGGTTTTGAGTTTCGCGTTATAAGTAAAAGAGAAGAGTTAAAATAAATCTAACTTATAAGGGAAAAAATAGGAAAGATGGTATTTAACGCGACTTTTAATTACATCAAGAGATAATAAATAAATATGTAAGCTTATATATATTCAGAATGAAATATTTTTGCAATTATATTATTGACAAGTAGTAGGGAAAAAAAATAATGGTTTGATGTTTAATTTTCTTATCGTTTGCAAAGGGAAAAATTTAGTTAATAATAAAACATTAAAAGGGAGAGGAATTTAGAAAATTAGTTCAAGCTCTATTGCGATTATATTTCGAAGATTTAATATAATTTACATAAAATAGAATCTGATATTTTTGAATCATATTGAAGCAGAATTTTCCTGCTTTTTAAAAAATTGAGTTTGTTTTAAACTTTTTTAATGAATCGTATTTACGATATATGAAAAATGTTCAAAAGTTGTTATTTATAAATTTTATCATTTTTAATACAAATAGATAAAATTTACCTTTAATATGGGTTTTAATCAGAAATTTTATAGGAAGCATCTGTAAAAGCTCATTTTAAAATTTAAATTCTATTTTTTTTAAGTCATCTAAGCTCTTCTACCTTCATTTGAAAAAGTAGGTTTGAGGTATTCACTGTAAAACAGACTTGAGTTTCAGGATTTTGAACTAATTATAAGTTCTTTAAAGCTTGCATGTTTAAAATATAAGTAATTTTAATTTGCTATAGTGAAAACCAAAAAGAAGGTTTTACTTTCTGTTTAAATTGAACAGATACAATAAATTACATTAATATTAAATGTATCCCTCCCTCTTCAAGAAAAAACAAATGATCATTTTAAATTACCAAGACTCCTTGTTCTGAGATGCATGCGTACATTTTTATTTAAAAATTCTTAAATGTTAGATTAACGTTATAGTGAAGAATTCTGTTTTTATTTTTTTATGAAAATTATTACCTAATATGCTAATACAGTGATGGGCTAATAGTGGTAAAAAAAAAAGGTTTTTGTGGCCCACCTAGACAGTCAGAAAACCAAATACACAGAAAATGGGTCTATAAATATTTGTGTATAACTATATTTGGGTCGATAAATATTTGTGAGCAGTTTTTCTTGCAAGGTCAACAAGAGTAAAAAAAAAAATTAAGTTGTCTAGCATTGGCTTGCAGGCTATGATGTGAATTTCAAAAAGTTATTTCACTCCTGATTCGAGAAGAAAAAAAAATTGGAACATTTTGAGTGGATACATTTTTCTTATTAAACTGATTCTAAAATCAAATAGGCTTGCAGTTTTGACATGAAAGCACAATAAATAAATTGAATCAAACTATTTTATTTAACTTGTATTTTATAATTTTTTCATGGAACAACCCATTTTTTTTCCTGAAAAAATTTAATGAGTGAAAGTCTTTTTAAAAAATGTGGGCCCCTTATACTTTTGCCGATTTTTGCTCATTTCAGGCACTGGGCGCAAGATATCTACAAACCCCCTTGGCACTGAAGGATCAAAATTCATAACCATAAACCCTGGTTAAGTCCACCTTATCCGGGGCCTCTGGGCGCCCGCCCCAAGCGCCCAATGGATAAGCCGGCACTGGCCCTATACTATCTTTCGTTTCCACAATGTGGCTGTCGAACAAAATAAATTGTCTACCCCTGTGCTAATAATTTTTTTGCTTATTCCATTTCCGCAACCATTTTATTGTTTTAAATTAGAACTAATTTTCTGTATTAGTCCAATTTAAACATTCAATTAATTGTACGAAGATCATAAGTACATGTTGGAGACACATGTTACCATTGTTCCATAAGTTCTTATGTAAATAAATATGTTTCAATCTCGAAAAAAAATATCTTATTTTGAGACTCTTATAGAAATAATAGCAAGTGATACTAAAGAAAAAATGCTGCAACTTATCTATCTGTAGAAAAAAATATTTGCGGTAAAATTACGTCTCGTTAAAGAGATAGTTTGAGATTCTTTTGGGGCAATCACTCTTTCCTCAAGTGTTCTAAATCCTTTCCAGAGAGAGTATAAAAAGGTTCCCTCTCTCTCTCTCTTCAGCACAATTCATAAAATCCCCAAGGAGGCGAAACTCACAGCATCCCTTTATAGTCCAAACCCCATTTTGGAAACGGTGTCAAACACCAGATCGAGGGGTGTCTAGATTGTTCAGCATGCCATCATAATATTCTCTTCAGGAATTCGTAAAGCATCCAGAGGGGGCCTTTCATTAAATGAAGCCGGAGATCACCTGCATTGATGAAGAGCTTTTTTCTACCAGGAAAGGGGGGAAATGCAGGTTTGGGCAAAAGGGGGGCTTTTCACAAGAAGGGTCATAAAATTGTGCAAAAAGGGAAAGGCTGATCATAAAGTATTCCGGAGCGCAGAGGCACACAAGCGGATTGGCTCAGGCAAAGGTCATTTACTTATCAAATCGCCTTGTTTATAGTGACAGATATTTCTAAACATGAAGGCTTTACGCACTGCGAGCTTTTTCTAACTGTTGAACGCTCGCGTGCTCCTCTTCTTGTTGCCCCTTTCTTCAAAATTGTTTTCTTTTCCTTGCGTGTGAAGGGTTTCGGTTTTTTAAAAATTGAGCGAAGGGGGTTTTAAAATTTTCATTTTTGATTTTGTCTTGTTTGAATTTTATATTGTCCCGTTTGTTTTGGGGGTTTGGCGTGATATTGTTTATCTAAGTATTTAAGCTGGCGTAGAATTTTCCTCAGGAAAAAGCCCGATTTATTGTTTTTATGTAGAAGTTGCTCATATTTTGATACTACAAAAAATTATTCCGGGTACTGTTAATGTATTAATTTTTTAATTTAGTGTCTCACTAAAGTTGTCTTGAGTTCTGTATTCTAGAATTTGGAAGGTAATAGTGTTTTTTTTTTTTTGAGGATACAGTCCCAAATTTTGATTAAAGAGTAACATTAAGATTGTTAACGAAAGAATACATGGATGCTATATTTATATTTATATGAAACGTAAACATTAAGGGAAGCACTTCACGTAGCACTTTTTCTTTCTGCATAATATTATAAAAGACTAAATTTAAGGAAGATTTTAAAACAAATTGACTGGTCACATAGTCAACAATTTTTTTATGTGCATTTATTGAATCAATATTTTGATTTCAATGAATCAATTTTAAATTTTGAGTAATTTTTTTAAAATTTATGCATGAATATATCTAGGAGAATTTTTCAAACGATAAAATATCCATAAACACTTTAAGCCATAAAATATTTTATAAGAAACTTCTTTGAATATTCAGAATATTATTTACAGAATATTTATTTACATACTTCACACATTACATACCTTTTTACTTCAGAATATTTATTTACATATTGTTAAAATGTGTTCAACAGCTTCTTACAGCACAAAGTTAAAAAATGCTCCTTTTGTGCTATGATTGGTTCTTTTGAGAAATCTCAAGTTAAAGTAAACACTTTTATTTTTAAATAATGCATGCAAGCACCATAATTTGGATTGTAAAAAATATTTCTGATTTAGAGTAAAAATTTAAATTGCATTAGTAGTAGTAGGAGGGGAATGTACATTTATTTTAAGAGAAAATTGCAAAATCAAGTTTTTAACCGAATTTTGGGAAGTACCCTCCCCTTGACTGATTTTTTATCAAAATGGTAATGTATTTCAAATTCTATTTAAAATATATAGAAAGTTTCGATTGTGTATTTACTTTTTCTCGCAATGTTGGGCTTTTTAGAAAAAGTATATCTTAGCCTCAGGATGTTAGTCATGTATGAAATTATTTCAGGTGAAATATTTCGAAACATTTTAATTAAATTTTAGATTCAGTGACCAAAATAAATACATGATTCCTCAAAAAACTTTTGTATTTGCAATGTTTAAGAAAATCAATATTTTAATAAGAGGGTAACTATTATTGTCTTAATGCTTGTAACTGTTAAAATGTTGTGCATTCATTACAAATACTCGAAATCCTAATAACATCATATAATAACTTGTATATTTTCTAATTCGGTATGTTGTGCGTACTTTGCTTACTATCCAGTTTTTGTGTTACAGAATAACAGGATTAGCTTTGTTCATAAAATTAATCATACATTAATTGTATATTAGGATTATATGTTTGTAAATGTTTGTCATATATTAAATTCAAATGTTGGCTAAAACTTTATTAAAAGATTAAAATCCTTTCAAGATCATTTTATAAAATAATTTTTTATAATCATACATTAATTGTATATTAGGATTATATGTTTGTAAATGTTTGTCATATATTAAATTCAAATGTTGGCTAAAACTTTATTAAAAGATTAAAATCCTTTCAAGATCATTTTATAAAAATGTATTTTTGGAAAATGATTTTGATAAAGTTTTAAAGTCATTACAATATTTTGAATTTTTTCTTATATGTGATTATTCTCTTTGTTACGTGAAAGTTATGGAATATTTTATTGACTGTATACTACACGGATGCTTACTACACATTAACTATAAACAGATTCAAAAATATTCAGTCAGGTCACACACACAGAAGGTTTTAGATTAAAGATCTAGCAACATAGTTGTATGGTTATTTGTGAAATATCCCTTATTTCCTTTTAAAAATGTTGAAGGTGAAACATTCCTAAAACTAAGTTTGTTTGAAACCAAGGTATCCAAAAGATTAAAATATTTCTGACCACATTTTAACAGTGAAGTGCTTCATTTAATATTAGGAAAAGTCTTACGTTTTTAAGCTTTAAGTTATATTTTTCGATGGGAAAACTATATAGATGAAACAATGAATGAAAAAAGTTAATTGGTCACAGGAAAATTTGAAATTTCTTGACAAGAACAAAGTACTTTTTTTCCGTGTTTACTGATTGAATGAACATCGTAAAATTATGGAAAAAGAAAGATATTTTTTAATTAATTTAAAAGGCACGGAGAAAATATATAAATTAGAAATTAAAACATCAAGAGTAAAAATAATTAAGGAATTATTTAAAAGAAATCTACTTTTGGATCAGTAAATTATTCGTATATTTCAATGTTAATTGCATATTTCATTCGTACGATTAATAATTAATTTACTGTTTGAAGTGAAAATAAAATTATAAATACACATACTAAAAGAAAGCATGAAATCTTCTTTTAATATTATAAAATTTTATTTTCGTTGAAAAAGCAGGAATGTTAAATGTATGTATTTTTTAATTTTTTTTAAGAAATAAGGATTTTTTAAATTTACAAATTTAAATTCAATGACAAATTTCGAAAGTTTTTCCTTTAAAAAATTCTTTTTTCATCTCTAATGTTTTTATTTGCAATTTTTGTTAAATTAATTCAATTTATTAGGTGTTTATTTTAGTACAATTTAGACGAGTCACATGTTGTAATAAACGTTTGTTAATTTTGAATAAAAATTATTCATTTTTTACTATGTGAAGGTTTTTAAAATGATTTACTGTTCTTTGAATCGAAAACTGTTTCCTTTATTAAATTATACATTATAATTTATAATATATCAAATAATATTTTTAGAGAGTTTAAATTATTATTCATTGTAATTTTAAATGCCCCCCATCTCTTAATAACAGAACCCAGGATTTAAACATTTTTAGCAAATATGGAGCTCTGATTGCAGATGCAATTTTCTTACGAACTTACTACGCATTTTTTCAATTGTTTTTTTCAACAAATAAGATAGCATTCAATGACGAGCAATCTCACTTTCCTGCAAAAATGTATATCTAAAAAAGTCAATTGGGAGGAAACAAACTTTATTAAAATATGGAAAAATTGGAACTTTTTGGTATCATATCAAATTTCTCTTGGGTCTAATTTAAGCTCAACTCTAATATTCAGTATGAATTCTTAAAATTAAAAGAATTAAAATATATTTGTTGTACAGTAATTTCTCTTTGGACAATAGCCAAGTGAATATGAATTTATTAAATGAAAATCCTCAGAATACTTATGAACAAAATTCGAAGTTATCTTTAATAAATTTCTGTCTGAAGTAAGTGTTTTAATTTTTTTTAATCAACTATCCGTAAAAATAAGGATGCTAGTCAAAATGTTTTTTATTATAGCTATACGTCTTAAAAAGTCATGCAAGTCTTATTTTTTTTTTAAAAAAATTCAATGTATGAATTTTTAAATTAGCTTAAATTATTTTTAGAGTTACTACCCATTGAAATAATTATCAGTGTTTTTCTTAAGATGTTTCCTTGTGATGTATAAAAATATGGATAAATCCACTTCTAAATTATATAGTTTAAAAATATTAGTTCATTCTCTGTACAAAGAGAGGTCTGAGCTATGAAAAGGCATATAATATTATTATAGAAACATTTTCCATAAAAAGGTGAATGTTTTGAAAATAGACAATTGAATGTTCAATTTTAATAAAATATTGCATTTAAATAATTTTTTATTGCAATACTATTCTTCAAACAGTTTTATACGTGTATTCTAATCTATGTGACTAAATATTAATAAAGAAATATTCGTTTGTACGCTTTTGCAAAATTACGGTTCCGAACGTAGTCGGATACCTTAATATAAAACTTGAGAAATAAATCTGACTTAAATCTAGTTATCAGCAGTATATATATATGATTCTTTTATAGATTTTCATATGAAGTTATGTAACCGATTCTCTTTAAATATCTGTTCTCTAAATTTATTTCCCATCCACCTATCAGTGTTTGACAGCGGGCTCTCTGTATTCATTAGTTTAAAATCCGGTTTCGATAATATTTTACCTGAAATCACGAGTGGAGCACTCGTCTTAATAGAAGCGAACATTACGACATCTAATGTACATGTCAAGTAAAAAAGAAGGCAGAAATAATGACTGCGCTACCGGTATACAACGCCAGATAACGTTTAATTTCGTCTTAACAGGACCCCAAAACTGTACCCATTGATAGCGCGGTGCTTTAGGGTGAAAAGAAAGCAATTAAAAATCTGGCAGAGAGTGAATGAGTGCTTTATGTTAGCAGCGTTTTTTAAGCGAGGAATCCATTTGCAGAACCGTATCAAAGTGATAACCGTGAGGGACATTTTGAGGTTTGAAGGCAAAAATTGTGTTAATGGATTTCGAAGAATCTTTTGTTTTTTATTTCTTAAAAAGCGTAACTGATTTTATAGGGCTCAAGGAATTGTAAATAAAGAAGTGGTGTTGAATGTATAGTTTAGAAAGGGTTTTTTTTTTTTAATTAAAGTATTCAATATAGAATTCTTGAATTTGTGTGTGAGGGAGGGGAAGTTATACAGTCGGACCTCTATAGAGCGAAGTCGCTAAATCCCAGAAAAAAAGTTCGTTATATGGAAAATTCGTTCTATAGAGGTTTATGTTTTAATACATTTTATATATATAAACCACATAAAACAAATTTTAAATTCATAAACACTATATATTAAAAAAGTAATTATTTACACCTTTTTTAAATTAGTATATGTTTATTTTAAAAATCTTATCCATCAAAAAAGAAAGAAAAACTGCAAGAAAAATAATGTCGAAGAATTCACTGTATTTTCAATATTAAAAAAAAAATTTTATACTAAAATTAATGAATTTTAAGGACATTTTATTAATTTAAAGCATACAAGTTATATTAAAAATACATTATTCTATAATTGGGACACGGGGCAATCCATGAGGGTGAAAGAGGATATCGAAGATGTTTTTTTAGTGAGCCGATAATGGGGGGGTTTCAGGTTCATTTTTGGGGAAAGTCCCGAACTCCCTTTATCTCGGTGAATTAGGGTCTAATAAAAAACAATCAGATTTAAAACCCCAAAAAAAGTGGTTAAAGGGGAATAACTTTAAATTTTTCGAAATACTTTAAAAAAAGGGAGAACCCAAAATTTAAACACAAAAGAAAAGTTGTTATATAAAAAAACTTCGCTATTGAGAGGTTTTTACGAAGAAAATCGTGAAAAGTTCGGTTCCGGAAAAGTTAGCTATATAGAAAAATTCGCAATACAGAGGTTCGTTATATAAAGGTTCGACTGTAATAGGTTGTATATATGACGTGTGTGTAGCGTTAAATGTCTTTACTAAAAGGATCATTATTTTTTTTTTTAAGTCAGTGGTCTTCAAACAGTGTTCCACGGACCTCTGGGGTTCCACGAGGTATATCGATGGGCTTTGAGTCACAATAAAAAATCGAAAAAAAATTATAAATGTTTACAAAATTGATTCACTTTCTCTATAAATTTTATATAACCACAAGCGTCTAAAGCTTATTCCAGTCCTTAAAACCGACAATTTTATTTATGCATAATAAATTTTTCGCAATACTTTTGAAACTTTTATTATAGTATAAATACAAGAGAGAATATTAGAAAGCTCGTTTTTCTTTAGATGCTTTGAATATTCTCCTGTTTGATATCTCGGGTTCCACGAAATAATTTTATACTCCGTCAGTATAATATTTTACACAATTTAATAGTTTTCTAATGAAAAATGCACCCTTTTTTTTCTGTGGGGAAAAAACACATATAATAAAGGAGAGGGAATATTTTATCTGCATATAAACAGATTCGATGTTAAAACCTAAATTTAAGAAAGAACAACTGTTAAAAATTTTCGGTTGTTTATACACGCAAAATGCTGCAAACATTTTAATGCCATTTGAATGAAAAATATTTCTCTCTCTTTCAAAGCGAGTGGCCCACAAAACAAAATATAAGAACAAATTAAACTCCAGATAATTTCAGTAGACCTAGACTTAAGACAGTTGGTGGAAAAAATTGCAAACACATATCGCAGTAATCTAACATAATGCATGGGTAGGTGACACTTGGATCACAAATTAATATTATTAATGAACAAATTAACTTAAATTAGATTAAAATTATATATATAAATAGCAAATACAATACTTATATTAGTTGCTTTTAAAGTACCTATAACAAATTCTGATCTACTTTAAATATTTTAAGATATATTCTAAGTTTGGAAAGGGATTCCACGAAAGTACCTTCTACTTCGAAGGGTTGCGTGAGTCAAAAAAATTTGAATACCACTGTGTTTTAAGTGAATAGCCTTAAAAATGTTTATAAGGATAAAAATCAAATTTTTTATAACGGTAGATGCTTCATAAGTATGCCATTTTTGAGTATTTTTGTACTATTTGCAGATCGAAGCACTGGTTTGCTCTTTTTTAAAAATGTCTTAAGATGATGACTAGTATTGTGTAGAAGGGTAGTTTAAACTCAATTCGTTCATAATGAAAAAAAAAGGTTCAAATTTTATTTTTGGTGATCATAACTTGTAAAAATAATTATTTAAATACTTTCATATCCTTAAAAACTGCTGTGATTAGAAACTGAACTGTAGTTAGAAACTGATAAGTAAGAAAAAAAATGTCTTAATGTTTTAAACGAATTCAAAGTGTAAAAAAATTCAAAACAATGATTATTTATTTATTTATCGTTGCGGAAATGTATGATCTGTGTCTGAAACTGTAATTCAATCTTTAATATTCCTAATTCCTTATAATAAGTAGAATTAAGTACAAACAAAGTAGGTGTAAATAAAATTTATACTCATAGCCTAAGCTTAAAGAAAATGAACATTGAAATTATAATTTATTTCTCCTTTTAGGTATAGGGGGGCTTTATTTTTATTACATTATTTGATTGGTTTTAAAAATATTATGGTGGTAGGCACAAAAACGTGAAAGTGAGTTGCTATAGATGTAGTCAATATTTTAAGCATCAGTTTCAAAATTTTCAATTTAACACTTTTTCGTTACTAATTCTACAAAAATTAAATAGAAGGTTAAGGTAGAAGGTGGAATTTATTATATTTTAATGTAAGTTTATATATATATATTTGCAGATGTATTTTTATCTAGGTTGAAATTTTAATTTCGTAAATATTACCAGAATTCTATTATTAATGATGATCATAATTCAAAGAATTAACAACATCTTCCTACGAACAGCACGCAAACTCGAATAGCAATATTAGTACGTTTTCTTCTGTATGGTATAAATATGTCAGGAGAACAATTATGCACTTTAAATTTTGTCATAATTTTACATGTGATTTCTTGGATTGTTTCGAATTGAAATAAGCCTGGAACACACACACACATATCCTAATGAAATCTAGTTTTCTTTGTTTTAGATATACATTTTACTTAAAATTTGTTACATTATATAGGTTAATGTTTTTTTTACTGTAAAAAGCTGATGCAAATGTATTTTCTAATTATGAGAAATTTGTTGATCACAAATAAGAGAAGGGGTTTTTTTATTTTTAAATTGACTTGAAAAGTATTTAACTGAAAATTACGACAAAAATTTAATGTTTCAATTGGTATGTTGACATTTTTAAATGTCTGTAACTTTTGTGATAAAGCTCTTCATAGATACCTTTTTTTCTTATATGACACGTAGTGGCACTGTCGCTGCTGTGTATGCTTGCTCCAAATAATCAAATCTAATGACAGAAACTTCAAGAGAGCGTTTCATTTTAGGCAAATGCTTGGAGCTTCATTCTTTTAGTGGTTATTCTGTAATTAAACAAGTAATAAAAAAAAATTTTTTTTTAAATAAATTCCTACTTAGATCAACCAAGAAAATTTTTATTTTAGCTACTTTTATTAATAGCTATAATTAATATAAATATGTATGTGCATATGACAGAATCAGAACATTAAGTGGTAATTAATTTAAAGTATCGCATTGTTATCTAAAAGAATCGTGTATGTAAAATTTCAGTTCAACTGAATGATGAGAACATGAAAAAAAAATCTTTTAAAGTTTTGACTCTAGTCGCTAAAAACCAACGTGGCTGTTTCTGTAATTCTTTAAATAATTAGTTTCAGTCAATTAATTATTTAATTATCGTATTTACCCAAACAATTGTGTATAGAAAATTTCAGTTCAAATGAGTGCTTTAAAATATAAGAAAAAAACCTTTTCAAGTTTTGACACAAGTCGTCAAAAATGATGCCAACGTGGCGTATTTGTAATTCTTAAAATAATTAGTTTTAATCAATTTTTATTAAATTACTGTATTGTCATCCAAAATAATCATGTATATAAAATTTCAGCTCAATTGGGCGCTTTAAAGTATATTTTATTAACGATTGAAAATTCCACGAAGATAAATAAATAAATATATAGAGAGTGTGAGCTATAATATTAGGAATTGAAAAAAGGTACAGAGTAAGACCCCGCTTAACACTGTTTCAGTTTAACGCTTTTTTTTTAATTGTGGGATTCCCCGAAATTGCATGCAGCGTTAGGCTTCCCGATATCGGAAGCAGTTTATCTGTGTTTCATCTTTCCTGTGGTGTTATACGAACGTACTTTTATCGTTTCAAACATTTGTTGACGTTATTGTAAATATAAATTTAGATAATACAACGATTTCTAAAGTGATAAATATTAGGATTTTTAGTTTTTATCATGGGTGATAGTAAAAACCACGAAAATAAAGCAACGCGTCCATCTCAAATGGGTGCTGCATTGAATTTGGCAACTTCAACAATAAGGACCATTCTTAAGAATAAAGAAAAAATACTGCTATCGGCAACTGCAACTACGACAGGCTCTGCAACTAGAATTACCCGTTCGAGAAATAATACAATATATGAAATGTATAAACGACTTTCTATATGGATTGGTGACGAAATTGAACGCAATATGCTTTTAAGTCAATCTACCTTCTTGATAAAAAGGCAGAAAATTGGAAATACGGAAGAGACTGAATTGTCTGAAGTGTAAACATACTGACTTAGAATTTTATTTATTTTTATATGTATATTCGTTTATTATTTTTCTATATTTGTAAGAAATATATTTTTGAGTTATTGTTATAAAAACATAATTAATAAATTTAATGGTAAAATAACTGACCAATTTTCTACTCATCTCCCCCTAACTCCATTATTTACATGAGATAACCTCATTTAACGCTGTTTCATATTACGCTCTACTTTGATGGAACGTATACACCGCGTTAAGTGGGGTCTTACTGTACCTTTAAATTAAACTTAGGTATTTTCCCCTGCATATCGATTCATAAGCCTTTAAATGATTTCAAGGGGGGAAAAAATTAACGGAAAAATAGTATTGTATCTTTAACTCTTACTAAAATTATTTTTTCATTGCATGGTATTTATTTGTTACTAATATTTGAATTTTCTTAGCTTTCCTTTAACAAAATATTGTTATAGCATAATTTTTTTCAAGTTCTAAAATTTTATTATACATCCCGCATGATAAATTTAAACTAACACATAAACTAAACTCAGTGGTGCAACAGTCCATGTGGGTGGGCCACGGCCCACTGTGGTGTACGAGGAAATGTTCAAGTCAGGTTTTCAGTCTAAAGCAAAACCAGCCAGTGTTTGGTTCCTAAGCAAGCTTGGTATTCCGGGGCTAAACACACACAAATATAAACGTAATAATTTTGAAGCATTTTGTTCTCAAAAAACGGGAAAATGTATTACTTTTTCTTGTGATGTTATTCTCACAATTTAAAATATTTCCTGTGAATAAAGCAAATTAAAAGCAGAGATACTAGGGAATCCACGAAATAACTGTATCAATAAAGTTAAAAATGGTATAAAAATATTTCATATAATTATTTTTGTTTCCTAAAGGATAATTATAGAATTCTATCGAATTGTTTGGATTTATTTTTTTTCCCTTTTAACACTATTTTCACATTAAAAGAAAGCTTTTTCTTAGTAACAAAAGATTGAGAATTTGCTTGGTTAAATCTTTTTTCCATTTATAACAAGAAGAATAAAGAAAAATTATTAAAAAAAGTGTGAATAAAAACACCATTGATATATTTTTATATTTATTTTTTTTTACAAAATTGTTTTATGCACATTCTACGTTGCATATAACTTATTTTACAATAATGAAACAATATTTATTTACTTTGACACTGATATACTATGTAAATATTCAATTAAAAGCGTTTTAGAATAAATTACTGAACTTTTACCTCATCTTTTATCTCTATTATTATATTTTTAACAATTTTTGGCGGAACACTCGCTGAGAAATTGTTGCAGTTAACGTTGCTCCTTAAAATAGTTAACGTTTTTTTTTTTTTTTTAAAAAATTTTTGTTTTTTTTTTCTATTATATTTGATTCACAGAAAAATTATTATTTAGATGTCTGGGAATTTTAGTTCATTTTTGCAATTTATTGGACACGAACAACTGAGACCTGTTCCTATCGTTTTTGCTAAATCCAATATTCACTTTGCCTGTTTTTGAGTTCCCTGAAACGGGGGAGGCCGAATTCATGAACAGTTTTCGCACCGCCAGCTTCTAGGAACGCAGTAAATTCGCATTCTTTATCTGAACCCTGCTCCGATTGGCATGTGCAGGAGGAGAGGGATTCTTTTATCTCGACCCCCCCCCCCCTCTCTCTTTTTTTTCTAGACAGATTTTTTTCTCTCCTACTTTCCTGGGAGACAGAGAGGAACATTCTTTTTTCTTCACAGCAAATCCCTCTCCATCTGGCCCTGGCATTTCTCTGGTAAAAGGGTAGCCATGGAATGGAATGGAAATCCCAGGGGTGTCCGTGGGAAATTGGAATCGATTCGAAATGGATCAGAGGAGAGGGGGAGTGGGTGCACGAGGTAAGTACATCACCGAATGACAATTTTGTCAAGCTTGGATGGAAGAGACTCGAATTTGATTTTGAGGTTACTATAAACATTTAATAAATTTCATGGTTCAATTATTCTGTGAGAAAGGTCTGGAATTGGGGTATGTTTTGCTTTCAACGTTTGCTTTCTTCAATTATGGTTCTCAATGGGTGCATTTATTTTCAGTTAGATATTTATTTTTTTGTTTGATTTTCTTTCAATGACATATCATTTGCCTTCTTTTTTTTAATGGGATTTTTGTATTTTCTATAGTGAGTAAGAGGTCTTAACAACCCGTGGCGGAACCCTACCTCATAAAAGGAATCTGCTTACCAAATTTCAAGACTGTACGTCTAATTGTATAAAAATGGAAATAATTATCTCTAACGCCCCTGCAACCCCACTTGGGGGATTTTCACAAAACCCCCATTTTGTAGCGGATGTCTTCTCCATGAAATTAACATGCCTGCTAAATTTCAAGTCTGTGAGTTAAAAAGCTTCGGAGAAACCGTGATAATCGAGTGAGAGTCGCTTTTCTCCTTTCTATATACAGTAGAACGTCGTTTATCCAAACGTTTATTATCCAGAGAGTTGGATATCCGGAGTAGTTTTTTTGTCAACTACATGTACAATCGATCCCACGATTTCAAGAATTCGATGAAGAAGATGTAGAAACCTGGATGGCATGCGTTGCAGAAGACTGTGGATTTCAAATGCTAAATGATGACGATATTGTGACTTCCGTGCAATGAGAATCCGACCCTGTCGACGATGAAACGGATGAAGATTAGGACAACAACGAAAGTATCAAGGGTCCAACGAATGCTGACGCGTTTTCTGCGTTAGATACAGCTATGGAGTGGTACGAACAACAATCAGAGTGCTGTCCTACTCAACTACTGCTGCTCAAGAGAATCAGCGAAATGCGACCTTGCACAGAAAAAACGACAGTGTACAGTGGTACAGTGAAAAATAAGTGATTATTTTCTACAATAAAGGTAAAATTGCGACATTTTGCACCTATATTGCTTTTTCTTCAAGTACGTTTCCCGCATGTGATGATTTTCAATATTCGTATAGTGTTCGGTTCCATATACTGCATGAATGGCATTCGGTTATCTGAACAATCGCGTATCCAAACGGTGTTCAGTCCCAATTGATTCAGATAAACGACGTTCTACTGTATAGATATTTAGACAGAAATCTGTAAACACCATCTCTTCCCTTAAAATCAGTTGCAGTCTTGTAAAACAAAAACCACCCTCTTTTTATATGAATTTCCTGAGTACAATATTTTTTTGATAGTCGTGTGGTTCGCGGATCATTGTAAATTTATTAATTCGGCCCCCTCAAGCGTAAAAAGTTGAAGACCCTTAGTGTAGAGTACAATTTTATTACTTCTTTTTGGCGATAACATCGGAAATAGTATTAGTAACTACGCGAAGATTCTGTTCCTGAAAATTCACAAGCCGAATTTGAAGTGGGGCTGAAGGTATCATAGTGTAACAAATTGCTAACATGAAGAAAAAGTAATGTAAATTCATTAATTTTTCTGATTAATCAAATAGCTTAATTTATAGTCTTTACTTTCACGATTTATGTGTATAATAAAAGAGTCAAAAATAAACAAGGATGCAAACGAACTGATTCGTAGATGATCCTCCCATGAAGCTATTTCAAACTTTTTTTTGTAGTTGCACTGGAAATCGACTTCTAACGAAATCCTCTAAATACTTATTCTTGGTTGTAACAAGCTTACGAATTATTGACTATCTCAGACTTTCCACACCATCCACTATTAATGATCACGCATTATTTTGCTTCATATACTTAATTTTATCCACGCAAAACATTTCTTTCAAATTAATCTTTTGGCAATTATTTGAAGCAGAGGTTCCTAAACTTTTTTGTCTCATATACCCCTTGCCATGTTTTACGGTTTGGGGTAGACCCCTGCTTAACTGTTGGTTTTTGGCAAATTTATCAACTTAAAACAGGTAAATACTTATTTTATTTACCTGTAAATTTCTAACTGTAAAACAGGTAAATAACTGGCAGATATCCTTTATTAGCTGTTCCGATAAGTTCCTCTTGTAATATGACATTTTTTCTTCTTTCAATGTGACCCTATCAATTCATTCCTACTGTGGTAATTACCATAGCCAAAGCATTCTCAAACTTAGTTTCAAAATCTGAATAAAGGGCATTTAAATGTTGAACGTAGATAAAACATCATTTTCCTGGCAGACTGTCTGTGGTTAATTGAAAAAAAAGGGAAAAATTCGGGACATTCAATATTTTACTCCTTTAGTTTAATTCTGGCAAAAAAACACTGAAATGGTGGCCCTTTTTTAATAAAATTTGTGCTGCAAATTAACTTCATTACATTTTCTTTTAAAATGAAAGTCACGATCTAGTTTAATGAGAGGCACTATCGCGTAGACCCCTCATGGTCCCCCGAATTATTTGTTCAATGATGCGGACCCCTTGCATGTTATCATAGACCCCCTGGGGGTCGATATAGACCACTTTGGGAATCACCGATTTAAAGACAAGCTTTTTTTTACATTAAAAAAAAGACTCCATTTAAGAATGAATACATACGTTTAAAAAATAATTCGCAATTCGAGAATTTGTTATGAACTGTTCTCACTTTATTTTATTTAATTACTTTGACTATGATCCAACCCAATAAAAGGGGTAAGTTTCATCCATTTCTTACGTAAGAACGCTTGAAAACTTATTTTAAAGAGATATCTAGTTTTTTTTTCTCACAGTTCACAATTTGTTGAGCTTGAGTACGAATTGTCTAATTGCCTAACATCTAAAATTTTCTGAAGAAATATAAAAATTTTTACAGTATATTGAAAAAGCATTCGAATTTTCATTTTGGTTATTCGAATAGACATCGTAGCGATTTTTTGAACGCCGTTGCTTGGGTCACTGTTCAACAGAAAACACGTCGCGTTAAGACGTTGATGTACATTAAATCCGCCGAGGCTCACAGATTAGCGCAGGGCTTCTCAAACTTTCAATATTCGCGACTCCCCACCCCTTCCACCTTTCATACAATAACAATGTGTATTGAATTCAATAATACTATAATTTGACATTAAAGCTGCAATACGACTTTAACCTATTAAGTACCACCGGCGTATATAAACGTCTCGCACAGCTATAGCATTAATTTTCTGATAGTTTATATATATGCGCGTCTTTCCGAAGTACGATTTTTTCTGTGCACTGCTAACCATAACATTATTCCGAAGGCTTTGGAATGCAAAAAAAGAACCTTGACAGTGTTTGTGAAGGATTTACTTATTTCACATGATTTGCTTATTTATTCCTCGGCCCCCCCCCCCCCCAAAAAAAGTACATCACGTACGAGCGTCTCTACGTATATATATAGTTCAAATTTCTATCGTTAATAAAATACTTTTTGTTCATTTACTCAAATTCAAATACATTTTTTAAAACTTGTAGTGGATGACACTTGATGTTAATGCAGTTTTTCAAATAATTATTCATTATTTTTTTTAATTAATGAATAAATAGTAACAAAAATAATAATCTAATGCCATACATAAAAAGGAAAATCGCTCGATGTGTCTCTGTAGCACAATGGATAGCGCGTTGGACTTTTAATCGAAAAGGTCGTGGGTTCAATTACCACCTAGGATGGCCTAATTTCTGTGAGAATGTGATTTTTTTTTACTTTACTATTTAATTGGAATAATTAAATTTAATGAATGAATAAATAATAACATACAAAAAACCTCACCTTAAAAATCCAACACCTTATATAGCCGGGGTGGGCATTACGTCAATCGCGATCGACTGGTGGATCACCTGAAGATTTTAGCAATTAGTAAATATGTACGGAAAATTCAAGATAGGCTAACAATACGCAGACTAAGTCTTCTACTGACTATAACAACGAAAACTAACTTTAGATAAACTTATTTTTATCCAAATTTAATTTTTAATGTATTTTGAATTGTTTCATCATAAATGCATCACACACATTTGATATAATTATATTTGTGGCTATTGTTATTATGTTTGTATCTTGCGTTTTGGCTTAAACGCGGTTTTAAAAGTGTTGTTACAAAATTTAAGTACATATTCCGTATTTATTATTAAGTTATAATAATAACCTCCTTTCCTTACCTCACCACACTTACGACATTGGGCAGTGGCGCACATAAGAATTTTTCAAGAGGGGTGGAAGAGGTCTACCATTCTCGTATCATACCCAGTATGTAGCCTAACATATTTTTTTGATATTGTCGATCGTCGGGTACCAAAAACAGCAAAAAATAAAATTACTAAATAAATTACTGAATAAATAATTAACTTTAATTAATAAAATAATACTAATTACAAACACTACGTTCTTTTTACGTGGGATTATAATTAATCCGGGGAAAAAATCAAAGGCTATAAGGGAGGGTCCGCCACTAATACTGGGTGGACCGCAACACCTTGAAAAAATTAGAAGTAGCCTGTACCCTGGAAAAGTCTGCCCACCCCTGCTATTTAGAATGGAAAATTTCAAGAAAAATCTTTTTCTATTTTGCTTCTTAATATTGTGATTCTGTCATATTTATGTGGCCGCGGTAGCCGA
>BMAV01015476.1:1473129-1549446 GCA_019973955.1 Trichonephila inaurata madagascariensis
TATATATAATATATATGTGTGGGTGTGTGAATGTAACTTAATTTATTAATCTATCAATTAGTTTTGTTTAACTGGTCATAGTTGAAATTTTGCTATTCTCTATACTAGAATCGAAATATATACTATAGAAATCGTCTTCTCTAAGAATGAAAAGAAAGCACACTTAATTTACAGTATAAAATGAACGGTTAGACTTATGTCGTAGCTTAAAAGACAATTTCACATTGATCCAACAATGATTTTTCAAATGCTTTTTTTTTTATCAAACGTGAAGTATTGGTGGCGCATTCTGATGTTAGTGATTTTCAAATAAATATTAGAATGAAAATGAAAAATAGACAAAGTAAATTTACCATACGTAGCTATCGATCAAAATAAAGAACAGTTATTTTCTTTTAGGACGAATTGACGAGAAATTCTCGAATACTGCTATTTTATAATAAAAACAACTTTGAATGAAAAAAGCGACAAATATTTGTCAAAATGTGTTGCTCAGCTCGCATTAAACTTACAGGAGGGAAAAAAAGATCCAAAGTATTGTCATGCTTATTAATTCACTTGAAAATCTGGTATTTTGACAGGAAACTTTTTACGCGTCAGAAAATATTTTTCTTAAAAACTTTTAAACATTTTTACGACTAATTTCTGAAGAGATGATGTATTTAAAATTTATTTTGCTGTGAGGCCTGGAAATTTTTTTGTCTCAGTATTTAAATTATCTGTACTATACATGACTTTTTTCCATTATAAATGAACTGACGAAGCGGCATACAGTAGAAAAAAAGTCTACAAAATATAGTTTTCAATTTTATAAAATTGGAATATATATATTTCTTTCACAAAAATTTATACTAAGATAGGGCACGAAGATAGTTCACATATATTTTTTCGATAAACTCTGCACATCTTCAAAAAGAGGATACTTAAATAAAACCATTTAAGTACTAATTTTGAATTTTATTACTATGCTTCTGTGTTTTATGGTTCATTGGTAATAAAAAAGACATTTCAATAGATTTTTAAAACTGAAATGATTGGAACATTGAATTTCTTTACGAACAAATTCTAATGTTTTTGGTGTTACAAGTAGAACTCCTCACTCGGTTCGGTTTCATGTATGTTCTAGTGAAGTAACTCTTTCTATCAACAAATGCTTTTCATATCGGTTGGATAGATTTGATTTATTTTTAGAGATACACATCTTTGACGAAAGCATTCAAGTGAAATATTTAATTAATAGCTTTCCCACAAATTTTAAGCTGGGTTTGCGAAATCCAATGTCATTGAACTCGCTACTTCATCAAATAGAACAAGAATAAGAGCTTGTTGGGTGAAGTACTTGCTGAGCAGCTTTTTACGATATTTCTATTTTAGGATAAAGAAATCTGCTTGTGATTGTGGAGAAGTTATAGACTTTTAAAAAAATTAATGAAAATAATTTTATTCATACATATCTTTGAGGAAATAACAACTGTTGTCTTTTTGTTTGAATAATTGTCTGTTTTAAAACTTTATATTCTCAAATGACCAATCAACATACTAAAGTCAGAAAAATATTTCTTTCGGAAAAAAATGTAGGTATATATATCTCAACTCTAAATAATACTATAGTAAAAAGTACTTTCATTAAAATTATAAGATTGTAGGAAAAGTTTAACAGATAGAAATGATTATAAAAAACTGTTCGTAATGTACGTATATTTTTTTGAAGTTTTTTAATAATTTATATATAAAATTTTACCACTTAAAGGTTGTCAATACTAAATAATAAATTTCAATATTCTCTCATTTTAGCTCTTAATACTACTTTTTCTACTACAAACAAAATTGATGAATTGAAAAAAAGTATGGAAATAAAATAGAACATATGTTGTGTGTCTTCAGTCTTAGAGGGTTTTTGAGTTTTATGCAGCACAAAATTTGGAACAATTATAATCGTATGTAATTGGAATTTTGAAAATTATTTATATAATTAAAGGCATTAGTGTTATAAATATTTTAATTATTGGTTTGTGGAAAATAATTTTTTTGTTTCCTCTGTATCAAAATATGTATTTAATTTTAAAAATCTTTTTGGGTAAAAAATTGGCGCAACTTTGAATTTAACTCTCTTTTATTAAAATTTTGAAATTTACCAACTGAATATAGCTTTTAAGTGCACAACTTTTACAAATCCTAAATATACAAAAGTAAAAGTTTCAAATATTGCCTTAAAAAATTAATATGAACTTGCGAGTCTTGGTTGAATTTAATTGGTGTCTATAGTAAGATATTACATTTGAATACAAGCAAAATAATTTTTCTACTATTTAGTGATAAGAAAAATTGGAAGAAAAGAATATAATGAAAATTGATAAGCAAAGCATTAACAAATAATTACATTAAACGAAATTTAATACGAATTCATTGAAGTGTAAAATTATTTCATACTTAAAATAGAAAAACATGTTTTTCGACGAAATTTTTCTGGATAAAATAGCGTAATTTAGCACATGAATGATGAGTATCTCTTTTTTTCGACATCAAGGAAGCAATTTTCATTTTGTGTTGCAAAGAGAAAAATGTCATCCTTAATAAAATGCAACTAAAACGTGTGCAAATGTCAGAACAAAACATCTGCAATTAGTTTCGGTGAGGATTATTACTTTGTTATATCCCGCTGATATTACATTTTGCCAATTAATTTATTACATTCATCATAATTATATTGATATTTTTGTGGAATATAATTGCAGAATTTGTTAATTTTCACGCCTGACACATTCCAATTAACATTTACAAATAATAAACAGCATGAAATGCATAGAAACACCAAAAGTACAGTGATTTGATAAAAAACACTATTACTATATTGTTGAGAGATCGCACCTATTATTTTTTTTTTAATTCGTATATAATGGTAGTATGTAAATTCTCTTTTTAATTTTTTATTTCTATTTTCTACATAATTTTGCTAAGTGCTATAATTCAGCCATTCCCACGCTGTGAATTTGCATTTGGGTCCAGAATCTGGCAATAACTTGTTTATTGTACTCAGATTTAGAGCGGGCTCTGCATTTTTGAATGTAATTTTTAGGTAAGTTACTTATATCTTGTAATGGATTTTGATATTCTATCCATTATTTTCAATAGGTTGGCTGACCACAAAACATGTTCAACCCCACTTTTATATATATAAGAGCTAAGTCAGCAATGTTTATAATATTGTAGCATTCATTTTTTATATTTTAAATTCTATCATATTTTTAATTTCTCATATATCCTTCTATGAGTCCTTCTCATATGTCTAGTTATTTTACAATTTCATCTTTTTTCAGTTTTGCTTGTTGTATATTCATCTCTTTTTAGAAGAGAATTTTGAATGTATGTCTGTATATTTTTCAAAAAAAATTTCTTTTTTTTGAAATTAATCTCTTAAAACATAATATGGTAATGGCAAGTACACAATTTTATATTGAATAATACGCAATAATAATATCAAATTCTTCATATAAGTGATGCAAGGTGTTATTTCAAATGATTTTCTTGCTCAAATCAAAAAATATTTATACATATATGCTTATGAGATACATAACAAAGTAAGATCACAATTTAGTTTGAAATAAGAAAACGGAAATGTTAAAGAAGACAGGAAAAGTACCTCGGTTGAAAGTAAATTTTAATGAAAATAACAATGTTATTACTATACAAAATTCTTCATAGATATATTGAATTACATACCTTCCTTTCCTTTGAAAAACACCCGAGTGTCAAGTAGTTTGAATGTCCTGAAGTTTTGTTCTGCGACATACTCTAGCACTTAGTATCTAAAGGGCAATAAAAGAAATAAACAGAATGAAGAAATTTTTGAAGATTTTAATTAATAAAATGTGCATATAACTGATTTAAGAAGTTCAAATGTTTGGTTTATGTGTGTTTATTCTAATGGTTACTCCTTTATTAAAATCATAAAGATATGTAGAAAAAGGTCTTAATAGCATTTTAAAATTCATGAAAACTTGTGAACAAAGAAATTAGAAAAATTGTTGTTTCAATAAATATAAATCTTAACAACAATTTTACGACAGTTTTTATTTGTTCTAAGTCAATTTATTTTTTATTAATGTAATATATATATAAATGATTATCAGACTGCCTGTGAACAGTTTAAAATAAGTTGAGCATTAATAATAAACAAATTAAAATGACTAATGAAGATTTGACTATGAATGAATATGTAGATTTGCTTATTTCGTTTGAACGAATTTAATTTATTAGTGATTGTCAGTACTTTTTTATTACCATTTATACATACCCAATATTACAATATACTGCAATAATTTGCATATTTTTATTTGGTACACATATGATTAAAACAAACTTTATTTATCTGTTTATATTTTAGTTAAAGAACTTGTATATAATGTGTAATGTAATGAGAACTTATGTAAGAGATAAAGAATTAAATTTTTGATGATTTACTTATAACATTAAAACATTTTATATTGTCCCCATATGAGCTTCCATGTCAAAATATTAAAATATTTTTGCCAACTTTCTCTACCTACGAATTTAATCTTTGTTTATATTTACATTAGTAGATATGTCTTGTAGACATTTTAAAATGTCCTAAAAATAATAAATTTTTTAATAGCCTCAATGTTTAAGCTATAAACTCACATTCCCCTTGCTTGGATCTTTTTGAAAGATATGCGATCAGATGCTGAACGATAAAATTCTACGACTTTTTCATTTATGAACTATTTAGGTTTTATTAAATATTAAGTAATTTTCGGGTATTTAAGTTCTTATGAGAGAGAATTTTGGGGTTCCGAAATAACTATGCAGAGAAATGAAACATTAATTTTTTTCTCCGAGATTTTTCAGGGAAATTGGTCATTGTATTATTGAAATTGTGATAACTAAAAATAATTTTTTTAATACTATAAAAAGCAGACAGAAAAATACATTAGTATAAATTGAGTGAAATTCGCTCCAATGGCGCGCACATGAATTTTTTAAGAAGGGGGGGACCAAAGTCCCCCCATTCTCGTATCATGCTCCAATCCATTCTTTTCATTTTGTCGATTTTCGGGAACAAAAAATCGTCAAAAATTAATTATTGAATAAATAATTAACATAACTAATAAAACTAATTATTAAAAACAAATTTTATTTAAATTTTATGTATTATATACATAGGACTATAATGAATCGAAATGAAATCAATGATTAAGGGGGGAGAGTCCGAACTGGGACCTCATCCCCCCTTGTATGCGCCTCTGATTTGTTCACATCATTAACACGCAGCATTTATTTTTTTTTCTTAAATTAATATCTAGTGATGAAAAATGATGTAAAAATTCGCTATCATTCTTTTAAATCAGGGGTGTCAAACTCGCATGATTTTTCGGGCTATATGGTCTACTTTATCATAAGTATGAGGTCGCATGTTAACAATCTTCAGAAAATCAATAGCATACGATTTTTTATAATGCATTATGCATTTATTAGACTCGATGTAAAGCTGAATGTTTTTTTGTTATATATAAATAGGGTGGTCTTATATGCATGTTATTTTTTAAACTTATACCATGCATATTTTTTTAAAAAAAATTTCAATTTAACGTCACTTTTTAGAAGATATTTGGAATCGTTTTTTTCACAAAGCAAGTCATTAGAATTTATTTAATAATACTGTGCCGATGTAATTTTTAAAATTGACGATAAATAGTGATTGGGGTTAATCTTAACCTTTCTGAATTTTCGCTATTTTTCATAAAAGAAAATAATTGCTCGCATAAAGGAGTGCTTTCTATCATAGCCTTTATTCGTATAACAAACGATGTATTTTAGGAAACAAATCAACTGATATAAATATGTATAAAAATCTAGAATTCCAACTTCCATAGATTTTTGCTTCAACACATAATCACGTTGGATTTCAAGTAAATTATTTCTGAGTTTTCATCAACAATTTTTCAATATCGATAGAGAGATGAAGTAAAAGTGCGAAATTATAGCTCGCAAGTTTTAAAATTAGAATTAATAATTGCGTTTCAAACAATTTAATTTCGTGAGCGTATTCAGTAAATTTTAATTTACGATATTTATTAAACAGATATTGACAGCTTTTAGAGAGAGAGCTTGTAGTATCAACTGAGAAAGCCAGGTCCTTTGTCTGTTGTCCATCTTTTAATTCAGCACTTTCATAATATTTTTTATTTCAAGAGAATTATAATTTCGTCCAGCAATTTGAAAAATCTTTTTACCACTTTATGATTAGAAGCCATTGAATTTCCATATAATATTGTAAATAGGGTTTACTTTTTTTTATATCTTCCAGAAATTAAGCAAATTGACGATGATTAAGTCTATGTTTTCGAATGTAATTTACAATGTTGGTGACTATTTTTAAAACATGTCCTATGTTTAAAACTTTGGAGCCCAGTACCTGATATTTAATAATAGAATGAAAATGCTCAAAATTATTATTGCCATGCATTTTCCATGTTTCTTTTAATCTCTTGCAACAGCTCCTTGTCTTGGTAGGTGCACCAACATGCAAGATGGACCAACTTTTCCAATGGTAACTTGTATTTCTTCAAAACACATTTATAAGTACAATTAAAGTAACAGCTCCAGAAGTTGTTTTTTGTATATCAATGATTTCCAAAAGTTCTTCACTTTATTTTTAAATCAACATGGTACCCGTAAAAAAAAAAAACGACAAGCTGAGCGAAATGTCGAATATCTGTACTTGCATTAATATTGCAATAAAGTAGGCTTGGACTGTTGATATTATTGAATTGTGCTGATTTCTCAAACTCTCGGCTATTTCATCATCTCTGCTACCGACAATATTTCGACTGGACATAATACTTCCGCTGCACTGGCGTAGTTTGTTCTGAGGGGGCTACGTAGTTACATATGTTGGGGCCCCTGTAGCTTGGGAGCCCCGTATCATTGATACGGCGGTAGCTACGCCCCTGTTCAGCTAGCTGTTTTAAGCATACATTAACTAATACATTTTATTTCAGTAAATGATTTCGATCTGCTTTTGTGATTAAATGAAATAAGATATAACTTTTACAGTAGTTGTATAGTCTTCAACAAATTTAATGATAGTGTTTTATTGTTTTGAAAAATTGATTTCACACACACAATTCGGACAATTTATTTGTCTTCACAAAGTTTCTCAAAATATTGGTCACTTAGTTTACTTCATGATTTGGGTCACAGTGTCTTTTAAGATTATATTCTTTAGCAACTGAAATAGAGATTTTATATAGATATCAGGCATATTTTAATCTTATTTTGAACACAATTGTCATTTTCTTCAAAATTATGGCATTCCTTTTGAAGTAATCTTTCTTTACTCATTGACGAAATTTGATTGTTTTCATTCGCAAACGATTAAGTATACACTGCCCTATATTAGCCACATTGAATACTTTTTTAAACTTTGAAAAACACTTCTGACTGCCTCTTGCTTATTAGACACTAAACACAGGAGGAAGAAGAATAGAAGTCTAAATTGTGTACAATCAGAGTACCACATCAAAAGTTCAGAATATGCACGTAGTGCATTTCAGAATTTAATAAAAAATAATTCACTACAGTAAAATTAAATGAAAAGGTTGAATGAAATATAAAAAAAAAAATTAATCTAAAGGCTATTTCTATTATCAAAACGGATTTATTTTAAAACAATAAGTAACAGGCAAATATATTGTAGATTTATATATGTTCACCTCAAATAAATTTCAAAATGAAAGATCTTAAAAAACCTGATATTTAAACTTTTTTAAAAAAAGAATTGTGTGGTGGATCGGCAATTTACGTATGGGCGGGCCGCGTGTTTGAGATCCCTGTTTTAAATCTATGCATTTTCAAATATTTTTTTTCGAATAGTGCGTTTAGGAATGCAAATGTGATGCAATAAAATCGTACTGTTTCTTTTAAGGAAAGAATGCAACTCTTCAATTTGGCTCTTAAGGCATATTAGAATGCATAAATATACTTTTATTTTTCAGTATTTTTTCCAAAGAAGTTTTAGTTTTGTAAGTTTTTTTTCCCAGTTTAGTTTTGTTTTTAAGAAATCGTAGTTTCGTTAATAATTTTAAAAACTGTAAAAATGTGCCACAGGTTTAAATTACAGTCGAATTTTTATATAACGAAGTTGCTAAATTTTGAAAAAAAGTTTGGTGTGTTGTAAATTCGTTAGATTCATCTTTTAATATACTTTATAAACCACGTAAAGCAAATTTTAAATTCATAAACACTATTTTTATGAAAAAGTAATTATTCACATGGGAAGGGGTATATTAATATCTATTTATTTTATTATATCATACCCATCAAAAAGAAATCTGCAAGAAAAACAAAACAAAAAGCATTGTCCAGAAATCCATTATTTTCAACTTTAAAAAAATTTTTTTTTCAATTGATGAATTTTTTAATGACATTTTCTAATTTTTAAGCCTACAAATAATTTTAAACATGCATTATTTTACCACCAGTAATTTTAAACATACACTACCACATACGTCCATAAATTTACTCGTAATTACTGATATAATCTGTTAATTGTATTTAAGCTTTTTTGCTTGAAAAATTACGGCAACTTGATTGCTGTAGATGAGCTGGGCACCTTCTAAAACCAGATCTAGGTCAGTGATTACCATAAAAACGTGTTAGAAGAGAGAATAATTTGAAACGTCGAGAATCTTTTTAAAAATAGAGGGGAAAAAAATCAAATCACAAGGAAAAAAAATTCAAGTGATAAGAAAATGCACTTCGCTATTTGGAAGTTATTTTACGGGGAAAATAGAAAAATGTTCTTGGTTCCAAGAAAAAGTTCGTAAAATGGAGGTACGACTGTATAACCATGTTTTTGATTTATTTTACATCCATTAATACTCCATTGAAAATATTTGTTCAGTCGGACCTCTATATAACGAAGTCGCTAAATCCCGAAAAAAAAATTACGTTATACAGAAGTTCATCCTTCAAAATACTTTATAAACCGCACAACAGATTTTAAATTCATACACACTATATACTAAAAAAATATTACTTATTCACACCTTTTTGTAAATTAATATCTATTTATTTTATAAATCTTACCCATAAAAAAAAAAGAAATAAAAACTGCAAGGAAAACAAGAAAAAAGAATGTTGAGGAATACGCTATATTTTCAACATTAAAAGAATAGTTTTATATTAAAATTAATGAATTTTAAAGACATTTTCTCTCTGTAATTTTAAGCATGCAAGTAGTTTTAAATATACATTATTTCATAACTAGAACTCCACTGAGGGTGAAAGAGGATATCGAAGATGTTTATAGTGAACTGCACAGTGGGGGTTAAAGATAGTGCGCCTTGGATGAAATTCCCAGAATTCTATTGCTCTCTGTGAGCTAGGCACCTAATAAAACGAGATCAAGTTTATGAACACTGTGAAATGTGTTTAAGAGAGAATAATTTGCAATGTCTAAAAATACTTAAAAGAAAGGGAGGGAAAAAAATTGAGTTGTAAGAAAAAAAAGTTCGTTATACAGAAAATGCACTTCGCTATAGGGATGTTATTTTATGAAGAAAGTCGTGAAATGCTCTTGGTTGCAGGAAAAAATTCGCTATACAGAAAAATTCGCAAATGAAGTTCGTTATATGGAGGTTCGACTGTATTTACTAACAGGAGATTCCATAGAATTTGTTTTAATGTCTCTTTTAGTAGCCCAGTGATCCAAATTTTCAATTTGTATTGTACTAAAAGAAATTTACTTTCCCTACAAATGGCATACTTTTAAATGGAATTCTACTAACTTGATGATATATGCGAAATACTTTTGAAGTGTCACACGAACGTCTGAAATTTTGGAAAAATACTTCGAAAAATGTTTATCAAGATTAATATTCTTTTTGTCGTCAAATTCGATTCATTTTTTTTTACAACACCGAATAATGGATAAGAGTTTTGTAATATTTAAACGGTATTTTTTATACAAAGATTATGAAAACAAAATGATACCAAAATCATGATTTTAGGATAGTCGGATATCTTACGAGTCCTTGGACAACTTTAGGGGGTTTGTGACCCATTTCCATTGTTATGACAGTTAAAATAAATTGTCGTTTTCGACTTCGTAGAAATTTAAAGATAAAAAGTCAGGAAGTTCAAAAGTGCTTGAACATCTGCAGAAACTTCTCAAAACTGTGCAAAGCTGTCTTCAAAATTCCCTAACGTTGTATTACAAAACAAATGAATGAATAATCTCAATTTTTTCGTTAGAATTTTATATTTTAAATATTATATAAATGTTTTTCAGAATTATAATGACTTACAAACAAATTGTTTTTTTAGCTGATTCAAAACGCATTTGTTAAATTCCATTCAACAAAAGACAGCCTTTATTATACAAGTGTTACATTTGACTGTAAAGAAGGATTATAAAAGTTGAAATTTTACTTAAAGATAGAGAGAAGGCTTGTGTGTGTGTGTAATAAAAATACTTAGTTTTAACAATATTAGTATACTTTTTATTTTGACGTGTCTTTACTAAAATAAAAATAAATCATTCATTACAAATTATCTGAACCTGAGAAACAAGAACTGTGTAAAGTCTACAAAGGCCTCTTCCTTTTTGTTCTCTCTCTCTTTGTTAGAAAGTCTTCTTAAAAGGAAAACATTCCTTTAATGACCACAATAAATTAAAAATAAGACTTTTTATAAACTCCTACTTGACATTTTTTTTTAATATTTGACTTTTAAAACTGTGAAGAGGGGGAAAAAATCAATTATTTACAAATTGCGAAAAATAATATTAGCAGTTTTGAAGGATGAAATAGCTTTAAAATAACCGCACGAAGCTCAAAATTTATTGTTAAAAAAATAAATAAAAAATAATAATTGACGCAAAATTGAAAATTTGCGATCTTTTGTTTGTAGCTCAATTAAAAATACTTTGATTTATGCTCTCCGTCATTTTTCTCATAAATACCTCAATTCTAAATGTAAAGCTGACATTTTTTAAGGTACTTTAATGGTGCGACTTCTTTTGTAATGTTTTACTTCCCCTGCTTCACTTTTCTTTTAATTACCCATCAGTGTTCAATGAGAAATTTTTTAACCTCGAAAAAGTCGCTGCGCTTCTCTGTTGCCGATTCCTGCCAAAGAACAATGCCAAAACCCGTTAAATAAAAATTATGGCCTGGCTTGTTTTAAAGGCTCCCCTTTTTTAACCCTTTTGTTCATTTCCCCTCATTAAGCGTTAAAGAAGTTCGGCGGTTTTGAAGGATAGCTTTAAATATAAATAAAGAAAAATTATGTGTCGAAATATTTTTGTAAACTTCTTACCTGGAGTTTTAACGGAAAGTTTTTCCTTTTCCTCCATTGAAAAGGGATGCTCGTTCTAAAAGGCCAAAGTAAATCCTAATATCAATATAAATTCTTTTGTTCCCGATTTTTCTAGAGAAACGTTAAAGTTTCTTTTTTCCTTTCTCCTCTAACAGGTTAAATATTTTTATAATGATTTCTTTTTCAATTGGAAGATTTTTTTTAGTGAAGGTGTGTGTTAAGACAGTGTTTAAAAGTATTTTTTTATTCTGTGCTTTTCCCCATATAATTTTAAAATGTTCTGCTGCTAGTGTCTATATTTATAGCATTGATTAGCTACGTCTTGCAATACAATGAAAAAAAAAAGTAAATAAATTAAAATTTTTTATCTTACTACAAATTTATATATAAAATAGAGGGTGTCCAACGAACAACTAGCCTCCCCTAAGCCCCAATGGGGGAAAAAAACTTTTACAAACCACACACACACAGTATTTCTAACTATCATTAACAGCTGAAGAAAAGAGTAAATAAAAAATTTAAAAATTACTGCTTTTGTATACATAAATAAAATAAGTTTTAATTATAATTTAATATACATTAATTTGTATTTTTTTATTATAAACACAATAACACGGAATTAAATCGACATTATTTTATATATTTGCTATAATTTTTTTCTATGAAATTTCATTTTAAATTTTAATTATAATTATCAAAATAACTGAAGGTAAGTGCCCGTTTATCCATTGGGCGCTTGGGGCTGCCCAGGGGCCTGCATAAGCTTTTAATTTCGATCCGCCAGTGCCAGGGGGCCCTTAGATGACAGTGCTCATGGCCCGAAATGAGCTTAAATCGGCACTGCTGAAGGCCACATAATATTTGATATTGAATTTGATGAACTAATGAATCACACACACACAATATATATTTGGCTTGATTTAAGTGCTTATAACTCTCAAAATATTCATTTAACTGCTCTGCCATTTTCCGCTTTTAAAAGAATAATTTAAAACAACAGCGAAAAAAAAAATTGTGTGAGCTTATGACCACACGATAGAAGTGATAACTTCAAATTTTGTAATGTTATTCAGGGATTAGTTAGGTGAATAAAGAACAAGGGGATATTATATTAATATTGTCACACAAATAAAATTATATTTATTCATGTGTCTGTACTCATAAAGTAATATTTTTTGCTAAATATACATATTTGTTAATTAATTGTTTTCTAAGAAGGAAACAATAGGTTTATGGTAGCTGAAATAGGTTATAAATACTTTAGATTCAAAATTATTTAAATATGTAAAAAAAACTCCGTGAGGTGTTCCGTACTTTGTCGTGTTTTCATTTGGATCATTTCACATAATTAAATTGAATTTTGATTTTAAGAAATCTACTAAAGGCTTTGAATTGTCTTTTGAAAAATCTACATTAAAATCCTAACTTAAAATAATAGGCAATTTTTGTTCAGAAGAGTTGATCCGGCTTCACACACATTATAGGAAACTAAATTTTTGTCAATGAATTCAATAATTTTTTTACACTTTGATTGGGTGAAATATAAATAGTAACCATTAGAATTATTTGTCCATTTTCTGCTTTACATTTCGCTGCACACATTTCTCCGATACATGAGTCATTAAACCCAAATGATTCAGTAGTATTTGATGCTACATCCACTTCTGAAGTGACATAGGTTGTCGTGTCTCCTTCATTTTTATATATAGCAACTCCACCAGCTCTGTGATTGTGACTTTGGAATTAAGCAATACAATGAAAATTTGGAACATCCATGTTTTCATTATTTATCCATGTTTTTGTTAAAAGTAATATAGTTAGTTACATGTTACATAACACTGTCATCGAGATCCAAAGCATGTGCACGTAAACTTTGACAGTTCAAAGAATATATTGATATTTCCTTTTTTGTGGAAATGAAGTTTGTGAAGATATCTGTGATTGTTTTAAGTTTGCTTTGAGATAACATTTTAAATTCATTTTGTAGATATCTTAGAGATGTAGATTCTCTTAGGCCATGGGAGAATTTTGGATCGGAATTTTCCGTAACAATGTAAAGTCGTTCAAGACTTGTTGCTCTTGATAATTTGGTCGATAGCGAAACGAAGATTGGGTAATTTAGATATAAAAAATGAAAGAGAATAATTAGGTTTTAAATAAACATTAGGCGGTTGTACGCGTTCTCTGTAATTTTAATATTTATCCCTCCAATTTCTTGCACCCTAGGCATGCGCCTAGCGTTCCTAAGCGGAAAAGAGGACCTGCCTCTATCTAAAAGTCTCAAATATTTTGCCCCTTCGACATTTTCTGAATCGAAATTGATTTTTTTATTTACAACAAATCTATATTTGTAATCGCATTATTCGAATTTTATATTATAAACACAATAACCTGCTATGTACTTTAAAACTTGATACTCTTCTTTGAAATATCATCTGATTTATTTTTAAATTTCTTAGGGATTGTGTCTCTTTACACCAACTGTTCATCTTTTGGGAAACAAAAAACCGAAACGTATGATTGACAAGCTTATTAGATGACCAGTTGGGCACACAGCAATAACGATGCATTAGTATACAATGTGTGCAGCTTTAGGTTAAGTAATTAATAACATTTTTAAGTTAAGATTTGACAGAATAAACAAAACATTAATTTCACATTTAAACACTAATTTCTCATATAAAACAAAATATCTTAAATTTATACATAATTAGGGATGTTGGCATGTGAATGCATCAATTTATTATATCGTGCCCTCAAAACTAAAAAGAAAGAAATTCAATAATAACACAAGAATAAAGGAATAAAAACCCTGGGAGAACGTAAATCTCTTTTAATCACGTGATTTCTTTTTAGGAGTGAACCAATCTTGTCGGAGCAAGTTTTCCGAATACAGGCGAAAAAAGCCGAATGAGCGTTACATTCCCGAGTGTGACGTTCATTCAAGTTCACTCTAGAGCAAATCGCGCCAATAGAAGTTATCACTTCAAAAATTATTTTTCGTTGTTGAACAGTGTGTGAAGTCCCGAACATTGGTGCCTAGAACATTAGTTCACGGCCCTCCAATACATACAAACACAGTCCACCACTCCTATTCTACAGAGGTCGTTACGCAAACAGACTGACCTCTAAAGACCGTAGCTGTCTTTATTGTTAGGCTGGGGACAGATCTCTTCCTCCCCAGAGTCCTCCATCTCTTACTCATAGAGCATTGGATCATATATTGCTCTCTGAAGTATTTACGAAAGCCGATTAATAAACAATTTAATCATACGATTAGAAAGAGATTGTTTAAGGTGTTGCGCGCGCGCTCTCTCTCTATCAAGGCACCCTTCTTAGCCAGTGCGTCAGTGTTTTCGTTGCCAAAAATTCCGCATCGGAAAGGAATGTTATGTACAAGTGCCCTGAACAAAAATCTACAATCCAAGATTCTTTGAGAGCTTGAAGCGCTTGTTTTAAATTCAACAATGTAACTGCTTGTACCAAGGAGTGACTTTCGGCATCGCCATCAAAGGCAGTAGAGAAAACGCTTATTGGTAAGTAGAAACTAAAAAGTTCGCTTTGAATAACTATGCCAGCACTCTCTAACTTGGAACCGTCAGGGTAGACATGTATCCATTTATTTCAACATAGTTAAATGTTGAAGCCACCATTATTCCTACTCTTTACGCAGAGAATAGGGTGCTACTTCAGACATCGACTTCGTCATTCGACTGCTGCTTAAGGTTAAGAGCTGTGGTTAACAAACCTTTTGTCCGAATTGGGGTTTTTTAACGTTGTTCTTTGAACTTGCGTGTAAACTGTTAGCGACGTGTTTCGGATTGTTAAACCTTGGTTAAATGACGAGACTCCCTCTCTACAAAAATTCATCAAATCAACGTGTAAGCGTCACCAGTGGCCGCAGTAGCTTAGTGGTTTATGGTCATGGACTCGTGGTCGGAGTACCTTGAGTTCCAACCCTAATGCTACTGAAAACCCGCTGTGTAGAGAGGGATTGATACATGTTAAATCTGTAGAGGCTTAATAGCATGGCCTCCTTTTGGCATGGTGTGGGTAGCCACGGTAGCCTAGTGGTCAAGGTAATGGACTCCTGGCTTGGGTGTCATGAGTTCGAGCCTAGTACCATTGAAGACCCGCCGTGTAGGGGGCGATGCACGTTAAATCTGTCTAGAGGTCAAACGTCCTCCCGTTGGTGTGGAGTGGTAGGAGAGGAGGGTGTCAGATCCGGTGTCACTTGACCATCGTTCAAAATGACGAGTTCCGTCGTCAAAAGCCCTCGTGTAGGTGAACAGTGCGACGTTAATAATCACTTACTCACGGCATGGTGTGGAAGTCTGGAGGGAGGGATGCCAGTAAAGGTGTCAACCTCGTTCGTCTCTACTTTAACCCTCGCATTGCTTTATAGTGCGACATCAATATACACTCACGCGATCTTCGCCAGATTTAACCTGCATCAACCCATCTACAGAGCGAGTTTTCAATGGCACCAGGACTCGAACCCTCGACTCGATGAGAACGAGTTAGCGACCGTGACTACTCGGCCACCGAAGCGACTCTTATGCCTGAAGGAAATGTAGTAGTAGCCTAAAACAAACTTCAAAAAAGGCTCCCTCTTGCTTTGAAGACTCAACGATATTCTCTAAGATTTGTGGTTTGAATTCAGAAGTAATTAGTTAACAGAGAAAAATTATCTATTTTAATCAATATAAAATTCAACGGAGGATTTTGGAATTGTTCTGTGAGTAATTTTAGTTATATAAATGCTATTTTTTTTTTCTCATTTTTCTTACAAACTAATTTATTGCGTATGATTACCAATTGAATACTTTTTCTTATTCTTGCAGTTTTCACAAACCGATGCGCTTAAAGCAATTTAAAAAAGGAATTTGTATGCAATTTTATATGAGTTGGAAATTTTCTTAAAATATATGTATTGAATTTTCTTTAAGAGAAGGCTTCTTTAAATAGTGAGGCTACTTCATATGTTGAATTACAGTGTCATCTCACAAAGCGCAATTTTTTTATGTTAGTAGACTGTGGCAGTGTTGGAAGACGAACTGAAATTATTAATCATAAGTGTAATTAATAAGTTGATTTAAGTGCAGTGAAGACCATTATTCATGGTAATAAATTTGCATTGAGGGAGTAATAAATAAAAGTTCGAAACATGTAAATTGCAACAAATGAGAAAATAGCAAAAATTAATGTTCATAAATTGCTGATATTTTTGTGTTTGTGATATTAATATAATAATAATAATTATAACTTACTATATATCTCAGGTTTTTCTTCAACTCTTCAGACTTTCCAAAAACAGCAGCTTACATTTCTTTGAAGTAGAAATCGTTTTTTGAAGATTCTTGAGACTGAAATGTTTTGCAAATTAATTTATTTCTAAAAAAGAAATGACCAGTGAAAACATGAAATTACTTTTTATTTCAATGTATAAAAAAGATGCTTCAAAATATATGACAAATATTTTTAAATAAATATTTTTTTAAATTTATTCTTATTCCGTAAGGGATCGCGATTGCAGAAGAGTCAAAATCGTGAACTCGTACCTGGAGTTGCTTCTGCTTAATCATGATTTTGGGTCCTTGTGACATTAAAGACCACCGTGTAGTAGAGTGAGTGAGTGAGTGAATATCGCATAGTTCAACTACACGAGGGCTTTTGGTGACGGACCACGTCATTTTGAATCATGGTCAAGTGACGAGGTCGACACCTGCGCTGGCACCCCTCTCTCCTAACTACTACACCACACCAACGGGAGGATGTTTGAGCCCTCAACAGATTTATTGTGCATTGCTCCCCTACACGGTGGGTCTTTAGTGGTACTGGGCTCGAGCTCATGACATGCCTGCCATGATCCGATTCCATGACCACTGGGCTACCGCAGTCCCACCGTGTAATAGAACGGATGTATGTAAATTCTCGGTTGAAGCTCACATTGCTGTGATGTGGAAATTTGCTGAGGGGAGTGCCAGATAACCTTCACATTGCTTTTCAAGATAAAGAATCTCAAGTATTAAAGTGATTAACAAGCTTACATTTTCGCTGTTATTAGTGTGTTTTAATATTCATATATATATATATATTTATAGTGAGGATTGGTGTTTTATAATTTCAGCCCTAGTACATTCTTCGGGAGCTGGTATCTCTTTTTTAATGCGGCACCCTATAGGTTGAATTCCAATCGCTGCAATGTAATTTTGACGCCCCGTTTCCTCCAGAGAAAGACGCACTTGAGCTCTAACGATGAGAAACCGAACTTAAGAATATAATTTTGCCGAGAGCACACGAGCCAAGCAGACACTCAAGGAACCTTTTACATGCCGCATAATCATATGACATGGACGTGGTCAATTTTCTGCATCTTGGAAATCCACTGACTTGCGTCCAGGTCAAACCCGCATCCTTAGGCGTACGACAGCAACAAACCAACTACGCCACCCAGTCGATATATTCCCTATCTGAAAAAATTATTCCGGATTCCTTGCGTTAAAAAAGATATTTTACCTCCTATCGATTTCAATAGCTAGTCACGTGGTTAGCGACGCTGACTGCTGTACCCTAGGGCCTGGGTTCGAATCCCAAAGAAGACATGGATGTTTGTAAATGTATAGTGCCTGCGCAGTATGGGGGTACTATTAATAGCCGTCAAGCCGCAAGTCCTCTCGTGAGGGGAGAAGGGGAAGAGAGGTGGGAGGCCCCTGATAACTCTTATGTGTCCTCCCTCAAAATTCGGGTGAAAATGAGAAAAATCATGCTGTCACCCTTATGGTGCTCAAAGCTACGGCTAACGACAGGCGTCACTTAGCCCTGATGAATCTCGTAGGCCTCGATCTGGCCTTTGCCGATCAGGTGCCATCGGTAACAACAACATTATAGAAAGATTTGCAATTAAATTCAAAGTAATTTTTTTTTAGTTTAAAACTGGGGTCCTTCCACCCCCCCCCCTTTCCGTTAGAAGTGTTTTCAATAGTACCTGCTGTCATTTTCTTTAAAGTTTGACTGCATCCTTACTTACAAAAAAAGTTTTTTTTTTTATAACTATTTTTGGATATACTCTGAGAAACCTTTCAAATGCCTTGACATTTGTTGACAAATACTCGTAGTTTCTTTCTAAGTAAAGGGGAAAAAAGAAACGATTTATCACAAATTTAAAATTACTTATTAGTTTTCTTTACCTTTTTATTAACTAGTTCTCAATAGAACAATAATAAAATTTACGTCCAATTCCTTTTTTCATCTGCGCGTTTTATCTTAAAAGTGTGGACCTTGTAGACGAGTGAGGTGAAAAAGATTACAATGTATCGTTATTTACTAGCTATTGCTGTTTCCATCCTTTAAAAGTGCGTTTCTCTAGTATTAAAAAAAAGTCTCCTCTATGCAGAACGCGGAGCATCACCCCAAAAGTAATTCTGGTCCAATTTTTATCATCTCTGCTCTGAATCCTGACACATCGTTGTGCCTTCCCTCTATATTGCCACTGTATTCCGCGAGGAAAGTCACCTACTTTATGTTCCTCGTGTATTGTGACGTTTCAGCCACGGTTATTGCGACGACTGTGCGTAATGTGGAACCGCAAAGCTGTCAGTGGCACATATCTCACTTAACGACGCAGCGCGACGCCATATTTCGCCCTCCCGACTCTAAGTATAGATCCGAACGGCGAGCGGAAAAATATAGTTCTCTCTCTCGGAGAGAGGATGGAGATGAGGGATGGGAAGATGGAGAGCGGGAACGGTTTCTCTTTCCGAGGAGAAGAAAAATATACGGGGGAAAAGTGAGAGATTCCTTTTCGTTTTCGTGACATTAGAGAAATGAAGGAATAATTCTTCTGCTGCAAAATATACGGAGATCCTCGGGGGAATTTATTCGTCTGAAAGCACGCAGTAATACATTTCTCGAACAGGAGTTTTGGATTGTAGAGACGGTGGGGTGATATTTATGGGTGCGTCTCGTAGCGTGTAATTGATGCGGTGAGGGTGAGTAATTATTCGGAAGGGGTTGTAAATTAGTGGGATTTTAAAAAGGACTGAATAATTGAGGTTATTTAGTTAAATCTGGTTAGTTTGTGTAAGTGATGAGTGAAAGAAGTACCAGCCGTCAGAAATTTTTTAATACAACAAGTCAATTGGGGCTTTTTTTTCAGCTAAAAAAAATATATTAATTGATTCTTGAAGGAAGTTTTAGATATTGGAAAATAAGATGTATATCAAATACATAATGTAAATTGAAATTTATCACTTTTTCACATAAATATCACCTTGCGTTTAGATAGTCATTATTATTTATTTTTAAATAATATGCAAGCATTTTTTAATTCAGTTCAGTTGTTCTTAAACTTCTCTTTGATATTTAGGGAGACTTTCTTGGCTTTTGGAAGAAAAACTTTCGGTTCAAAATTACTTTTTATTTTCAATGATATAAATACAATTTAAGGGTATAGAAGAATAAACATTTATTTTTTACATGATTCAAAAATTTTGCATAAAGTTATTATAATACTTCAATTATCCCATAATTACACTGTATATATGTAGTAAGTATTATGCATTTACTAATTGAGGCAGCATATTTATACAATGTAGGTTGTGTGCTATATCTTTAGTTTTTTTCCAGTGATTAATTTGCCAAATATCTCTTAAGAAATGTTAAAGCACAGCAAAGGATTGATAAACAATAGAAATATAAAGTGAAAATACTTTTTTTTGGCACAGTTAGTTTTATTTCAAAAAGTTAAATTATGTATGTAACATAAAACAGTGTAAATTTCAATTTTATAAGCCAGGAAAATACAATGCTGTGTATTTTCTTTTTTTTCAATAAAAATAAATTTTATCCTAAAAAATAAATTATTTCATTGTGAATTCCTTTTCTCCCTCTTTTACTCCATGACCTTGGTAGTTGAATATTCATAGTTTTGTTGATTCGGTTGCTGTGAGGTAGCGTGCCCTCCTCGTAAGCCTAAGGTTGCGGGTTCGATCCCGATGGGTTTTCCGGATACAACGATCCTACTATTATCGTATCACATGTTATATGATTATTTGGCATATAAACGATCCCTTGAGTATTAATTTGGCTCTGGCACTCTCGGCAAAATTAATTTTCTCTAGTTGGAAGTGAAAGGCAATTCCTTCCTTCCTCAGGGGCTCGACAGCCCAGGGTGGGCCTTGGCCTTCTCAAGAAGCCTTTTCCAGGCCAGCCTTCTTCCTGCTAGTGTTCTCCAGTTCCTAGTTCTCAAAATTAGGAGATCTTTTTCTAGGCCATCAATCCATCTAAGATTTGGCCTACCCTTTCTTCGTGTGCCAGTTGGTTGAGCATTGAAGACTTTTTTAGTGGTGCGGTCTTTGGTCATTCTGATGACGTGACCTGCCCATTTAATTCGTTGTACTTTGATGAAGTTAACAATGCCAGATTCTTTATGACTGATAGAGCTCAAAATTTGATCTTCGCCATGTTCCATTTACCTGAATTGCTCGAAAAATGAATCTTAAAATCTTCCTTTCGTAGATACTTATCATGTTCTCATCTGTTCGAGAATGAAAGGCAATTACATAAGATTTTCCTTGTTCCTTTTCTTTTAAGTAACTGTTTAAAAACACCTACATGGTATATAGAAATAAAGAGGGGGGGGGGGAGGTTAGCATATTGAAAGATCGGTCCGTATTTCTTATAAAATAAACACAATTCAGGTTTGTTTTTTTATTAGCTTTACTCTCATTTCGCTGTTGATGACTTTCCTTAAAAACTGTTTTATAAAATTCAATTTGTGTCTGTCGAGACAAAATAAGAAAAACTTATATAGTTTAGAGCAAATTCGCTTAAATCATATGATTTCATCAAAATTCAAGATGGGTTTCTGTTAGTTTCATTTTATGTCATTAATTGATTTTAATCGAAAAATTTATAAACTGGAAGACATTTCTCATTTTAAATTGTGCCTATTTTTTATACCAATTTCATTTTTAACTCTATTTGCATTAGCAAATAAAAACCCAAACAAAACTGTTAATTTTTAAACACTGATATAATGTTACGTATATAACATAGTGTTATATTATTACATGTATCTGTCTATACACAAGTAATAATGATATTTATCATGAAGATTTTTTTTGAAAGTATTTGGCAAATAAATATAATAATTATTTATTCTTTTACAAGTCCTACTGACAGAAAGACTCCTATGCCTAAACTAAAGCCAAACATTCTTAAAGTAACCAAGACTTTTCCAACATTTTCCTCTAAGCCAGGAACCAAGTGTTTCTGCTTCCAGAACATAATTATTGCAGTGAAGGGGGAAAGGGTGGGGGGTGCATGCTCTTTCACTTCATTGGGATTCTCATTCGCATTCTTCCACCAATATTGGAATGTGCGGGGGTGTATGGGAAGGGAAGAGAGGGGGCTGATTTATGGGTCCCTGGACTAGATCGGTAATTACCTCTGGTCCTGGATCGATTCCTCCGCAGCTTATTTATGCGAATACAGCTTTTCATCCCCAAAGACAGGACGGAGAATTACTCCAGGACCGTAAATTAACGAGAATTTTCTAATTTTCCCTTTTTCCTGAATCCATCTGGGAACGTCTTCGCTCCGGATTCTTTGTGTCGATGCGTTCGATTCTAATTAAAGGGAATTTTATCCATTCGTTTATTGGCGGTTTTCCATTAATTTATTTTATAAATCTCTGCTACTTATTAGGATTTAATTTCTTTTATTATGCAAGTAATCGGTAATGTTATGAATTAATAGTAGGAGGGTGGTTGAGAAATTTGTACAATTGTCCCTATGAAATAGACTTATTATACTTTCATATCTTTAATCTTTCTTGTTCTGTATCAAAAATGGATCGCTTTAAGGTATCTGACTACGTTCGGAACCGTGATTTTTGCAAAAGCGCATAAATGGATAATTTTCATGATATTTAGTGTCACTTAGATAAGAATACATATATACAATTGTTTTAAAGACATTTTGACAAAAAAAAAATTATTTGAATACGATATTTTGGCAAAAAATTAATTTGAATAATTTTTTTTCAAAATGTTCTCCTTTGGTGAAAAATGATTTTATTGTATTAATATTTTGCCTGTATGTAGCTCAGACCTCTGTACAGAGGCTCAACTAGAATTTTTGATATATATAACTTAGAAGTGGGTTTATCCATATTTTACGACAACAGAGGGGAGCAATTTTAAGAAAAAAATGCCGATAATTATATATATATATATATATATTTCAATGGGTTGTAACTCTGAAAATGTGAATTTTTCAAAAATCATAGTTGAGCCTCTGTAAAGTGGTCTGAGCTATATACAGGCAAAATATTATTATAATAGAAGCATTTTTCACAAAAGGAGAACATTTTGAAAAAATATTATTCTAAGTTTATTTTTTGCCAAAATATTGTATTTAAATAATTTTTTTTGCCCAAATGTCCTTAAAAACAATTTTATTCATGTATTCTAATGTAAATGATGCTAAATATCATGAAAATTATTCATTTATGCGCTTTTTTAAAATCACGGTTCCCCGAACGTAGTCGGATACCTTAAGAATTTTCTCTGCCTGCACTATTAAACGCATTATGGTATCCAATTAGGTTCAGATCCTTCCCCCACCCACTTTTTTAGTTTTCCAAAAGTTAAAAAACTTAATTTTTTTTTTTTAACTTTTTTTTTTTTATATTTTTGTGTTTTAATTTAATGCATAGTAATAACAAATGTAGTTAGAAATATCTTTGTAGTTGTTTTAAACATGTTACATTTAAAAAAAGTTTTAATCCAATTTTGTAATTTTTTCAAATATTCTATATAGAATGTGTGTGTTGTGTGGTAGTGGTAGCGTAGTAGCCTTCGTGTCATGAGTTCGAGCCTTGTGCCACTGAAGACCCACCGTGTAGAGGAAGCCGTGGTCTGTTAGATCTGTTGTGGCCCAATATTTTCCCGTTGGTGTCGTGGGGTAGTTAGGAGAGGGAGGTGCTAGCTCAGGTGCTGTCTTCGTCACTTGACCATGGTTTGAAATCACGAGGTCCGTTTCCAATAGCCCGCGTATTGCTTTACAGTGTGACGTGACTATCTTTCTCACTCAAAAAATGTTGTATACTTAACCAAAAAAAAAATTGAATAAAAGTTTAGGGCCGATTGAAGCTGAAAACCTAAGCATATCCGACAGCTTTTTAATACTTTGAGAGGGTAGTTTAATGTAAATTTATACTGAAAATATTCTCAGTTGCATGAGTTTTAGTTCATTCCAAAGATATTAAAAACACTTTTATGGAGTTTCGTGCAAATATTTTGATTGATTTATGAGTCATTTCATTTTAGACATTATACAGATATTTGAAACACACACACTTCTGTATTCTTCTCAAAAATACAGATATTTGAGAAAAGCCGTTTAAACATAGTAAAAATATTTGTTTTGGCACAAATACACTAGTATTTTACAAATACGTAATTGTTTTTAATTCTATTATGTGTCAATTGAAACAGATATAGCTCAAAAACTTGTTACCTGGATCTTAAAATGGTATAATAAAAAGAAAAAAATACTTTTAACTGAAAAGGACATTTTGAACATGGATATTTAAAAAAGTTAAATTATCGTATACATTTCCTTTTTAATTCAATAATACTCTTTCTGAATAATAGCATATAATGTTTATGATAACCTGACTACTTTATTAGACACAACGTTATAGTCAAATTTAGAAAATTTTAATTAATTTCACACACACACAGCATTACGCAGCTTTTATTATTTAGATATTTTGAAATAATTTAGTTACTAAATTGAATTTGTGTTAAATTTATTCCAAATGTTAATTTATTAATGAAAGCATAAGTTAGTTATTTGAAAAATAGGCATAACATTGTATGCATATTATAGCTTAAATTATTACACAAATTTTATTTCTCTTTTTTTGCTCGGGTATACTTTTATTTCTATTTCTTAAAAGAAATTTGTGTTCTACTTAAAATTTAATCTAAGAAACAAAAAAATATACGGGCTGTTCTATTACATAAATTATCCTTAAAATCTGAAAAGTTTGAATTTAATATTTATATATACTGGATATATTTTCTTCAGAATGTAACTGTTTTCTTCCAGTAATTCCACAGCTAGTTCTTTAAAATTAAAATTTCTTCAAGAATATACATTAATAGATCAACGGTAATGACTAAGTATATGGGAAATATTTATGTACTTAAAAATGAAATGGCTTTATTTACAAGTGTGTGTTAAAAAGTTTCAAAACACATATTTAGTTAGTAACATATTTTATTTTAAAAATGTAATGTTTTGATATTATTATATGATTTAAAGAATTGCAATGTTTCATAGTATGTTTTATTACAAGTGAGCTATTTTATATTTTATCAGTAAAAGTTTTTATTGATGTAAAAATTGTAATCGATAAAAGTATTTATTCAAGTTTATAATGCAACACTTTGAAAATGGTACAAAAAATGTATGATATCCTAAATTCGTAAACTCCAAGATTAGATTATAAAATAAATTGAAAGAGTGACTCGTATCTTCACTTTCCAATAACCATTCTTTAAAATTGATTTCAGACTAACTTCAATTTTTTGATAAGTAAAATGTTTTATTTTAAAATATGATTTGTCAATATAAATCTGTTGATTCCACGTCTTGATATAGATATGTGTGCCCTGATTTTTAACAACAAAAAAAAATCCGAAATAAAGAGAAAGAAAAAAAAAAAAGCTCGGTTTTGATAAATTTTTAAGTATCCAAGTTTTATTGTTTTTTAAAGGATGATTAAATTTTAAGGAACATTTATCAGGAATAAAATGTATATATAGACTTACTTCATAATTATCCTATATTTTTGCAGTGTTGTAAAATATAACCCAAAGTTTTAAAGAGTTTCTTCCTGAAAAATATTCTTTCCTGTATTAGTATAGCCTATAAAAAAAGCAGAAAGATAAATGAATATCGAAATGATGAAAAATGAAGCTAAGTTCCACGTGTAAATTGCATCAAGTTTTTATGTTTCAAATGCTAAAATTATTAATGTAATTCTAAATAAGAACAAAATGCCCGGTGGCTGAGTGGTAGTGCATCATGTTTCCACGCCACAGGTCCGGGGTCAAATCATGGGCTGAGCAAGATCGACTCAGCCTTTCATCCCTTCAGTGGGTCGATAACTGAGAACCAAGCTTGCTTGGGAGCTAAACACTGGGGGTTTTCGCGTCAGACTGATCACTTGAACGGAACATCTGCTCATGCACTTCAATACCCATGGTCGCGTATGCTGAGGGGCACAGTAGGCCTTGTCCCTCATGGGCTGTTGCGCCACTGAGTTTTGTTATTATATAACTGCAGTTTATCTGCAACTACTCTTATATTCATATATAATTTATCAGTATATACTTCACTTATTGTATAGAAATATAATTAATTTAATTTCATATATTTTATAATTTATGAATAAATAGTGATTCTAAATTTTGTTCGAATATTAAAAGTAATTTTTCCGTTTTTTTCTTCTGAAAACAAAATAAGAGCGATGAAAAGAAGAAATACAGTGTTATTCTTCAGACAAAATCCTCAGCAGAGATTACTATAACTGAAAATTTGCTTTATGAGATTTTTTTCTAAAAAAAATTTAAACTTCTATTTGGTAGATCTCCTGTATTGTGAATTTTAATGTAAGGCAATCATTATATTGTTTATTAATAATTATATTTACAGTCATCGTGTTTAATTATCTATTCATCTAAAGAAAGCATGATTTTTTCTTAGAAATGAAACAAGAAGTAACATTATTTACTCATTTATCTTAGATTCCTTGTTATTTTATTTTAATTAAATTTCACTAAATAAAAAAATTAAAGTATTTTTTTTTAAAAAAAAAGTTTGAATTCATTCGTGTTAGCCTTTTCTACACTTGACAGTGTCATAAACAGACCTTTTAAGTGATTCTTATTTACCCTAGGAAAAACATCACATTACATACAATAATGAAAATTTTATTAAGGAGTGAATTCTAATTTTGAATGAGAAAAAAGTAAAATCAATTTTTCTTCAATATTTTCTTCAATCCTCACTGCTACTTTATAATTTTCTGCAATTGGAACTACAAAAAATAAATATCATAAATCCTGGAATTTTTTTTTTAATTTTTTTAAACGCATTTTTGTACAATGATACACAAAATATAAGAACGTGAGTGTTTTTTTAAGTGGATTATATTTTATATAATTTAGTGGGGTTTTAGTGCTTTATAAATAACCTATTACTCTGCCTCTTTTGCATAAAAGTTTGTATTCCCATGAGTACAACAATAATAAAGGCAACATGGAAACCCTTAAATTACAAAATAAATTAATCAATATTTCGTATATATCTACAGTTCTCTGATCTAGACTTGCATATATTTCATGTTCTAAAATGTATGAAAACAATGAAGTGTTGTGAACCTTTTTATTGTTAGTACACTAGTACTCTAGATAAGTTAATCTTCTTTTGTTATGAAAAGGTTGATGTTTATTGGAATCATTTACAGTTTTATGAATTATAACTTGGATCACAGTTTCAAAATTTAGAAGTTTTTAGGCTCCCTCCTCATATCTAAGTTATGCCCATTTTCTCCAATTTTCTTTTAAATTAAAGGGTTCTAATTTAAACGGATACATAGACCAATGTATAAATTTTCTGCTCTTTTTCCCCCTACAAGACTTCTTTCCTGACAAAAAGAAAGCAATAAACTCATTCTCAAGAAAAAATTTTGGGATTATAACTTTCCCAAATAAATATAGACCAGTAAGAATAAAAAGAAGGTACATTGAAAAGGTTATACATCATGAAAAATGGTATATATATATATCTTTATTATATCAGCAACATAGTACAACTTATTTACTCAAGCTTTTGTAATAGGTAAACTTGAAAAGTTATATCTTTAAAGCTGGGTTAATGATTATATTGCTGTGATGTATTACGTTCATTTATATAGAAGAAGGAAATGCAGTATTAGTTATCACAGAAAGTAAAAATAAGTTATTTTACTATTATTATATTTGTTATCAGTAGTTTTCCAAGTTCATGGACCTCTAAACCGTTTATGGACTCCTGTTCCATTTTTTTAGTATGGTTTATGAATCTAATTTCAATTCCTGTACACTCTTTTCTGAATTGAACAGTTACTTCATGTCAATTATATAAATAAAAGGAAAATTTGAAATGTTTCTCTTTATACTACATTCCATAAAAAAACCCATAAATTTAAAAAGAATTCAACATACTTCATGTACCTTTAAACTATCTTAAAAATTGTGAATCTTTAATTTTATTACCAGCGCTCTGTTAAACACCATGACTAAATTTTGTGCTGAGAAACCCAGGTCACTCACTAAGTAAATTAAATAAAAAAATAAAATAAATTTTTAAGCTGTCATAAATTCTGAAACTTTAACAATTTTTTCAAAATTACAACTTGAATACTTGTTATTAAAAAGCAAACATAAAAGTTACTAATCAGTAGATCCAACTTCAGGTTCTTCTCTTTTTTTCTGGTCTTCATACATTCCTAAAAATAGTTAAAACATTGCATGTGGTTAGAAAAACGAGGAACCTTAATTATATATAAGTAAGAGAGAAATGCAGCGCAATGTATTATTATTCCTGCATTAAAATATCTCTAAATAATGAAATACAGTAGAATTTCTTAAAAGAATTATTTGAAGTACTGTAAAAACCACAAATAATTTTTTTACATTTATTTATTTGGGAAAAATGTTGCATTATATATATTAAAACTGTTTTTTGTAGATAGCAGAGTTATATCGAGAGGTTTGAACCATTTGGATAAAATTAAAAATAAATTAATAAATTAAGGTTTAAAAATGACGAAATTCTGATGTAAATTTATATAATAATTTGGAAATTGAAAATTCGGGGAAATAGTATGAATTCATATTAATGTGTATAGTTTTTGCATGCGCAATTATTTTTTGGGCGATTTTTAAATTTAATGCCGAAATAAATCTTACTAGAATTCAACACATTCCTGATTTTTAATAGTAAGAATTAAATCATCTACTTCAGAAATATTTTTCTTGTGAAAAATGTAACTTAAGTTTCTGGTTTATATTTTTTTCGTCTATCCGTTGTGGTAAAATATACTACAATTAGTAAAATACAATTTTGAGAATATATAATTATTAACTTCATTACCGACTCATAGATGGCGCAAGGCGTTATGTCTTCAGGGCGCTTTTTAATGCTGTTCAAGTGTTGGTGTATTGCAACTAATTCTCGGCCGTTCAACGCGTTAAATATACTTCGCTTTCATTTTTGTAATTTTTTTTCCCCCTTCAGTCAGTAAAAATAGGAGAAAATCATTCGATGTTGAACGTACTGAAATAGTTTGATATTTGATTGAAATCTTGATTACATTGCAATTTTTTCCCTTTCGAATACTTTTCTGATGGGAAAATTAAGCAGTCCAACAAATTAAATATTTGAAACGAAATATCCTAAAATGCTGCTTGCGTTAAGAAAATAGAGGTCATTTTTCTACTGTATCAACTAATACGACAGAAAAACTAATTGCTGATTACTCTCATTAGATTAAAATTAGGTACATTATAATAACGTGGACCAGAGAGTTTAAAGATTTAACTCTTCCATCCTGAGAACATTCAAAGGTTTATTTCTTTGATTATTTAATTAATAACTCTTTTCTATAAAAAAAAACTAGAATATAAAATATTGTTTAAACAAATTCTAAATTAGCATTCTTTTTTTTTTTTTTTTTACTTTTCTATTTATTTTACTCAATATTTCTTACGCGGGCTATATTACATAGATTTTATTAATGACACTAACAATTATTTATAAGTTTTATGTTTTAATTACCTTTAATAATTAAAATAGAATACATATAACAGCATAATTTAAAACTGCATGTAATATTGTTATTAAGTTAAATTAATGCTCCTGACTCCCCATAGAATAACATTAAGCTACTATAAGTTATAAAGGTGCCATAATGTTGAATGTTAAGCAACCCATTATTATTATTTTTAAATTCGTGAACTTATTGCTAATCCTGTGGAAATTCTATTTTCATTCTCAAATATAGACCAGTGCCTCAATTGAAGTACAATAAAGTCCATCAGAAAGAGCAAAAAATAATGAAGACTTTTTGGAAATAACATTTCTTACGATTATACTGGAATTATTTCTTAACATTCTTTGTTTCTACTTATCCACACTTAAATCTTCAAGATAAACCTGATAATATTTGCAGAGATCAAAGAAAAAGTGGGAAAACCTTCGTTGTTTTTTGCTCTTTTAGAGGCACTTCATTGAATTTAAGGTATCCGACTACGTTCCAAACCGTAATTTGGCAAAAGCGTACAAAAAGCTTTTATTCTTTTTTAATATTTAGTGTTACTTAGATTAGAATACACAAGTAATAAAATTGTTTTAAGAATATTATAACAATAAAAAATTACTTAAATACAATATTTTGGCAAAAAATGAACATAGAATGACCTATTTTCAAAACATTCTCCTTTTATGAAATGTTTCTATAGTGATAATAGTATTTTGCTTGTTTACAGCTAAGACTTCTCCAGAGAGCCTGAACTAGAATTTTTGAAAGATTTACATTATTTTAGAGTTAGTACAAATTGTAATAATCTTTTTTTTTTTTTTTGTTAAAATTTTTCCACTATGATGCATTAAAATATGGATATACCACTTCTAAGTTATATAGATCAAAAATACTAGTTCGAACAGGTCTGAGCTATATGTATAAGCAAAATACTATTGTAGAAGCATTTTTCACAAAGTTTTATTTTGTTTTGAAAATATGTCCTTATTTAATTTTTTGTTAAAAAATTACATTTAAGCAATTTTACTTGTAATATTTTTATGAAACATCTATATGTGTATATTCTAATCTTAGTGACATTAAATACTAAGAAAATATTTGTTTGAATGCTTTTTCAAAATCGCGATTCCGAACGTAGCCGGAGACCTTAAATTAATACGGTAGTCCAGTGGTTCTGGGACCCCTGGGGGTCCACGGAGTTTTATCATGTAACGTTAAGATTTTTTTTTCTTTTACCAAATCTAAAAGGCCTCGTGGAAAAATGGAATGATATGCCATCCTAGACTTGATTACTAAATCGTCCTTAAGGTATTCAACTACCCTAAAATCATGATTTTTTTTTCAAAAGTGATAAATTTGTTTTATGATTTTATTTTATAGACCATCTCATTAGCTTAATAAAAATACCAAGTTTTTTGTTTTCCATTCACTAGAACAAAAACTACAAGTGTTTTAACTAAAGAAGATGCCATAATTTTTTACACAAGATGTCAAACTTTAAAATGCGTTTTACTCGAAATGTGTTTTTTTCGAAAAGCCCAAACGCGGACAGCGATTGATCGAAAATTTTTGAAAATAATTTCATGAAACTTTTTGTAAATGTTTTGTATAACAGTAGAAGTGTTTTGTTCTTCAGATTTATCAATCACTGTATTATTTCAAAATTGACAGTCCTTTATATGAATATAATCACTGTTTTTTTAAGCAATTTCATATTGTCACTAAGATAGAGGGCTCTAGTTTTTGTAAACATTAAAATATCTATTATCCTGAAGGTCATTTCAAACATGAATAACAAAGTAACACATTAAAATTGAAAAATTGAGAATTTGTTCGAAAAATTTTTGTACAGAGCGTTCCCCGTTTATGTAATTTTTTGTATATTTTTACCAGTTTTTTCCCATTTTAATAATAATAAATTTTTTTTCTGTTTTTAATTTTACAATTTTTCACATAAAATATACTAATTAAACCTAAAAATCCTCATATCTTCATTTTTTTCTAAAAAAAAGTTGTCGCAAGTAGTCGGATACCTTATGTAAAAACTCCACTAGAACATGTATTTTGATCAAGAATATCAAGTCAGGGAGGATTGTTCAAAATCTTGTGGGGAAGGAAAGAGATTTCAATTGTAATTAAGTTAATGGACATTCAATTTCCGAATTCAAAATGATCGGTATTCGGAAATCTTAATTTAGTAAATATAAAGTTCACGACAGGAAATAAATAATTAATATAGCAATTTGACTATAATTTAATAGAAATAATTCTAAGGAACGTTTTGTTTTACAATCTAGGACGCAAGAGCTTTTAATCACACACAAAGAAATGTAATCCCAATGTTTTCAAAATATGTTTTATAATTAACTAGAAAAGAATATACAGAGATCAATTAAATTAGTTATATACTTTTAAGTTAATTATTTACCTTTCGCTATTTTACTATCTCGCTTTTAGAATTATCCCAATAATCAAATTTTCCATCTTCCATTCCATGTTTACGAAGAAACCAACTGATTGAAAAACTGCAAGAGAAAAAATACATTAAGATGCCAAATTTAGACTTAAAAAATTCTGTAACAAACAGTATACATAATGCAAACGATACTCTTTTACGTGTATATTACATATTTTTTAAAACTAGTTGATTTTTTACATGTTTCTTTAATAAAAAAATTAACTCAAAAATAGGTATTTATGGATAATAATACAAAAAAAAATAATAATTTATAAAAATGTACTCAAAAATTATAATTATTCTGTTTTTTTAGTTTCCATTATTTCCAGGTATAACTGTTAAGTATGGTATTAATAATGACAGATAATATTGAAATATTTATTGAAAGGAGAGTACACATTTAAATATTTATATTGATTTGATACATTAAGTTATTTATCATTATTATTTAATTTGAGGTATTTTTTATGAAATCTATATATATATGAAAAATCTATTCTCAGAAAATTCTTAGCTGCTTTTTAAATTTTAAAAAATTAATTTGGAGTATTCCAGAAATAGAATGACAAATTTATATTTTCAAGAAAAAAATGTGACTTTATTTAAATAGTTTCTTTTTTTGTGTGTGCTTTTAAAACCAACAACTAAAAAAAAAACGATAAGAATAACTCGAAATACTCATTTTTTGTGATTAGAAAATGAGATAGGTTGAAATAGTTCCCGACATCAATCAAAGATGGCGCTGCACTCGCCTGTCGCAATATTTCTTTGTTAGATCTTTTCGATAGGGAAACTGGTTATTTAAGAACCATAAAAGCGTTTTTCGTATTATGCAATAAGTAATCAAAGCTTTTCTTGAAAGCTATGGCTTATTATCTCACAGATTATTAAAATGGGTAATATTACCACATTTTAATTTTTGATATGGTATTTAAAAGTAATATAATTTAATTTTTTTCTTCTTTTTTTTGTGAATATTTTAAAGCAGAATTTTTGAAAATTTGCCGTTTAATTACAAAGCGTAAGCGGATACCCTTTTTTTAAATTTTAGGAATTTTTTTAATGAAAAAATTTATGAAATTCAAAGCAATGCGAGAAAATTTAGTTTGAAAAACAGCAAACTTAAATACTCGGTGTGTTTGAAAAAATTTGTTTTAAAAAAACGAGGGAAGGGAATTTTTTTGTATATTTATGCGTAAGAATTGAACCTTTACTATTTTATCCCTAAATTTTGAGCAAAGTACATCTTTTTTTTTTTTTAATGGTTTTGTTTCATTTTTGTTTTTAACCTTCCCTTAATCTTAAAATTATAAATGAAATTTTGATAACAAAATTTCGAGTATGTGTCTAATTCAATAGCATGAAGCAAATTAATATATATTAATTTATAAAATTCAGAAATTAAAATTTATCGTAGATTTGCCTGTCATATTTAAAAATATTTCAGATACAAAAACTCAAGTAGACATAAAAAAATTCAAACTCTTCCCTTGATTTGACTCAGAAAAAGAATGATTTTTTTATACAGAAGTACTCCATTTTACCTTTTAAATACAATTTTTTAAACGTGGCTCATACATTCTTTGAAAGTATTACTTTGTGGAGAAATCATGCCTTAGAGACCCAAATTTAACAGAAAAAACTGATTTTCGATCATAGGAGAAAGACTGCCTTTTGTGGTGGAACATTGATTCATTTTTTTTATTTTATAACCAACTTAAGGGGATTCATCCATGTGACAGAGCCTGTTTTTTAAGCATTTTTAGGAATCTTTTTGACGACCAGTAAAAGGTTTTAGAACTTTTAAGTAAAAGTTTTTTTATCATTTATTTATAAGTATTTTAAGAGTATGTATATAAATGTTTAGGTAAAAATATCCAACAGAACTTGAGTTATAGCGCTCTGAACACACCCGCCTCGAGAAAATGGACGTTCGCTTCCTTCACGATTCCGGCTGATTGACTTATCCGAAATTATTTTTAAAAAAACTAATGGCGTTTTAATCTGTAAGCTTAAATGTACTAAATGAACTTCACTCAATGGAAAATATCAAAAATTGGATTTTTGGTAGACTTTTGAAGAAAAAGTTTCGAATTTCATGGGGTTTTTTTTTGTTATGTTTTTGTTATAAAAAAATAGAAATATTTTGAATTTTGGAATGATCGTAGCTCATTTGCTGCGTATATATGTGCTGAGTGTACCCTATAAATTTGAAGTCATTCAGTCAAACCGTTCTTGAGATATGATGGAGGAAATTTTGAAAAACATAGTTTACAGAAAAACGCGTTTAAAGTTTCAAGTTCAAATAAAACAATGAAAATCTTAACTTAGCGCTACGAACAGCTGCTCTTCTAAAACCTGCTTCTTTATATCGACTTGAGAATTTTAAAAAATTCGCGGGAAAATCGAATTTACCCCCGTATTCTAGACCTTTCAAGGAACCAATTCATTGGGAAAAAAGAAAAATTGATTTTTCGAAACCATCACTTGGGTGAACCCCTTTAAATAAAATTTACCATCATATAAAAAAAATTGTAAAAATCATATTTTTAATAACATTAATAAAAAGAAACAACATTGTTTATTACAAATTTATTCTTCGTTGCCATTTATATATTCTCTTCGAAGAGGAACGATATTCACAACGATCGATCGGGATACGATGGGAATTTTTAAATTTTTTCCCTTCCTGTTGTTTAATCGACACATTCAAATTAAAATGCCTGCCAATATTAGGTACGGGTCAAGAGAATGGACTCGAGGCTTGCGTGTCATGAGTACGAGCCTGGTACCACTGAAGACACATAGTGCAGAGGGGGGCGATGCACATTAAATGTGTCGTGGCTCAAAATCCTTCCATTGGCGTGGTGTGATAGTTTGGATAGGGGTGGCAGCTGAGGTATCGACTTCGTCACTTGACCATGTTGAAAATTACTGGTCCGTCCACTGGCGTAGCTTGTTTTAGTGGTGCTGTAGTTACACATGTTGGGGCTCCAGTAGCTTGGAGCCCCAACAAGTAGTACACTTGGAGCCGATAACTAGGCACTTAGGTCCGTCGCCAGTAGTCTTTGTGTTGCTTGATACAGCCATGTTAATAAACACTTATTCACTCAATCGTCTGACTCAAAGACTCATCCTTAAATTTTTTATGTTATTTTTTTCCGGATATATGAAAATTAATCATCGCCCGTTTATCAGTTCACATAAAGAAGTCATATCGGTTAACATATTAAGCAATATTGTAGAATGGGGTTAATTCATGTGACGTCATAGTCACATGAAAGTGAAAAAGCCACGTTATTCTAGCCAATCAATTGAAAAACTCATGTGACGTCATAGTCTCACGATAAAAACTATCTTGTGTTTCCAACTAATCAGTTCACGCTCTCCGGTGTTGCCACGTTTTGCTCTTTGCAGAAACTTTTTCTCTTAAAAAGTACATATGTATACAAAATGCATTTTATTTAAAAGTATAAGCATTAAAATACGACTTTTTTAAATTTAAAAAAATCTTTTTGAAGAAATTTCTTTCCCTAACATTTAAACATCTTTACCCAAATATGAAATTTTATCTGAGTTTTACAAATAGAACAAGTACAATTAGTTTAATGTTTGTTTTGAATTCAATGGAATACACGTGCTTGTTTTTATCATGTGACTTCATGAATTAAGCCCATTAACAGATGAAAGTTGCAACTAATGGGGTTTATTTTATGTATGAATATTATGCTGCGTTTTAATAACATTTGGTGATAGTCATTATTAATGCTGCAATAAAATTTATTAAATTCGTTTGTGAGACAATATCTAATATCCTTATTCTGAATATTAAAGCTCCGTGTGTTTAATTTTTATCTGACAAGCACTGGAGTAGCTGGTTCTGAAGGGGCCCAGTATCAAATGTCTTCTGGGGGCCCTTTTTAGATGCGAGAACCCTGTTAGTTGGACTGTAATTATACATGGTTCGGGCCCCTGTAGCTTGGTCCTGTAGACAAGCTCATGAAACTAATTTTTTGAAAGTTCAAAACAATCAGATAAAATCTTTCATTTATCTATTTATTCAAAAAGTTTTCTTCAATGTTATGGATAATTATAATTAACATATTTTATCTAATGCCATTTCCAAAATGTAAATATCACTTTTCCTCTTCTCCCCCGTTGCTCTGGGAGGCATGGAGGAGGAGTTGCAAGTAATTCAGGTGACTTATTCTAGCTCACTCCCTGTTTGACGTCCTGTCTTCTAAATCGACCATGCTTCCGTTTTATGTAAATACCTGTTTTTATTTTTGGTTTTTAAGTAAAAGGAACTTGGTTTCTTCCCTGCTCTCTTTCTTCAATTTTGAATTATTTATAGCAGCGTGAGAAAACGAACAAGTACTGCGCTCCATGCAAGGCCTTGTTTAAATGTCACACGATAACTGAACTTTCGTAAAAATGCGATCATTAATTCAGAAATTAACTGAAGAGATTTTTTAAGGTATCCGACTGGGTTCGGAGACAATTTTCTAAAATATAACTTAAATAATTATTTAATTGTTATTTTTAACTATGTTGCAAAACTATGAAAATTTTGAAACCTTATTTTTCAAAATATTGAGAAATTTGTACCAAAATATTACAAAAAAAATTGCTCTTTTGCTAACAACTTTAAAAATATATATTTCACAATAATAAATAAAATGTTTGCAGGAATACAATTATTTTATACAATTATTATACTTTTAACTATGCTATCTATTAAAAAAAACTCAAGGTTTACAATAAAATTATGAAATACTGGTGTTCGACATAAAAAACACAGAATATTTCTGAAAAAAAAAAATTTTTTTTCATATAAAACTACATTAAAAAATTACTTAATTAAAAAATTACCCTTAGATTTTAGCAGAGAGTATTTATTATAATACAAAGAACAAACTCAAAAAATTTCATATAAGGATATTTCGCTTACTTTCAGAAAATGCAAAATAAAGTTTATATTTGCAATAAAATTTTTTTTAAAGATCTAGGAAGGTATTAAAACTCTCCAGATTTGTATGTTGTGCCTTCCTGAACCTTATACTTCAAGCTTTTACATTTTTGAATGGTCTTTCTTTTTTTACGAGACAGTTTCTTATCTGGTTTAGAATGCTTCTTAGAATCAACAATTCTAGTTTTGTCGAGGTACCAAAAATATCCTTTCATTTCAGAACATAATTTCATTCCTCACTTTTAAAGTAGAGGTAATAAGTCTTTTTAATAGAATTAATAACTGAATTTGGAAGAACCGTTGATTTTTCTTCCAACCTTTCTCCAACAAATTCTGCTCTCTGGAAATCTCTTCTTTTTCGGCCTCATTGATCTTGTTTTTGGCATGACAACTTTAATAAAAAATAACTATAACTCTATATAAAAGTACTAATAAAAAAGTTATGAAGAGATCTAATTTTGAACACAAATGATAAAAAGATAGCAACTCGTTTAAATCAAAACAAACATTGCAATCAGTTAACAGTTGCCTATTCTAAAGCAAAATATATCTATTAAAACATTTATGAAGTGAAATAAAATTTACTAAACATTAAAAGAATTCGTTAAAATATTTTAAATGAATAAAAATCTCATTTTGCCGGTGAAAGTCAACCGAAAACTCACACTTCCGGTTTCGATTTGGTCTTACTGTCTCAAACACAAAAACAGCTATAACTTTTTTTCTAATTGACTCAGAATTAAAAGTACGATATTTTTTGATAGCTTATTAAACAGGCTACAAAAATTTGACTACAAAATATATTTCGATTTTTTTGGTGAAAATGATGATTTTAAACCAGTCGGGTACCTTAAGTCATTTTTAGTCACTGATGAAATTTAAGTGAAGATATTTTTCTTAAGTCTTGTGGGGGAAGTATTCTTAAATAATGCTTAAAACTTTTTGGAATACACAATGTGATTTCAGTTTACGAACTCTTATTTATTTCTTATTCCGTTTCGATCTCTAAGTTCGAAATTATTCTCCGAGACATGATAATCTAATATTGGATACATTTTCAAATGAAGTGCCTTATTTTTTAACGAAGGGGATGAATAGAGGACAGTGGCTTAACGGAGAATATTAGCCCCCACCCCCTGCAAAGTCAGGTTTTGGGCCCCCGCAGTGCGAAGGTTGCGGGAGTGCACGTTACGCCCCTGATAGAGGGTAATTAAAACGTGTGACGTGAAACGGGTCGTTCGTGTTGGAGAATTATATTTACGTCGCACTCTAAGGCTATTGGTGATGGACCTCATAATTTTGAACCATGGTCAAATGACGAGGACTACACCTGACCTGGCACCTTTTGAGCCTCGAGATATTTAACGTGTAACGCAACCCTTCTGCACTGCGGGTCTTCAGCTGTACTTGGCTCGAACTCGTGACATGCCAGCCACGAGTTCATTACCCCAGTGGTACTCCAATCCCCGGGCCGCGGACCGGTATCTGTCCATGGATCAAAATGTACCGGGCTGCCCAAGAAACATCAAATTATTTTAAATTTATTTTCTGTGATCTCTTTCTCTCGGGTTCATGCGACTTTCCAAGAAAATCACTTTAGATTTCATATTGAATCCCTTTATATTCATTTGTGATGTAACTGTATTTTATTCTTGGAAGGCATATTTAACATAATTAAAATATAAACAATCCACGTCCCATCCTAAGCGGACCGCGGCAAAATTATCCAACGTTGTCTGGTCCGCTGCGATAAAAAAGGTTGGGCGGCACTGCGTTACCTTGACCACTACCGCGGCCACAATGCGTTGGAGAGAATAATTGGTTAAAAGGTGGCCTCTTCGTATAAAACCATTGCTTCTAGAGCTAACCAATTTTATCAATGAAAATATAACTGATCCTGTTAGGAAGTGTTGTTGCTGATCCTCTGAGGCAGACGAAATTATTTTAGGTTAATAACAGAAAGAGAAATAAAATAGACTTCCTCATTATTGGATTGAATTTTTTAAAGACGTTTCCAAGATTCAAAAATAGAAGTAATACGTAACAAACTATCAAAATTCGAACTACAAATCAATCATATGGAAGGTAATCTTTGTACAAAGCATGTACAGCCAAAATGTTTCTCTTTCTCTAAATTTTTTGGAATGGGAATGAATTAATAGATTTTCCAATTAAAAAAATATTCTCAAAAGAAAAGCCGTTTGCTAGATAGAATTCGAGTTCACAGTTCCATATGACACTTTGTGTCTGGATTCCTCAGCATTGATTTGAACATTTCATGAATTCACTTCACATCCGTTTGATTCGAGCCCTTGTGTCACTGGAGAGGCACGCTACTTCTGTCGTGGATGAAAGTCCTCAGGGGTGTTAATTTTGTCACGAGGGCTGAAAACATAAACAGTTTTCAAATAGATATAATCCTTTGAAATTAAAATTAAATAATTCGAAATTTTTACTCCTCATTTATAAAGGAACAGAGTTTAAACAAGTACAAAATGTTTAAAATATAATCGTAATTTTAAGAATTATAAGCATATGAAAATAAGAGACATTTCTGTAGTAAATTTTAAGTAATTTTTACTTTGCACAAGCTGTTTTTTTTTCTAAAATAGTAGCCTTTGTGATGTATATAAAACTTCGCGTAGAATTATAAAATGCATCATACTCTTTAAACCCTACCTAATTTTAGTATTATATATTTTTTATTTCGAAATATTTAAAAAATATTGAAATTAAAAGAAAAATTAATGTAATTTTTTAAAAAAAAAAAAATTATTATTTTATATAAAAATAACTGCAGTGTAATAAGGATACATTTAACTTTATAAATCAACTCATTGCTAGTAATTAGAGCTACTATTTCAGAAAATTGCCTGCGCAACGTAAAAATTACTTAATATTTCTTACAGAAATGTTTCTTATTTTCATATGCTTATAATTTTTAAAATTATGATTATATTTTAAACATTTTATTCTTTTTTGAAGCCTCATTCCTTATTTAATAATGTACAAAAGATTCCAATTATTTCATTTTAATTTTAAAGGATTATATCTATTTGAAAATTATTTATATTTTCAGCCTTCGAGATAAAGTTAACACCCCTCAGACCCCTTAACGTTGGAGTGAAGTTTTGCAAAATTAGGGTGCCAGCTCAAGTGTCTTCCTCGTCACTTGACAGAGGTTCAAAATTATGAGACTCTCCACCAATAGCCCTCGTGTTGCTTTATAGTGTGACTCTCTCACTAACCTAAACGCTAATCTGTGATTGTTTCTCAAATAAATTCATTAAAATTCTTCAAATTCGAAACGCAATTTACATACCGATAATAATGAACCAAATTACCTCGCTCTGCCAACTTCGTCATCATTCTTTAAACACAAGTCCAAACCAAGAATTTAGATGTCGTATTGTTTCTAAATGGGACATTCCATCAAATCTACACACGTGTAATAAATTAAATCAAACCAAGACCGAAAATTCGAAAAAGAACTTTCATGCTTTCTGCAACCGGTTAAGACGGACAGCTTAGTATTCGAGCATTAAATAACGTCAATGGCTGAGGAGAAAAGGACGTCTTCTGGTTTTCGTCTTGGATTTTTCTTAACTTTTTTTTGTTTTCCGTTTGACGGACAAGCTCTGATAAGGAACAGAGATTCGCAGGCATTTCGGCTCGCCAATCCGTAGCTGGAATAATGGCGGTGCTTTTGATGTTGTTAGTGACTAAGTTGCGCATTTTGGAAATGCTTTTTTCACAATCTACAACATCTGGATTCGTTTGAACTCGTTTTGTTAATGTTTACATATAGACAAAATGTTGGTAGCATATGCTAGTATTGAATGTATTGCACATGTCTTCTTCCCTTATGCCAACTTTTGAAGATGTTATTGCAATTTAAATGCTTCCGAAAATAAAACCCGTTTGCAGCAACGCAGGTTCATTATTGTGTCTTGTAGTATCATTATCTTTGAAAGAAACCATTTTTATGTGTTTTACTTTGCCTTCTGCTTGTAGCAATTCAAAAACCGATTTCTATGGTTAAATTTATTCATTGAATTGTATAGTGTTGGTGACTGTAACAAAAAAGAACCAGCTTTGTATTCGCCAGTTGTGTTTTTGAAATTTTCTTCACGGCTGGGATTTTTTCAATGACACGAGAAGTTATTTAGAAAAAAAAATCTTTTTTTACGAGGAGCCGTGGCCGATAATCGTTTTTGTGTTTCCATTTCGAGTTTTAGATTCACCCAAAAGTCCGTCTTGTGTAATTAAATAAAACTGATACAATTGAATGAAGCATCATAGTTCTCATGCTGTTTAAAATGTGAAGCCCCTTAATACCAACGTTACTTCAAAATTACACCAAATTTTCATTTCTCGAATGTACTATAGCAGGAGTCAGCCAACCCCGGCTCTTTGTATAAATAACCGTGGCTCTGCATATTTGTATACTTAAAACTTTTTTTTACTAGGAATTTTTTCGTTTTCTCTTTTTCGTTAAGAATCATCTATTGGAAAAAATAACCTAATTTGTGTGTAGTAGCGCAGTCTCATTGATGACAATGCTACTCTTTAAATTTTTGGTTCCAAGGGTTGTACAGAATCACCAGATGGATTATTTTCTTCTTCAAAGGTAACAATAAATTCTCTCCTCTCTTTGATCTTCGACACCCAGAGGCGAATAGATTTACCAGATGGAATTTTCTTCACAGCGATCAAGAGAAGAGTCACACCTGTTTGGACGGCCGTCCATTCTTTCGTTTTCTCTCGCATGTGATCATGATACACTTGTATGGAAAGGAGTGTCGGCCTTTTGTGAGGAAGAAATGCCAAGGAATGTATTCACAGTGGAAGTGACAGTTCGATTTATAGACCCTCCATATGGTTTTCGAGGTGCGGCGACATCGATGATTTCAGTCGAGACAGACTTTTGTCTGAAGAAGCAATGGAGATTAGGACCAAGTCAGAGAGTGCCGGGTTCAGACACGTGATCCTTCCCCATGAGAAATTATTGGGGGCTTGATAGTAGTCCACCCATAAGGTTTAAAGAGACGGTGGTTACCGAGGACTTCGGCGAGACCAGATAAAGATGCTGTGGAGCAGCCGCACCTGTGTGATCCTCTTCCTACTCAGGAATTCAGTAAAATTGAAAGGTCGCAGCACTACACTATTCATTTAAACATTTGAATATGTTAAGACTTCAGTATTAAACTGTTATGCAGTAAAAGTCGAATTTAATGGTAAAAATACTGCCACTGAACTATTAGCTATTAAAATCGCAACACCATGAAGGAAAGCAAATACAAAAAAAAAGTATTATTGTACTTAAGTAAATATTACTCGTACTTAGTAAGTAAGCAGTTAGGAGTTTACGGGGGTGAGAAATTGGTTGAAACAGCTACTACCCCTGGCAACTAAATGCCCTTCATCCGGTTAGGCATGAAATTGAACTGAGATTGGTTGATAAGAACAGGTAGCTCATTCCATGCTGCCTCAAGTCTATGACAAATTTCATCAATCATATTAGCTGGAGAGGGAGGGGCAATCTGAACAACCTTTGGTCAGATGTTTTCAATGGGTGACAGATCTGGAGGCCATACAGACAAAGGAAATACTCGAATACCCTTTATAACGAGGAAGTTCAGAACACAATATGCAACATGTGCTCAGGGACGTCTTAAGACTTGTTGAAGGCAGGCCTGGGTCCTACGTAAAAGTAGGGCCCCTACTATGATCCTTAAAAGTAGATAGTACATAGCATACGTTATCCAATACTCGAAAAATAGTAATCCGAAACAAACAAAAGTGTATGACTTACTATAGCTCAAATCGGCTCGACCGACTGTCTCTCTGTAACTTAAGGTGTATGGTGGTAGACCTAGGACTATAAATGGGCAACGGTCATCACAATAATATAGTCTTGCCACTGTTGCCAGCTGGCATTTAGTCCAAAATTCTCAGTTTTCTGGAGAATACGATTGAAAATAACACTTGACCGTTAAAACTATTCGAATTAAGGCTCAGTCAAAAAGGAGACGAGGCCCCCACTGAGGCGGAGTTCCTGGGCCTGGGCTCATGCCTTAACACGTCCCTGCATGTGCTTTTTCTTTATCTTGTTGGAAAATGGCGTTTGGCAAGCCTCGAAGTTAGGGCACAACCAATGAAAGTTAGATGTCAGAAATGTACAGATGTGCATGTCGTGTACCCAATGGCTGCTCAAACCATCATACCAGGCTCAGGGCACCTATGCCTATGTCGAACGCAAGCAGGCAACTAGCCAGTAGCGTAACACGTAAAACCTCCCTCTTGGCGAGGGGGGAGGCTCCTAAGATTCCAAAGCCTGACTGACGCCAAGGGCAGTGTTGGGCTCAAAATCTAACCTTGTTGGGGGCCCTAATGTTCTCCGTTACGCCACTGCAACGGTCAGTCTCGTTGAAAACTCCAGACATGTATACGGCCATACTGGACACATAACCAGGACTCATCTGAAAAGACGACATTGTGCCACTTTTGTATCTAGCTTCATCGTTCGGCACACCAGAGTCGCCGTCTCTCTGTTTTATTGTCAAGGGAAGCCGAAGTGATGGTCGCCGTGCTGACAGTCCACACTGACCGCCTTTTTCCTGAATAATGGTCTGTGATGTGGTACGATTTTGCTGGGTCGACCTTACAATGTGTAGTTTGGTGGGGTGGGAGCCAGTGGCGTAACGGAGAGCATTTGGGCCCCCCTGCAAAGTCAGGTTTTGGGGCCCCGTGGAACCCTGGGTCCCCTCACAATGCGGGGGTGTACGTTACGCCATTGGTGGAAGCACTTGGTTCTTCTGATATTTCATGTCCTTTGATGATATTTAAGATTACATTATAACGCTTTCAAATTACCCTTTGTTAAAATATTTAAAATCTGTCTGTCCTCGGGTGTTAATCATGGGAGGGCATACCGTTCAGTATGACCCTCAGCAACTCATTAATTGCATATTCTCATGACAGCGGTTGGATTTCGACCGGTGCGACGGGCAATATCACGGAACAATATTCCACACTCTCGATAGGCAAGATCCTGCCTTTATTGAATTCTGACATTTGCTGTTGAGCAGAGGGACGTCTTAAGACTGCTTGAGGCCCTGGGCCCCATCACAAGTGTAGGCCATACAAACAATATCCCGGAACAAATAAATGTGCATGACTTACAATCACACAAAACGATTGCCACCTTTTGACTGAATGAGTAATGAGGGCGTATAGTGAAAGGCGTAGGCCTATATATGGACCACGGTCATCACACGTAGCCAGTTGACATATCGTCCGAAATTTGATTAAGTTTTTCGAAGAATACAACCGGAAATAACATTGGATCGTTGTGAAATTATTCGAATTCGTGATCTTATTAAGGCTGAGTTGAGAACGAGACGAGGACCCTATTGTGGCTGAGGCCCTGGGCCCGGGCCCAGTTGACCGATGCCTTAAGACGTCTCTGGGTAAGCATTTCTTCTTATTCAAGGTACATGATATTCTGTGCGAACTCCGATCTTGCAAAGCATTTTTCGAATGAGAAATCGCTTACATGACTTTTCTTTTATGCAATGATGCTTCAGACATCGTTTCTCCCTCCCCCGCCTCTTCTAAATGCGCTGGAAGAATCATTTGCATGTTTCGGCTTCTTTCTTTCATGTGATTTTGATCACTGATAGTAACCGCAGTCTCTTTCAATTTGTAAATTCCCTGTCGGAAATGATTTTCTACTATTAATAGACTGTATGACTCAAGCAACAAAAATTAGTCTCGAGATTTTAATAGATGTTTACGACATAAGAAACTTTAGCTTAACTATCTTGTTCTTCCTAAACAAACATCATGCAACACTGTGACATATAGATAAATTTACTATTACACCAGTTCACACTAATCATTATGCAGCAACACTTAGTGAAAGACTTGTTCTTGTTTTTCACTTGAACATTCAAAACTTTTTCCACTTCCAACCCGAAATAGCAGCGCCAGCAGAGAATGATTCAGCGCCTGTTTGTTTAAAGAACCAGCCCTTCCGACTAAGATGTGAACAAGTGTCTTCTTTAACCCGCTGTTTTCTTTGACCGTCTCGAATTCACGCATCCACTGTGTCAAATGCAACTTAATATCACATCAGATTGTATCTGAGGGTCCGGTTTCTATTTCTCGGGATGTTGAAACCACTCCAGTTGACGGTGGAAGAAGCTCTTGCTGGCTCCTCCATCTGCCTTTCCGAGAAAGAGAGCCCAGCTAGAATGAAAAAGAGCCATCTCTCACGACGAGAATAAATCTCTCTCTCTCTCTCTTTTTCTTGCTTTCTTCATTCAAGGCAAGAGGAACCTTTAATGAAGTTCTTGCTGCGCCATCTTTTATGGATCTTTTTCAATGTGTTTTTAATTCATTTTTATCTCGGCTGCGCTTCTCCTTCCACGGTTTAATAAATCACGCTTTTCTTCTTTTTCAACGCGCGCGGCCGTTTAATCTCGTTTGGGGTGCCTGTCGCGAGAGAAATGATTTGGGACACATGCCCCCACCATTTGCTCGGAAAACTCATTTTGGCATAGCACGCACTCTTTTGTCGGTAGAGTAAATGAAACGTAAATAAGATCATTGAAATAGCGTTACAAAAAGGAGCTCAGGCGTGGGTATCTGCAAAGCTCGTTCTAATCGAGAGTTATTTTAATGGTCAATTTAATTCTTTCTATAGATCAGCGGTCTTAAGCGTTCGATTGCCGCGGCCTCCTTTTATGTATCTGCCTGACATAACGGACCCTCAAGATTTTAGAACATCCTTTCCTGACTCCCAAATCAAGGAGTGATTTCAGTAATCCTGTTTCCACTACTTATACAGACTTCTTACTACTTTCATTTTCCTTTAAGAAAACAGTATACATCTAATTAAAAATATACCAAAGTACTACTTTCAAACAAATAAATAATGTACTAAAATGTATTAATTAAGATTTGAGTAATAGTGCACAGTGGTGTAACGTACACCCCCTCATCGAGAGGGGGCAGGATTCTAGGGTGCCTAAAGCCTGACTGACGCCGAGTCCGTAACCCTTAGTAAGATCCATAAGATGACATAAGACCTGACTTTGCAGGGGGGCCTAATATTCTCCGTTACGCCACTGATTGTGCAATAACTGCAATAATTGATTATTTGGCGTAAGTGAAAGGGCGCCTGTGATGCACAGACACAGTTTGGTATAGGATCGAGTTGGATGCATTAGTTGTACTGGGGTGCAATGAATTCCGTTCTTAATCATTGCACATATCGTCGGCCTAATTATCAGAATGCGTAACTCCACAAATCGAAATAAGACTTTTAATGCCCTCTAGTGGAATATTTTGAACCCTAACTATTGGATTGCTTCATATATCCTGCAAAAATATCGTTAATTCATAATTATAGTAAAAAATAAACAGTTTTTACTTGCTCCTATAAAGTTCATCCAGAAGGAATTACGCATTGTTTCTACTATTTTTTGAAAGTATCACATTGCAGTAATAGCTATGTAGTTGCAAACAACAACAACAACAACAAAAAAAAAAAACTGAGTTAATATTCTAGATAGAAACACGCGTTCTAATAATTTTTTCATTGGGGGCAATTTAGTGGTCTAGTCTAGGATGACACATTTTTCAATGTTTCGATGATGCCCCTCAAAGTCTGTAAAAGAGGAAAAATTTTTTTAAAAAATAAATAAATAAGATTTTTGTGGACCTTCTAGAAAGGCACTGGGGGATCCACGGACCACAGTTTCAGAATCACTTCTATAGATGGTTCATCGGAATTTTTGGCATTGAGACCTCATAGAACAAATTGTGACAAGTAAAATATTAATTCTTAGTAGATCTGCACTTGAACGATATGATTGATTGATATTGATAGATTGAGAGGATGATACTCAAACTATAATAATTCAAACCCACAATACTATAAGAGAGTTACGCCATTCTGTCCGAAAAGACATTGTTATTCTGAATCTAGTCAATCTATGAGACTGAAGTACCATAAAATCTGGTGTATAACGTGTTCCCGTAAATTTGATCATTTTTTGTGTTAAAAGTGTGGGTTATACACCCGACTTCACAGTACTTGGATTTATCTCTTAGACCACAAAGTCTCTTTACAATGTTACACAAATTTGTAACAAAGACAAGTAAATGACTATTATTTTAAAATGAAGCAAATTTATCTATCTATTTATTTTGCCCTATTTAATACGTTTTTATAATGACACCATTAGTTGCACCAAGAACATCAAGATAGTATTCAATTTCTTTCCATGTTCGCTGTAGCACATTCTCTTGAATGGTGGCAAATGGCAATACTTTACATTAGTATTGTACTATACTCATTTGCACACACAGGTGGGGGAGGGTACCCGGGTCCAGACCCTCCCCCCAATCGGTTTTTTTCGATTGATGTATATAGTACGTAAAATTTAACTAAGTATTAGTTGTTAATAATTTATTTTATTAATTAATGCTAATTATTTATTCACTAATTTATTTTTTACTGTTTTTGTTCCCGACAAAATCAAAAGAATATGTTTGGCAGCGTATAGGGGTATGATACGAGAATGGTGGACTTTTAATCCAGGAACTCTTCTCCCCTCTGAAAAATTTCTGTGTGCGCCACTGACTATGCCTTTGCTCGATACATGATATATTTTACATGACCTTCATAGTATGAATTAGTAGGAGGTGACATACGGTGAGCTAGATAGCTGAGATATTGATGTCTTCCAGTTTCGTAAACCTGGAAACATTTTAGTTAGATACCCACGAACATGTAGACACCCATGTATTGGTGCACCATCTCCAAAATTATGGTTGAAAGTTATGGATTCAAAGAAAATTCAATAAGGACATCTTTTCAATTGAATTGAGCTTGAGGGTAGTTCATTATTAGGAGGTCCGTTACCAATAGTCATAGTGTTCTTTCGAAGTCCAATACTAATGACCAATCAGTCAATTTCGGAGATAAATTACTTCGAGCCATAATAAAATAAAGAAAAATACTTCCCTTGCCAAGTTTTGTGCAGGATTGGAAACAGCATTTTTATCCTACGCCATCAGCTTATAACGGGCAAATTCAGAGATAAGAGAGATCTAGATTGATTTTTTTGGCAATAATAGCTGCTGCTACGTCTCCATGTCCGGAACAAAGGATTAAATGGACTCCACACACGTCTGTAGCATTGCATACAGGGAAAGCTGGAGAATCTGCTAAACCGAATTTGTTTAAGTGTTTCGTGAGATAGTCATGTCCAGTTGTAATTTTAAAGTTGGCCACATCGAGAGGTCTAGAAAGCTTACCAGGAATGGAACTATTCATTAAGGAGCTCCGATTTTTTCCACTCGCAAAATCTTCCATCGAAAATGTTCCTCAAATCTATCATTGATGATTCTTTTAACACTGTGATAACAAACCAGAGAATCAGGTTGGAGTAGGTCAGAGTCTGCCCTGACCAAAGTGTCAGAAAATTCATTGCCTGTAATTTTGCGGTTACTTCGAATCCACTGCTGTGTAACAACATGACTATTATCAATCAAAGTATGAACTCAAAGTTGACAACAAAGTATGGGGCCATTGATTGAAAGTAGGACTTAAAAAAACTGTTCCGATTGTGGGATGAGAATCAATGAAGACTACCATGATCTGATAATCTCTTTTAAAGATTTCAATCAATGGCACAGCAATCCCTTCGGCATCAAAGTTGGAACAATTTGAAAAGGCTGTTTTCGTCATATGTACGAGAGCTTGAACTTAACGCGCAGCACATTTTCGAACAGATAAACGCCTTAATTTTTATAAAAATCTATGATATTGTAACTCGTACATTTGCCAAAATATGGCGTTTTTAAAATTTCAAAATGTTTCATAAATAATTTTTTTATTTAACATGTAAAGGGATAGCTAATATACAGTGGCGCACACAAGGGGGGGGTGTCCTAGGGGTCCGGACACCCCCCTCATAGTCCTTGATTTGTTTTCGATTGGTTATAATCCTATGTATATATTACGTAAAATTTAATTTTGTATTGTTTTAGTTCCGGAAAATCGACAAAATCAAAATAATATATTGGGCGGCGGATTGAAGCATGATACCAAAATGGTGGACTTTCGACCCGGACCCCTCCCTTGAAATGATTTTGTGTGCGCTACTGCTCATATAGCATTACGTTATAGGGGGAAAAGTGTGTGACACATTTTATGAAAGAAAAAATGCGCCAACTTGGATAAAAATGAGTAGTATGATAAAAATTAGTGATTCTTCATCAGTGGTTCTTAAACTGTGGTCCACGGAGCCCTGGGGCTCCGCGAAGTCTTTAATGTAATGTTAAGATTTTCCTCTTTTACAAACTCTGAAAAGCCTCATGTAAAAATTTAAGGATGTGCCGTCCTAGACTAGATCATTAAATTGCCCTTAGTGAAAAAACTCAACTGGAATATGAATTTCGATGTAGACTATTAAGTCAGAGAGGGTTGTTCAAAATCTTAGGGGTCCGCGATGTCAGTCTGATACTAAAAGGGGTACCGGGGAGATCGAACGCTTAAGAACCATTGTTCTACAGCAGGGGTGGGCATTAAGTGGATCACGATCGACCAGCGGACCGAAAACACGTTTTGGAGTGGCCGCCTGAAGATAAGCAGTTAATAATTAAATACCAAAATATTCAAGATTGACTGACAATATGCAGACTAAGTCTTCTACTGACTACGAGGACTAACTTTAGATGAGAATGTTTTACTTTTTAATGTATTTTGAATTGTTTTGTAACAAATGCATTATTCGACATTACTATATTTGTGGCTGTTATTATTATGTCTGTATCTTGCACCGCAACACCTAGAAAGTAGCCCGTACCATGGAAAAGTTTGCCGCCCCCTGCCCTACAAGATAGTCAAACCAGAATATAATATTAATGCTTGAGCACATTGTATCAGAAAAAATATTTTTAATTTGTGTCCATCTTAACATTATACAACTTTATATATTATATTAACATTATAAATATTATTAATTTTTTATCAATAAGCGAAGAGAGTCGAGTACCGAAGTATCGAGAATAAATCCCAGCACCACGAACAGCGAGTAGCAACATAGACAATCTCAGACATAGAACTAGAACATACTGTCCGGGACCGAACATTTGTCGGGCTACTCGAATCGCATTAAAAATAAGTTGTTCAACATTTTATGTGTTACTGTTGTCTTTTCATTAGAATCTCCGATAGCATCATGCTGTTCTGGAATGATATTAATTCAGATCACAAGATCTCCACTGAATGCGTTACATGCAAGATAGTAACTGTTTTTAAGGTATCCGCGCGCGCGACTACGTTCGGAGCCGTGATTTTGCAAAAGCGTGTAAATGAATAATATTTATGATATTTAGTGTCACTTAGATTAGAATACATGTATACAATTGTTTTAAGGACATTATGACAAAAAAAAAAAATTTATTTAAATACAATATTTTGGCAAAAAATTAACTTAGAATAACCTTTTTTTCCAAATGTTCTCCTTTTGTAAAAAATGCTTCTATTGTATTAATATTTTGCCTGTATATAGCTCAGACCTCTGTACAGAGGCTCTACTAGGATTTTTGAAGTGCATAACTTGGAAGTCGGTTTATCCATGTTTTACGAAAACAGAAGGGAGAAATTTTAAGGAAATACGCCGATCATTAATTAAAGACTACATAATGTAATTAATGTTGTAACTCTGAAAAGAATGTGAATTTTTCAAAAATCTTAGATGAGCCTCTGTACAGAGGTCTGAGCTATATACAGGGAAAATATTAATACAATAGAAGCATTTTTTACAAAAGGAGAACATTTGGAAAAGTTATTCTAAGTTAAATTTTTTGCCAAAATATTGTATTTAAATAAATTTTTTTTGTCATAATGTCCTTGAAACAATTTTATGCATGTATTCTCATCTGTGACACTAAATATCATGAAAATTATACATTTATGCACTTTTTTAAAATCATGGTTCCGAACGTAGTCGGATACCTTAATTTAGTGAAAAAGACATTTCGGTTGTTTCTTTAGTAAAAAATACTGAGATTACGAGCGCTTGCATTGAATGCCTACATTCATTTCCAATTAAAATTGGATTTTTTTTAAAAAAAAACGACAAAGCCTCAAAAAATGACTAATCCGTATCTACATATTTTCAATTCCTTTCAAACCGCCCACTGACTGAAATAACTCATAGGTGGCTGGAATAAATAACGCCCTTTTTTTCTTCTCCAGAATGACCTTCATTAACTCCTTATGAATAAGTGGAAAGAATGCGGGGAGATGAAATAGCACCGCCTTTGCCAACATTCGGGTGACGAATGTCGCCCCTTTCTGACCCCACGGTCCATCTCTGTCACGTGCGTGTTCGCGCCACATTTAGCTCCGCTTTTTCCATTCTCCCGGTCCTAATTAGTCTCGGAAGAAACTGGTTGGGGTCTTCCGTAACCCCACTCCACCTTTTGCCATCGGGTTCCACCAATGAACTGGTAGGTAGGAGGAGTGACCTCAGACTTTCCAAGAAGTCGCCAGGTACGAAAACACACTGAATCTTGAAAATTCTCAGAATTCTTATTTGTTCAGAAATTCAAACGTAATTTGGACAGGGAAGATTGATTACCTGATATTGAATTTCTTTGATGCATTCTAATTTAAGATATCCGACAACGTTCGGAACCGTGATTTTAAAAAAGCGTATAAATGGATAATTTTCATGATATTTAGTGTCACTTAGATTAGAATACAAGTATAAAATTGTTTTAAGGACGTTTTGACTAAAAAAAATTATTTAAATACAATATTTCGGCAAAAAGAATAATTTTTTTTCCAAATGTTCTCCTTTTGTGAAAAATGCTTCTATTCTAATAGTATTTTGCCTGTATATAGCTCAGACCTCTGTACAGAGGCTCAACTAGAATTTTTGAAATATATAACTTAGAAGTAGGCTTATCCATATTTTACGACAACAGAGGGGAGCAATTTTAAGAAAAAAACGCCAATAATTATATATATTTAAATGGGTGGTAACTGAAAATGTGAATTTTTAAAAAATTCTAGTTGAGCCTCTGTAGAGAGGTCTGAGCTATAGACAGGCAAAGTATTATTATAATAGAAGCATTTTTCACAAAAGGAGAACATTTTGAAAAAAGATTATTCTAAGTTAATTTTTTGCCAAAATATTGTATTTAAATAAAAATTTTTTTGTCAATATGTCCTTAAAACAATTCTATACATATATTCTAATCTAAGTGACACTAAATATCATGACAATTATCCATCTGCCTTTGCCAAATGTAAAGAATACTGTAATTAAACTCGGCACGTATTTTCAAACAAGAAAATACCTTATTCGTGAAAATTTACAGTTTTGTAATTCACACATTTGTTTATAATACTGAATTTTTAAAATTTGAGAACTTTCTATAGATAAGTAATTTCTACCTTTTTAATAAGTAATTACAACTGTATCATACACAAAGTAAAGGGTTCAAGCTTTCGTCTTCTTGTGTTTAAAATACAGAGAAACACGTTTAACGCTTGAGACGAAATATCTGTTAACACGAAATAATGCAACGGTCCGGACAAACTACTACGTATTATCATGCATTTTTTTCTCTTAACACGAAATAAAAATCGCTTAATACAAAAAGATTTCCCTTTTCGAAACAAAATACCGGAAACACCCGCCGAATTTTAAGAAAATTTCTGCATTTGGCTTCCTTTCTGCATCATCGGGAGATTTCGTAACAGCGATGTGTGTACAGCCCTAATTATAGCAAGCAATGGCATTTTGGAGTTTGTTCAAAGCTCAAATAATATCATTAATGCAGAAGCGATGAAGAATATGAAATCAATAATAAAGCTCCTATTCCCACGTCATCCGAAACGAGGAACATCATGAAAAGTACGCATGCAGTTATTTAGACGAATATTCAAATGGGGAATTGAATAACAAAATGGACGACATCGAACAATTTGACGATTTGAAGCTAAAAAAGACAATGCAAAGAAAAATATCACATTATTTGGAAATTTTGTATTAAATTTCAAGTTTTTGAGAGTGTTTTTTATTTATTGATTTGTACTAAATGCATGCATTTATACACATATATATATAAATAAAATGTACTGTTGTAATTTTGTACATGCTGTAGTTTTTTTTTTTTTTTTTTTTGGACCTATCATTTATATCATTTAACCCTAGATTCTTTTAACACGAAAAAATATTTCAGTCTTATTGGTTTCGTGTTAAGCGATTTTCACTGTATATAATTTCCCGGCCCCATACATTTTGTACTTATACGCCACTGAGTGAAAGCTCATGTAGGGTGGTTACCTTATAGGAGATGAAGCTAGGAACTCAGTTTATGCATTAAAAAAATTGACAAACTCAAATAAAAATGAATACTTTAACAAAATATGCTGCTGACTGTAGCATAACAAAGTTAGAACATAAAAATATTCTGATTTTGGATCCTATTCTTTATCAGTAGGCTAAGACAGAATTTTAGAATTGTTTTCAATGTTGGAACGTTTATTTCATTATCTAATGAGCTTTGTAAGTTTATTCTACACGAAGTTGATTGCTGATGTACTAATGTAATGTTCCAATTTTTGAATGTAATTTTAAATTTCACATCATTATTAATGCAGCTCTAAAAAAAAGTGTTTTATAACTTTTTCTACTGCTTGCTTTGATAAAATTCTTAAGCATTTGATATGAATTCCCCCCCCCCAATTTTTGCCCCTTCTTCATCTTTATACTTTGCAGAATTTTTATAGAACAAAGAAAATGTAAAACCATTCAATTCAGAATGAAACCAACGTTCTAGGCTGGAAACGTACTGAGAAACACATGAAATAAATACCCGGTCTCTTACTACAAGTTATAGAACTAAAAAAAAATTTTCAGTTGAAATGCACTAAAAGTATAATTAGTATAAGGCTGTTATCAAGAACTAAAAAATTATTTTCAGTTAAAATGCACTAAAAGTATAATTAACATAAGGCTGTTAGTTATTGAAGTTGAAATTTGATTTCATGATGTATATGAATAAAAATGCTTTATTTTACATCGTTATTAGTAGGCTTGCTCCATTAAAACTATTATTATATCAAAACTACAATTATGTCAAAAAAGTAAATAAGGCTCAGATTTGACACACACTTTTTTTTCATCTTTTTCTCAGTGTTAATAAAGTTAAACTATAACCAAAAGATCATTTTTTTAGAAAATTAAAAAAAAAAAAAAAAACGAAATAAATAAATAAAGTGAGAGAGATACGTGTAGTTTTAAGCAAACTTAACATCTTAATAACTAATGTTTTTTTTTTTTCATTTTATCTGGTAAAATCTTTCAGATTTGAGTGCTATGCATTTCTCGGCAAAAATTCTATCACCTCACGTATGTATTAGTTGATCCTAATGCGATGGTATCTGACGTAATATTTACTTGTAAAAAAGTTTCCCAAACTTCCGAAAATGAATTACTCACCAAATTACGGTCACACACACACATTTGAAAACACTGTCTTGTTTTCTTGAACTTAGATATATATTTTACACAATGAATGAAATGAATGTTTGATTTTATAGGAATATTTCCGAAGAATACGAAAAGTATAATCTGATTTATAATGTTGAAAATTATTGAACATTTTAAAATATAAAATAAGTAAAATGAATAACATTTAAAGAGAAATTACATGCTCGTAGTTCTATTACAAATTGTCAGCAACACAAAATAATATTCTAGAAATTCTCTAAGTAAAATTTAAGGGAAAAGTAGTGATGTTTTTAATATTATTCTTACATATAATATACAATTTTTTTCGATATTTTATGTGACACATAACGTACGTTACTCATTATTATACATGCATAGCATGGAATCATTTTTGACAAAATGCAAGCGCACTAAACTATATTTTTGTTTTACCGACGTGAGATAAGAAAAAAGTAAGAATATAAAAGTTTTCAATATAATGTTATCGAATTTTTGTGTATATTGTGTTAAACAAGTGTTAAGTGCATTAGATAAATACTAAACATAAAAAATGTAGTGCATATAGTTATTTGAAATCCGTTATTTGTTCTTCTTACTTAGACTTTAAACAGGAAAAAGCTACCTTCAAAATGATTCCAAATTTTGCAGTATGAATTTTGACTGTTTTAACCTGGAAAAAAAAAGGAAACACATATTAAAAACTCAGCTACATACTAATCAAACTGTTAATTTAAGAAAGTCGGAAAGAATTCATGATTTCGTTTCTAATGCGCCGAATTCGTGTTTATTTTTATTGGTATATTTGTGGGTTTTTAAAGTCTACTTATTTAAAAAAGTAATTCTTTAAAATAGTATAATTTGTTTCAAAAATTGTATGTCCTATTACGATTTCTGAATGCCTACTTGTTATATTGCCACAAATATTAATATAACTTAACAAGAAAAAAACTTTTCTACCGAAATGTGATAATGATTCTGTAATTTTTAAAATAAAGCATCCGAAATCTTATTCGGTTGCCCGGTTTTTTCATTTTTTTTTTTCAAATGGATTTCTTTTTGGCAGTTGTGCCTTTGTAGACACGGCAAACCCCTTATGTCTGAGAGTCGTTTCATTGGTAGCCCCATCTAGTGATGGCTCCCGCTACCAAATTTTTGTCACTTTAAATTAATTAATTCAAGCTCTTGTGGGGTGCTAAATGCTGTCGTTATTTAATTTTGCTGAGACCACAAAAGACAAATTGATACTCAAAGTATCTTTTACATGCCACGTAATCATATGACACGCCTGCTTACGATTTTCGCATTCACAAAATCCATCGACTGCAACCGTATCGAACCCGCAACCTGAGGCTTACGAGGCGGGCACCCGTTGTGCGGAGATCGAATTTGGGAAAGTTATAAAACTTGGGAACAAAATTTATTTAACTTGAGATTGTGATGTAACATTTATTTATATTCAATCAGTAGTTATAAATAAGCAACTGCGATAGGGCTGCGGTAGCCCAGTGGTTAAGGTATCGGACCATGGCAGGCATGTCATGAGTTCGAGCCCCGTACCACTAAAGACCCGCCGTGTAGGGCAGCGATGCACGTTAAATCTGTCGAGAGCTGAAACGTCCTCCCGTTGGTGTGGTAGTTAGGAGAGGGGGGTGCCAGCTCAGGTGTCGTCCACGTCACTTGACCATGGTTCAAAATTACGTGGTCCGTCGCCAAAAGCCCTCGTGTAGCTGAACAGTGCGACGTTAATATTCACTCACTCACTCACTCACTAAGCAACTGCGATGCTGAGTCAAAACGAATCTTTCAGTCAGGTAATAGTTCGGAATGAAGCTCAATTAAAATTATTTTTTGGATCTTGACATTCACAGAAACTATTCCTTCCGAGAACACCAACCTAATTTTAAGTTTGCTTCTAAAATTACACAGACTTAATAGAACATTGCAAAATGTAGGGAAGGATGCCTGCACTACAAAATCCCGATTGTCCCTGATACGAGCGAAATGCGCTGATGTAGAGAAAGGGGGGGGGGATTCAAGGACCCCCTCATGTTTTATTCATTGGACTCAGACGAACAATGGTGGATGAATCAAAATGGCCTCCCCTCCCCCTTCTCGGGGGAGTAGTGGAAGGGTCGTGTTCGCACATTCTTCAACGCCTTGCGTCTTTTCTTTCTATTAAAATAACGGCATCTACTGTAATCCCTCTAACTGCCGGGCACGTCCATTAAGCGCAGGGGGGGGGGGACTACATTAATTAAATTCCTGGCGGTGTGGAGTAAGGGAAGGTATCTGGGACAACATTCCCCTTTTACCCTTCTAACCCTTTTGCGCTGGTAGGATTTAAATTCGAAAAGGGAACACATGGATCCAGAAGGGGTCGTCGAAGAATTTAGTGGCTTTTTCGAGATGGGAATACTGTCTTCGTTTATATATATATATATATAATTTGTTTCGAGTAATTCAAGAAATGCTCACGTATTAACTTAATGTAAAAATAAACTCTTGGTCTTCTGAATTTTATAGGTTGTTGTTGTGATTATTATAATCAAAAATTATATATATATATAATAGGTTTCAAAAGATGTTACAATCGTTCATTAAAGTTATTTCAAATCTGCAGATTTTTAGTACAGGTATTCATATTATAGAAATTCTGCAAAAATAAATTTTTTAAAAAGGATCTTAGTACATTAATTTTTATTTAAAGAAAAATTGTCTTTGTATGTTTAAAAAAAGTCGAATGCTTTAAAACTTGAAAAGATGTTTAATTTTCTGGAGGAAATTTCTGGAGTGTTTCTCTGAAACATCTTTTTCCTCATCATACTTTTTATACGTGTTATATAATGTCTAATGTACTTTTATGAATGTGCGAATTATTTACCTTCTGAATATCTTGTCCTATAATTTGAAGATATTAATGGTTTTTTTTTTTTTTGTTGTTGTTAGCTATGGCTATTGATAATTTCAAAATCAGTAACCTAAGATTCATTTAGTTAAAACCAATTACCAGTAAAGTAAGGTAAGTTATTAAATTGTCATTGTTTCTTAACTATTTTGGCAAGTATTTAAGGTTTTACCTCGTCTTCCAAGTGGGAGATCAGCCTCTTTGTTACTTTGAAACATTCCTCGCTACACTCCTGGCGATATTTTTCGAACCAATTGCGTTATGATCAGAATTTACTAAATCGATATACTTTACAAAATGTTCTCCCTTTTTTTAAAAAAAAAAATAACGTAAATTTATATATAATATAATAAATCTGCGTTTTCAACCTATGTTCAAAACATTTTTACTAACTTAAGAATAACATAAAACTATTACACACACAAAAACTGAAAAATAATGATCTATATGTGTCAAACTCATTTTCAAGAAAGTCCAATTTGCAACAAGTCAAAGTCACTTGGGCCGCACTAAATGTAAATAAACTGTGATCTTATTACTTTCTCAACATGTTTCTTGTGTTTTGTATCATAATGCTGTTGTTGTTTAAAAGAACAACATACAAGCTATGAACACATGCTACGTCACCATTGACGTAGTGTGTTATATAACTTTGGTACACCAATAAAGCAATATTGTTAAACAAATCATTTTATCTTTTGCATTGCATCATTCCAATAATAACTCCATTTCCAATTTTTCTCGAAGTAAATGGTATTCTTCGGCACAAACTTTGACGGTAGGTATAGTATAACAATCATTTCTTGTATAGGGATGTTTGGGCGTAAGTGACACGGTGAGGCACAAACACAAAAAATAAGAGATAAAAGGAAACACAAAGCGTCCTGCACAAGTGGTTTATAACTGTTCAGCACATGAGCTATGAAGTTCAGCTGTAGTGCATATTGCTGTACCAACCACTGGTGGTACTCCAACGGTATGATGAATCTTACTTACGCGATGAGCAACAGCTCTTGTACTTGACTTTGGTCTATCAGCCACAACGTTCACAATGCTTTCTTCCATGCTTGGACTGCTTCGTCGACCAACATCATTTCTAGTGACGTGGAAAGAACTTGTTTCACAAAGTTGACGATTTAACCTCTGAAAAATTCTGGAATCCGGCATTCGTCGATCAGGAAACTGCGCGTGATACATTAGTAGCGCAGCTCTGCCGTTACCATTTGCACGGCTGAACATGTAATGCATGCCTGCATTTTCGGCATACGTCAACTCTTCCACCATAGACGTCAGCACAATTGTGAAAGACGCTTTCCCCTACTGAGATGCATCATGTTGAACGGCAGCTGCACATCTACTGCCCCCAACTGGAAACGCAAACAACCACCGATAATTCCATCTCTCTTCTCTTTTATTTCCCCTGTTTGCGCCTCGCCTCGTCACTTGCTCCCATACCTTGCTATACAAAAAAAATGATTGTTACAATGTCCTGTATCTACCCTTAAAGTTTGTACCATGAATTCGGACCACCCTGTGTATACTGAATACAACGACAGTAAATGAATAATCTTTGGCACAAAATTATCTTACTTATATACCGTAAAATCCGGCGAATAACGCGCACCTATACTTTCACAAACCGCAATTTCTATTTCTTATTTATATTCGCCGTATAACCCCCCCCCCCCCCCTTTTTATGAAGAAACCTGAAATGTACAAATGCAATAATTCTTATGTTTTGAAGTCACTTATTCGAGGTATTATTCCAAACTTTAGAAAAAAGTGTAACTCTTAAACAAGAAATGTCATTTCTGTTAAATAAACAGTACTTCGCTCTATGTAGAAGACTAAATTTTATGCTTATTTCTTTTTATTTTATAACCCGTAAATTCCGCTCTTATTTTTTGGGTTAAAAGTGCGCGTTATACGCTGGATTTTACAGTAAGCTTATTTTCTTTTTCTGTAATATTGTAATGTTTGAAATTAGGTATACGCCCAGGCAAGTTTGATTATTTGTTAACGTTTTATTGTGAAGCATCACGAGGGCTATTTTCGTAGCACCTCCACAATTTTCAACCACGGGTAAGTGACGAGAGCAATATACTAGCTAGCCAAACTTCCGCATTAAATAGCGTGAGGGGTTTGAATCTCTCAATAAAATGTATATCAGCTTTTCTAGAAGGCGGGTTTTTAGTAGTGTCAGGGCTCAAACCCACGGCTCGATAAATGTAACACCGTCTTAGAAGAAGGAGATAATCAATTACGTAGGTTTGGCTAAATGTGTAATAATGTTGTACAATCGCGCACACAAAATTTTTTCAAGGAAGGGGGGGGGCAGGGTTGAAAAAGTCCACCATTTTAGTATCATGCTCCAATACGCCACCCAACATATTCTTTTGATTTTGTTGATTTTCGGGAAAAAAACAATACAAAATTAATTACTGAATAAATAATTAGACCAATCGAAAATAAAATCAAGGGCTATGGGTAGTGTCCGGACCCCTAAGACCCCCCTTCCTCTTGTTTGCGCCACTGGCGTAGGGTATTATTTTATCTTCTGTTATTGGTGAGATAAACTATGCTTTTCAATTCGATATGCGACTAGTAATAATTCACTAGCAGTGGTGTACTCAGGAACTTTTTAAGAGGGGGGAGGGGGTACCAGGGTCGAAAGTTTACCATTCTTGTATCATGCTCCAATACCTCACCCGGCGTATTCTTTTGATTTTGTTGAATTTCGGGAACAAAGCACAGTAAAAAATTAATAATTGAAACAACAATTAGCATTAATTGATGAAATTAATTATTAATAAATAATTAAATTTTGCGTACTATATGCATAGAATTATAGAAAATCGGGGGGAAAATCAACGGCTATGGGAGGGTCCAGACCCGAGGGCCTTCCCCCTTCCCTTGTGTGCGCAGCTGTTCAGTAGTGAATATGTTAGGTTTCGTTTTCAATAATTATGTGGGTTTAAGTGTAGAATAGGAGGCCCTTTGACAAAGTCAAATTTTTGTAGCTCAGAATCAGTCGCTATCTACCTATATGTAGCGTTAGGTATTCTGAGAGTAATGACGTGAAGCTGAATGTGAAGAACTGAATTCATTCTGGCATCTAGATTAACACCTCCGAATCCAAGGGGCTATCTATCCCACACTTTAGCCATTATGTGCAGTTAGAAATTTTGATACATTCATCAATATTTTATAAAACTGTGATATTGGCTGGTCCACAAAGATGTTTATCGTGGGCTGACCTTGAATTTTATAAGTTTGATATATACCAGTGATTGGCAAACTTTTTCAGTGGCACACACAAGGGGGTCTACGGGTCCGCCCCCCCTAAAGGCCCTTGATTTTTTTTCGATTGATTATAATTCTATGTATATAGTACATGAAATTTAATTAAGTATTTGTCATTGACAATTTATTAATTAATGCAAACTATTTATTGATTATTAATTTTTTACTGTTTTTTGTTCACGAAAATCGACAAAATCAGAAGAATATGTTGGGCGGCGTATTGGAGAGTGTGGACTTTCGACCCTGCAACACCCTTGAAAAATTCCTGTGTGCGCCACTGGTGTAAGCCAAAGTAAAGAAGAAAAATTTTGACGAGTAAATATGTCGCAGGAAAATGATGAAATTAGGATTTTCATCGAATCCCTAAGAGAGATATTCAATTCATGCAAGATGTAAAAATAACGTCTCTAGGTCATTTCCCTTATGTAAGTAAGTGATTTGATCAAATTCCCATATTGTTTTAGTAAAATGATGAAATGAACAAGTCAGCCATTTTTTTGAAAAAATATGGGGTTGATATTTAGGGGATCGATAGTACTACCTGTATGGTTAGGAAGTACAAGGACTCGACCCCCTGGACAGCATTTTACCAATGCCAATCCCGACTAGTTCATTTTATCATTTCACTGAAACAGTTCACGGTTTGATAAAATCACTTACTTTCATCATGGAATGATCTTGAAGAGACGTTATTTTAACATCTTGCGTGAATTGACCCTATTCCTTAGGGATTTCATGAAATTCCTAATTTCGCCATTTTCCTGCGACAAATATAATTAATTCACAAACAAAAAAAACCTTAAAAATTTTATTTTTTGAAATTCTTTAACATGTATGTGATGGAAGAAAAACTGATTTTTTTCCCCTCAATTTTTTAAACTCACTCAAAAAGTTCGTTTCTCTCAATTTAATTAGAAAATCAGTTTAATATACTTTCTTAACTTTTTATAAAAGGAAGTCTATATTAATATATTCGACGCATACTGGTTTCATTTTTTTCAGCATGCAAAAGAGTTTTAATCACACACTCACTTGTATTACTTTGCTTATTTTAATCATTTACATTGTGCATATCCGAACTATGTTCAAATTTCTGAGAATATTTTCAATAAACAAAGTAGGCCCTTGAATAATTTTTTAAGAAAAATATTTATGTAAATTCAAAATTTCTATACGATTGTTCAGTCTCTGCGGTGAGCTGGATAGCTTCTCTAGGCGAGCATTAATCTACCCATCAGTAATCTCCATAATGGTGCATGAATTTATTACGACTGTTCGCCATTATATTGGTCTATTACTGTACAATTTCCATCCGATGTGTTTGTATATCATTTACTGGCGCACACTGAACAATCATCGTATTTCCAAGTAGTATTATTTATTGGTATTTGTATATCGAGTCATTCACCTCGAAATTTCTACTTTTCGAACGTTTTTAAAGCGTTTATAATTTCCTTATAAAGGATCTATAATTACTAATAAGTTTCGAGCAGCTTTTTAACCCTAAAATTTTTCATAAGCATAATTCAATTGTATGATTTTCCAGTTAGTCAGAGAAAATTGACTCTTTCAGAAACTCGTAAGCATACAAAACTGCGATAAACGATTTGCATAAATATTTAATCTATTGGCAAACTTAAAGTGTTGATTGTGATGTATACTCAATTTCATTTTATTTCCAGCGAATAACTGATATGTAATAAGCGCTGTATGCATGAAAAAAAAAATTTTTTTTGTTGGTTTTTAGATAAAATCTTGAAATCTATTTGTGTGCGATTTTTTTTTCAATTCCTGCTATTAGTTCTCTCTCTCCCTATTTATATTTATTTATATATGTGTATCCTGTTGAAATTTTCAGTCGTTAATTAAATGCTTTCTATTCATCCTTCAAGTTCATTAATGAAATTTTATTTTTTTAATTTAAATTTAATCTGGGTTATTTTTGTTGAAGTTACAACTGGCTGCAACTGATGGAGCCAGTACGTTTTTCTAACTAGGAGTAGTAGGAATTGTAGTAAGTAGTTCTAAGTAGGAATTGACATTTATTATTTTTATTACTTGTTTTCTATTACAACAAGACATCTCTTTATTTTCCCATCGAGCTTCGAATAATTTTTTATTATATCATTTGAATATCTCTTCTACTAACCCAAATGTATATTTTTTGTTGTATTTCCATACAAGTAAATACTAATATTTTCAATTTAAGAAAATTTGTTCTTTCCTGTAGCGTACTTTCATGGTAGGGTTTATATTTTCAAAGTAAAACGTAAACGAAAACACCTAGATCTTTATGCTAAAAATTAAAAATTGTTGGTCTGTGAGAGCTGTTTGCATCCCCAAATCCCACCCCCTTGTATGCTACTGGCTCTTTCTCTTTGTTCAATATTTTACTTTGAAAACTTTTTATTATTTGGTCACTGAAAAGTTGGCTTAAAAATCATTACTACTATTACATTGTTGTAACTATATTCTGAATCTGAGTCATTTAAGTCATTAATCAACGCTCCGTAGTTTCAAAAAAAAATTTAATAATCATGATAATTATAAAATGAAGTCAATTTTTTAACAGACGTATAGATAACATAAAGAAAAAATATGCAACATAATTTATTACCGTATTTAGTTTAATTGAAGCTGTACCCCAAATTCTCAACATGTTTTTGTAAAGAAAATATGGTGTGAAATGGTTTATCAATATCCGATACTTACGAAATTAAAGCGAATAATTAATTCATTTTACCAGTATTCTTTTTTTTCAAGTATACACTCCAACCGTTTGTATTATGTTCTATTTCCCTATAATTTCTAAGCTACACCCGAATTTCAGTAGCATAAACACTGTAAAAAAGTGGGGCAAGGATTCGAATAAGTACGATATTTCTTCAGATTTACTTTCAAAGTAATTATATACCAATCAAAAACATCTTAAGCTGTATTTCTATACTAATTTTGACAGTGGCGTAACCAGGGGCGTAGCTACCGCCGTATCAGATGTATCAATGATATGGGGCCCCCAAGCTTCATGGGTCCAAATAGTGTAACTACAGTGCCGCTAACAAGGCTTTCATTTCTAAAAAAGGTCAATGAAGAAGTTTTGATACGGGGCCCCATTCAGAACTAGCTACGCCAGTAGGCGTAACGTACACCCTTGCGTCGCAAGGGGGCCCAAAGCCTATTTTATGTTATGATTTTGCAAACCTTTGTAAGATCCGGCTAGGGGACAGAAATCTGATTTTGCTGGGGTGCCCTAATATTCTCCATCATGCCACTAAATTTTTATAGTGTGATAGAAAAAAAATCTGACAAAAGAATGATGTGTACTCATTTCTTTTCAGTTAAGTGTAAGATCTGAAAATTGATTAAGTTTAATACACACAAAGAGAAAAATAAAATTTCATTTTTAGGAAATAATTAATAATGACAGTTTGGATCAAAGGGTGAATTTTACAATATTATCAAATGAAATATTAAGTACACCTAAGAATTTATTTGCAACGTATGATTCCGAAAAATTTGTCTCTATAAGCATAAAATGATGTTGCAAGAAGCACACGAACACGAATGTTAATAGTCTGGAACGCAGATGGTTATAGAAAAGAGAATAAATATTTTGTTATAAACACAAATCAGTTTATATGTGGGGCTTTTCAAAAGAGTTTTAAATTTCCTCATGCCCCCTGTTTGGTTTGAGAGATGTAAAAAAAAAACCCAAAACATATCTTTCTCTTTGTGTTGCATGAGGTATTGATGAGATTGCATTGCGATGCGAGCAGAGAGCCCGTAATCAGTCGATTTCTATGCAAAAAGTTCTCAAATAAGCTTTGCGCCGTCGTAAAGACGTTGAATTCGCAGTTCCCAAAGCTTTTCAAACATCCAGACACTGGAATAAGTAAAACTGGCAGCACCCGAAAGAATTATATTAAGCGTGGTTTCATTCTACTTTGCCTCTCTCGGACTGAAATTTATTTTTTCCCAACCTCTTATGTGTGTTTATGCTTTCTGAAGACGGTTCAACAACATGCGGAAAAGTGGTTGATTTAAATGGGTACATTAGCAAGTATAATTCAACAATGATTGGATAATATTTGCATTTAGAAAAAGAAGGCTCTTGACTGGTAGTTAATGGGGCCTTTTAAAATCCCCACCCCCCATCTCGATAAAAATTTAAGGCTCTCTTCGTGTAATGTTGAAATATGGGACTTTATCACATAGAAAAATGCTTCAACATATATTCATTTGTTTTTTATTTCTATCCAGTAGAAAGTAGGAATAAAATGCCAACTAATGTGTCGTCTTCGTCTCTGATGGAGGTTCAAAATTCCACCATCCGTCGCCTTTAGCTTTAGTGTTGCATTAGAATACGACGTTGATTGTGTCTTAATCAGTTAAGTATCAGTATGTAAAGTCAGTGGCGTAACGGATAATGTTAAGCCCACCCCCTGCAAAGTCAGGTTTTGGGCCCTAAGTCGGATCTTACAAAGGATTGCAAAACCATACGTACTTGGCGTCAATCAGACTTTAGGTCCCCTAGAATCCTGCCTCCTCCGCAATGCGGAGGTTCCAGGAGTGTACGCTACGCCACTGTGTAAAGTGCTTTGTTTTATTTTCAGTAATACCTCGACTTACACTACCCCGGTTTACCATGGTTGCCAACTCTGAATTTGAAATATCACTATACACTCAGGTAAAAAAGTAGCTAAAAAGTTGTTAAACTCAGAAGGAATTTTCGAAAAATAGTAGCCATATTCAATATATGTATTCATAATATATGTATCCATATTTAATATATATATTCATATAATCAGAAGTAGCAAGACGATTAAAGTATTTGTGATCTACGGCAGGGGTATCCAACCCAAATGACCTTGCGAGCCACTTCGGAAAAACATTATAATCTCGCGGGCCGCTCATAAAAATATTTACCTTTTATCAGATTTGGAGACAAAAAAACATTTATTGGAGTGAAAATTTAAAACAGAATGAATTACTATTATTTTTATGTTTACCCCACAGACATAGAAAATATAATAATATTTATATAACAAAATTATGAAATGGTCAAATAATGTTTAAAATTATGTTAAAATAATGTAAATAATAAATGCAGTTGTTATTTTCTTAAAAAGTACGGTATTCCTTTTTGAATTGATCTTTCGTTACTTATTGTTGAAATTTGATTATGCTGTGATTGGCAAACAATTAAGTATACATTGCCCTTTATCTTAACCATCCTGAATATTTTTTTAAAACTTTAAAAAACATCTCTGACTCAATCAATCGGACAAGAAATCATGGGCTTTGGGGGGGGGGGGCGAACCTATAGGACCCCCCTCCCCTTTCTGTGCTTCACTGCACAGGTAAAAACGTAGCTAAAAAGTCATTAAACTCAGAAGGAATTTTGCGAAAAACAATAGCCATTTTCAATATATGTTTTCATATTCAATATATGTGTTTCATATTATCCATATTCAATAATATGTTTTAATTCTCGTCATTTTTGAATCTCAATCTTTGTGTCCCAATTTTTTTACTGACCACCCATGGTCAATGGACCACCGGGATCTACATTGGTTGCAATATTTCCAATTATTTTCTCATGCAATACTGTGTTCGGTAACACCTCAAGCCTTTTTTTACCTGACTACTATTATTTCAAGAATTTTTTTTCGTTCTCACGTAAATTCTCAAGAACTTGTTCTCAGAATGATCGAATTCTCATTGACCATTATTTTCTTCTTGACCCCTAGAGACCATAACAATTTCGCAGTGACCAAAAGTTGCTCTGGAAATCCCCAGCAGCATTCTAATTACAGTTTAGGTCTTTGTGCAACAGCTACCTCACAAATCAGCGGCCTTCACCTTCCAAAGGCGTCTCTAACGATAATAGGAGGGGGACGCCATTATCCTGTCCCTCGGATGGGCCATAATTCTATTGGCTGACAGCTCCCTGTCAATCCAGATATACGGGAAGGGCCATCCATTGTTGCTCCTCCTTCTTGGGGGAACTCATGTTAACGATTTGCTTGTGGTTCCTTCCCTTCCTCACAATAGTTAGGGCTGCCTGGGAAAAATAGAGCTTAATTATTTAGCGAGGGCTCACTTCTGATTGTAGTTTTTACCCCTGCTCCTTCCTCGAGTAGAAATGAAAATAGTGTTTGTGTGTGTCATTGTTTGAATTGATTTATAGATGTGGAGGGTTGTGATATGTAAATTCATAAAAAAGAAAAGTATATTATTAATTCGTGTAATACGTTATGATAAATTTTCTTACACAGAAATAGTTATAGATAGTTAAGTAATTCTAATAACGCTGCCTTTTTTTACATACAAAATGTTCTTTAGAAATACTTTAAGTTAAAGTTTTAAGATAGGTCTAATTTAGATATATGTTTATTAAGTAATGATCAATCTATATCATTTTCTTGATCTTTATACTTTATATTCTTATTCCTATAGCTGTAATAATCTCTTTTCTTTAAAACTGATTCAAGTGGTGATTGGACAGTGGCGTAATGAAAGATATTAGGGCCCCTCTGCAAAGTATCCAATCAGGATCTTACAAAGGATTGCAAAATCGTATCATTAGGCTCTGGGCGCCTTAGAATCCTTCCCCTCCCCCGGTGTACGTTACGCCACTGGATGTCCCGTAAAAACAAGAATTGGTAAAATATGTGGCATACCTTAATATTTAAACGATGTATTTCCTGTGTTTGTTTCTTATGTACAGGATGTAAGTTATGTGAGGAAAATATTGTGATCTGTATACACAAATATGTCACAGAGCATGTTTTCGTCATCAAGCATTACAAAAATTTCATTACACATCGAAATTTTTATACTATTTAATAAAATGCATGAAGTATAGAATATATGCAACAATATGGCAAATTTCACCAAACGCCTGACGTGTTAAGAATTTTTTTTTCGCCCGTGGATTTATTTCAGATGTCATATTTTATTTAATGCAGGTTTATATGATTAACGCCGTTCTTAGAAACTACACAAAAGGATAATAGCAATTGACCTCATAACCTTGAACTACGATCACATGGCGAGAACTATAATTTTGACAAAAATTTATCGCTTAGTACAGGATTTTATATATAATACAGATTTGTTTATTGTGTTTCTGTTAAACAGTTTGTTAGAACATAAACAGTTACAGCTGTAAAAGAACTTAAAATGTTTGTTCATTTCGTAAGAATTCAGCATAAATAATTGAGTATGGTAGCTACTCTCAAACAAGTATTGTCTTTAATATTTCTGCCTTTTTTTCTCAATCCCATCCACCTCCCCAAAATCTAAAAGAATTAATTGTTAACGATTAAAAATCCTCTGGTTGTAATAACTAATTGATAGTATGCTAATCGTCTATAACAAGACGATTGTATGCAAAGCACACAAGACACTTATTACGTACCATTTTCAATCTATCGATTTTACTACAAATTTTGTTTAGATATTGAAATTCGCTTATCTCGCGATTTAATTCATGATCACCGACAAATACTTAATGTAATTCATTACATTGGTTATATATATAAAATCTACTGTATTAAATCTTTCACGAAATTTATTTCTTCTTTCACGCTATATAGCATTCAAAGTGAACTTGTACTGTCTGAATTTCTCTAAACAAAAAGGAGACGAAGGAACAATTATTTGAAATTTAGACTTCTAGATCAACAAAAATATGTGATTTGTTGGGCCAACTGATTAAAAGCATTGTTTCAAAAATCGTTGCCTAAGTTTTCATCATTTGAATTTTGTCTTTTTGTAGTAGTAGATTAAGTAGAAATAATATAAATTACATTTTCTGTTGTAATATTTCCTGGAAGAGTACATACTCTGTTAAAAATATAGCTTCTTTTATATATATTTAGCCCCATGGGTCGGCAACAATTCTCAGTGGCACTGTGCACAAATCTGTCAGTTTTTGAGTGGATGGAAGTTAATATTTGACAAACAACTTCAGAATTATGGACACTTACTTTATTTTATGGAATTACGAAAAAGTTTGAAAGATAACTCTGAAGAGAAATTTACAGCTGTTTTGTAAATTATTGAACATCATTGCTGGAGAGATTTAATTGTTTGAAGACAGAGAAAATTTCATGTACTTTGCTTTCTGCTTTCGGTTCCCCATATCCAAAGTGAAAAAAATCTTTCCTCATTTGAAAAATATTCGGAGATCGCAAATAAATTGTTTAAGGCTACACAGTACCCTAAAAATTTAATTTTACCGAAAATTATTTTTTTGCATTTTCTGGGGGCACATATCATTGAGAAGCTAGCCACGAAATTTCAAATCTGTTAGCAAATTAGTTTTTAAGATATTTGAAGTTTTATGAGCCATGGTTTCGGTTTCGGAATTTTTCCCCTCTTAAATGGAATTAATTAAAAATATTTTTGAGCTTTTAGTTTGAAATGGTAATAAATTCCAATTTTCATTACTAAAATCATTTCTGCTTGATTATGTTTTGAGTTTTTTGAGTTCTCATAGATAATTAATTAAGATTAATTTTTCTTAGCCAATTTTTGCTTTAAAAATAATTTATATAACTTAAAAGCTTTATCATTAATTTTTTTCCTGTCGGCAAAATGCCATGGAAAACGAGTTCTCAGGTTGTTGTGAGAAACAATATTTCGAAGAGATAGAATAGTACTAAAAATGATGTATCTAAAAATCAGTCCTCAGCTAATTCTGCAATTAGACTTCCGAATACAAGTTTTCTGAATTTAAATGTTGTAGATATAACTGAATATTTCCTTGTTGTACCAAACCACATTATACTAAATATATTGTAGACCTACATTTTAGTATTTTAAAGTCGTACGACAAGAGCTAAAACTTCCTAAACTGCTCCAATTTGAAACTGAAAAAAATTAAATTTTTTGAGCAAACCAGACTATTTTTAGCTTAAGTTAGTATCATTATTATTTTATACATAAATGCTTCGTGTTTCAAAACTTTTGTGAAAATATTAGGTTAAGATAAAGCTGAATAAACTGACGTCTTAACAAATGCTATCAATAAATATTATGCAAAAATATATTTTGAATTAAAAATATATTATTTTCAGTCATATTTAATTAAAACAGTGCTTTAATGCTGAACATACATTGGGAAATAACATATTAAAAAATTAGAGCTTTATAAGTTTTTGTTTTGTGACTTTACAAACTTTAAATGCGTCGTTCTCAGACTTTCAATTTTGAAGGTATAAGTGTTTTCTAATCCCTAAGGCTTTTTTCCTGTTTGAGATAGAGCATTGAATTTTTTTGAATGTACTCCCAAACGTTTGTTCAATAAAAGTTAGTATGGATTTAGGGCTGAGATCCGTAGTTATTTTTCTAAAAAATGCTAAATTTAATATTTTAAAAATTTTCGTGTTTTTTCCAGGTTTTTCTGGAAAAATAATTATTAAAAATCAACAAGGTAATAGATTTTCAAATCCATACTAACTTTTGTTTGTACTAATCTAAGAAACATAAATAACTTAAAATGACTAAAAAAATTTAAACATTGAGTATTTTATAAGAGTTTGAAAATACTTCAAAAAATTCCTAATTTTTTAAAATTGTAAAATAATGAATGGTCAAACTGACTTTTTACTTACAGAATCATCTTAATAACATCATCTAAACATAAAACATCAATTATTTTTACTGTAACTGTCTCAAAAAAAATTTTTTGAAAAAGGGTACCGTGTATTCTTAAAAATTGAATGCTCAGAATTGCGTCAAACTGAAAATCACACATTACATCCCTGATTTTGCTGTATAAAAATAGACCAGTGCAAGCACTAGATTTGCATTAAATTTTTTATTAAACTGTAATGAAAGGAAATACTTATATTTTACGTTGTCTATTTCTTATATTAATGAATATATAAAAAAAACGTAATATATGTACAATTTTAATTTTTATATTTTTGTAGAAGAAATATTTATATATTTTGTTATTTTTATGCTAAGAAATATCTTAAAATGTCTCAAATATTTAAGAATTATACAACAATTATATATTACGAAATATATAATAAAACTTTAAATCTAGATAATATTAATATCTATTCTTTTATTCTGCATGCATCATCACGGAGAAATTGAATTGTTTCAAACGTCCTACTGTGTGGCACGCTGAATCCTATTGGTATATTGATTTTGCACATTTCAGCTACAAGTTTGGTCTTCCCTGATTAGCCATTAATATACATTGTTTATTCATTCATCGCTTATGAGTGTTGTATTTGTTAAAAATTTAACTTAAAACGAACTGACAAAAGAAGAGAGATTAAGTATCAAGCATTGAATAAAATTATTTATTTTTACATTGGTTACCAACGGTTGAATTCAAAAATTGACCTCCATAAAAATCCTATCAAGAAGCACTTTCCACAATGATACAAGAACATTCGTGGCGACATTCTAAAGCAACGTGTTCTTATTCTAACTCTTTGTATTGGAGTTGCTACTGCATCCTAATCTTTGGTGGGGGAGGAGGATTCAATGGGAATCCATCCAATTTTCTCCAAATCGAATCCACCATCTCGAATGGATTATCGAATGTCTTGCACAGAAGGATGGTTGCGTGCATGTTTAAAATATGAAATGGTTATCGTTCTTTCTTTGGGAGGGGAGAGGGTGCACGGGCCATTAGATCGACATCCTCCATCGGCCGCGGGGGACGACGGAAAATCACTTCCTCGCCATCCACCAGATGAGGAGAGAATTTCAGTTTCTTTGCGGGCAGGAAAAAGGTTGCCAGAGCTGATGTCGCCAAACGAATCCTCTGATTCTCGGATGCAATGGCACCCTCAATTTTCTTTTTAAATACCCCTAGGGGATTAAAATAAAAAAAAAATTGTGTATAAATTCAGGAAGGAGTGTATCAGAAATATCTAGGAGGTTTTTATAAAAAGAATGTTGGACATGGAGAACGTTTGAGAATCGCTGCTCAGTTGTAAATCTCAAATTTCCAATGTGCAACCTTCACAGAACAAGAACATTTGGTAACGCGTTTATATCTGTTTCTGAATTTAAAACCATGTGATTAATATTGTTTACTATACGTTCGAAAACATTACGTTTTAATTCAACTTGAATTGATTAATTTAATGCAACGATTCATTTTAAGACGTATTAGACGAAATTCATGATAAAGGCATTGTTATGATTCAAAGAGCCTGTTCTTAATGCCTGCTTTGTGAATTTTTTTTTTTTTTTTTTTTTGAAACTAGAGGTAATTAAGTGCAAATCATTGTTTCATTTAATTCTAGTTCAAAAGTTTGAACTGAAATTTTTTCTATACAAATTTTTTAAATATGTAATGTAGAAGTGAATTTATTCATATTTTATTGTATCAGAATTGAGAAATTTTAACAAAAAACACCCGTTGATATTTCAACTCTGAGAATAATTTAAATTTTTTAAACAATTTAATGCAACCCCTGTATAAAATGCCTAACTATATACAGGCAAAATATCATTATTATAGAAGTCTTTTTCATTAAAGGAGGCAGTTTTGTAAATATGTAATTCATTCTTCATTTTTTGCTAAAAAATTACAGCTAAATAATTTTTTCTTGTAATAATAATCTTGCAACAATTTTATACGTATATTCTAATTCAACTGACACTATATAACAAATTATGGTATTGAACGTAATAACCTCAAAATAATGTTTAATACTCATTATTTTATAGCAGTTAATGCTTCCACACCTTAAATAAGGCTGTACAACGCCATAATTTTTCTTCCTGAGCACGAAGTAATTTCACCACGGACAAAAACTCCTTAGTGGGAAAAAGAAACAGTAACTATAACTTGTAAGAATGAATTAAGGCAAGACAACTGTCATTTTATTTCTTTTTTAACCTTAAGTTAGGAACCGTGATTTTGCAAAAGCGTATAAAGGGATAATATTTATGATATTTAGTGACGTAACGTTTTTTCAAATTGTTGTAAGAATATTATAATAAAAAAAATTATTTAAGAACGATATTTCGACAAAAAATGAACATAGAATGACCAATTTTTAAAACATTCTTCTTTTATGAAAATTGCTTCCATTATAATAAAATTTTGCCTGTATATAGCTCGGACCTCTGTTCAGGGGCTGAACTAGAATTTTTGAAATATATAACTTAGAAGTGGATTTATCCATATTTTACTACTATTTTACGAATAAAAACGCCGATAATTATTTTAATTGGCAGTAACTGTGAAAATAAAGTGAATTTTTCAAAAATTCTAGTTCAGACTCTCTGGAGGTATATGCAAAATATTATCATTATTATCGAAGGATTTTTTATACAAGGAGAACGTTTTGAAAAAAAGGTTGTTCTAAGTTAATTTTTTGCCAAAATATTGTATTTAAATTAATTTTTTTTGTCATAAGGCCCTTACAATAATTTTAAACATATATTCTAATCTAAGTGACACTAAATATCATGAAAATTATCCATTTATACGCTTTTTTAAAATCACCGTTCCGAACGTAGTCGGATACCTTAAAGATAGGGGAGGAAGACCTCATCACACACACAGATCATTCAATCTTGTATTTCTCTTTAGTGATGAATCCATATGATGGGTAAAACATTTACAGTGTACAAAATAATGATACATTTTAAAATAAATAGAACGCAGTGGTATTTGAAACGAAAACTCGTTCCGAAAACTTTTTGGCGTGTGCCGAAGGGGGCTAAAGAGCATCTTCTGGGTATCTCGCGACCCAATGTCGTGCTTCCATCCGTTCCAAAAGTCGGATACGAGCGAACGATTTCCTGTTTGGAACGGCTTTTCCATCCCATGGAGAAGAACTTCTGGTCGACCCTTCCCCCACCCCCTCCTTATCGAGTCGCCTGCGGCTACCGGGCTTTGTTGCCCCCGTCTAGGGAATGCGCACAGATAGGGAGGTCCTCCCTGATTTGGTTAAATGGAATATTGTTAGCGTTATCTTCCGGCAGACAGAGAACGCTGGAGATAATGTGCCACAGAAGCACTTTCTTGTATTCCTCATCGAATCCCCCAGTCCCTCCCCCCCATCCAGCACGAAACTTTTATTTTAATTTTTTTACAATGTCAAATCACTTACACGACATTAGAAGGTGATAAAGTATCAGTTTAAATTTTTCTTTTTTCTTTGTCCCTTGGCCATTTGTGAACATTTTACAAAAGTATAATTAAGACACCTTAATGACTTATTGGTAAATATTTTGGGGATTGTTCCGAGAGCATTTAAAATAAATGCTACTAGTCTGACAAAATAGAATCTGACATAAATTATTAAAAGGCAGGGACGTAGCTACCGCAGTACCAGCCGTATCAATGATACGCAGCGGCCCTCGAGCTATAAAGGGTCCCCACTTGTGTCAGCAAAACATCGTAAAATGTTGAAGGACCCCCAAAAAGTGCCGCCTAATGAAGATTATGAACGCCACTGTTTAAAGGTTTGACATGGTCACGGGATTCAAATGCAATTTACTTGTTCGAAATATTTGAAAGATAGAAAAATGTTGTGCAACTTATGCCACAGAAACTGAAAAATGTCTAAATGGGTATTCAGCTCTCTGTGTATTTTTATCTAAAAAATTATCTCTCAAACTTACAAATTTCGTAACTTAGTCCTTTTTATTAAGTTTCCCGGTAGATGTTTTTTACCTAATTTGATTTTTGTAATGCATTTAGTATGGTAAAAATGGAGCTGCCCGATAGGGTGAAGATATGAAAAATTAGAGAGCCTTCTCATATACATATGTGATGTTACGTAACACATTTTCTTTATATTCCGCCCTCAAGATTGAATTTATTTTAGTAGGATGATAATTCATGCAGATAGAGAGAGAGCAATCGCGCGCGCACGTGAATGTATGTTGCAATTATCATTTGTTTTTGAACGCTACATCGACTGCTGTAACAGTCACTAAATGGAATGCATTAAGATACTGAGGAAATCCAAGTATCCTACAAATTAGGAACGTAATTAAAAACCATTTAAATCCTTGATCCAATCCTGTAGACAAGGGGTACTCAACCTTTTCTTCTGCTGGACCGCATACATATGTCAGCTATTTCACGCGAGCCGCAAACATATGTTACCAATTTCACGCGGGCTGCATCATGAGGATAAAGAGGGAGGTTAAAATGTGGAAAACTGATCAAAATATTTTAACTACTGCTTTGCATTTTCCATTTACTATTTTTTTATATTTTGTAACTAATACTGAATTAGAAGCATTTAATAAACACTCTTTCACAATTTCTGCATCAGTAAACGATTTCGTATGATTACCAATAATATAACAAACTTCATAAGATGTCTTTGTTACCACTGTGACATTACCACTGACAAAACACATTGTTGCTGTTGCAAAGATTATTCAATAAATCCTATTTATTACTTCTTGAAAGAGATCTTCAAGGAAAAGTGTCGTTGAATTATTCCTGTTAATTGCTATTTTTTAAATACAGCCCTTTCGTGACAAATCAAACAATTACTGATACATATTTGTTTTTCACCACAAAATAGTTAACCACTCTGTCTTGAAATGATATATTTTATTCGAATATTTTTCGCTTGCAAGGTAGGAAAGATAGTTAAAAGTTAATTCCATAAAACTGTCACTACTCCACTGATGTCTGTTATCACTAACCGTAACCGTTACAAATAAAAAAAGAATATCAATTCGCACTCGTATGACATCAACAGCAAAAATGATATATTTGATTTCTTGACACCAAGTTTTTAATATATTTTTCTTGAATAACTGAATTTTTCAGAGCAATGGGCACTGACCGGACCATTTAAAAAAACTCGGTGGGCCGCAGGTTGAGTATCGCTGCTCTAGATCAGTGATTCCCAAAGTGGTCTATATTGACCCCAGGGGTCTGTGATGACTTGCAAGGGGTCCACGTCAGTGAAATAATAATTTGGAGGTCCATGAAGTGTAAATGGGGGTGTACATTAAACCAGATCGTGATTTTTACTTCAATCGAGTGAAAACCAGATTTTACCTATTAAATAGATTTATTTTCTAAATTTAATGAAGTTAATTTACTATTAGAAAAGCCAAGCTGCATAAATTTTATTAAAACAAGAAACATCATTTCAGCGTTTCGTGCCACAATTAAGCTAACGGAGTATAATATTGGACGTCGCGAATTTTCCAAATTTCTCAATTTGTTACAGACAATCTGCAAGGAAAATGACATTTTGAGCTACGTTCAACAATAAAATCCCTCTATTCAGATTTTGAAAATACGTTTAAGAATGCTTTGACTATGGCAATACACAGTAGGCAATAAACTCATGTGGTCAGATTGAATTTTAAAAAAAAGAAATGTCGTATTACGAGAGCTGACCGGAAGAGGCACTAACGAAAATCTTAAAAGAAAAGTGGAGATAGGAAGAGGCCCAGGAGATTTAGGGTTAGGCCCAAATAGATTGATGTTCAACGTTGAAAATTTGTTATTGAAGCCCCAGATTCATCCCTCCAATTAAAAGCATTTGTTTGTTGCTCAGTTATTTTATGTAGTTAATTAATTTTAAATTAAAATTTAACATGCTTTTCTTAAGTTTTAAACACTAGACTTCTTTATGGTTAGAAATTTAAATCGTTAAAATAAACTAGGTCTATACCAGCTCTCAAAAATACATTTAAGTTGATAAATTTGCAAAAATTCACTATTAGATAAACAGACTGAAAAACATGGCAAGGCAAAACATGGCATGAGACAAAAAAAAGTTTGGGAACCTCTGCTTAAGACTTTCAAGTATTTTTGATCCCTTCGTTTTATCAGTTTGATTGATGAAGCTGTACCCAATCAACCCTTTGTGAGAATCAAGCACGGTAATTTATGCACTCTCTCTCTCATCTAAGTCTTAAGGCATTTAA
>BMAV01015476.1:1554446-1571065 GCA_019973955.1 Trichonephila inaurata madagascariensis
CCCCCCCAATGCGGGGAGTGCATGTTACGCCACTGGTAATAATTACTAAGCAAGTTAGTACTCGTTTGTAGGATCTTTATTTTTAGCATAATTTCAAATATCTTTATATGCTTCACATAACAAAAGTAAAATGTACCATTGGAAAGTGGTGAAAAGAATGTTCATTTTCATCAAACGATAAATCTTCATTATTAATCAGAAAATTTCGTGTTAACTAATATTTTACATGCACTGCCACAAAAATTAAACCACTTGTGAAATTCTTTGAAAAAGTTTAGCATGCATTTCAAAACGTAAATGTCCTTTACATTGACTCATCCAAATCTTAAATTATTTTACATACATAAAATTATGGGTCTCTCAGAAACTTAAATATTTTATGAATTTGTGTAAAATTATGCATAACATTAAAGCATATAAATTTAAGGCACAAATGAAAAAATTTAAGAAAACTACATCTTGGAATTAATAGCAAATTTGTGATTTGTAGGTGCAAAAGAAAAAATACATTTTCACAAAGGATAATTCTCAAAAATCAAAAATTTTCATATTAACGAACTCGAAAAGTCTAAATACACGGACTTAAAAGAGTAAATTTCATTTTTAATTTTCTTTCTAAATTTAAATTATATTTTAGAACCGGCCATAAAACATACTACTTTGTTTAGAACAGTACCATAAGCTGTAAATCAGTAGGTTGTTAAAATAAATTTATTACAAAGCATAATAAAATTTAATCACAATATTTCTAAGAATTACTTTACTTTTTCTAATAATACATTCCTCCTGAGAGTATTTAATTGTAATCTAAGAAGTGATATTAATAAAAATAATTATAAATAAATAATTATAAATTAATAATTATAAATAAATAATTTGAAGAATAGGTAAATGGGGCGGCCCCCAAAAAAAACACACCTTAGTTTACATATCTTTAATAAATGGTTTCGAAACACTGCTTCATTATAGAATAACTCTCTCTATTATTCCCTTTGCTTTTAATATGTTGGAATTCTTTTGCGATTAATTAATAATTACTATTTCTACCATAATCTATTTTTGAATAACAACTTTTAATTGAGCCATAAAACAATGAATAATTATCTGATCATTATAGCTTGATACTCTATATTCATTAAAACAGAAGCAAATTCAAATTATAAGTTGCTTTTGAAAAAATAAGAATGAAAAATTATGAACCTATTATGAATAATAATGTTAACATATGTTATTCGGAAATATTAAATAATAACATTTTGCCCATTCTATATTATCCCTAAAAAAAAGAACTACTAAATTTGAATAAATAGTAGCCTTTGCTTTGTTTTTAAGAATTACCCTTCGATTTAGTAATAAAAAAACTAAGAACTATAAAAAGGTACACTAATATACACAACAAGTAGCTTTATATAATTTTTTTTTGTATTATAGAATCGTAAATTGTGCGCAATTACTAATGAATACCTAACATTTGTCAGTTCATTAAGAACTAGAAATAATTATTTAAGGTAGGAGAAATTACATTTTAAATAATGTATTACTTACAGATGGAATAATTTTTTTAAACAAAGTATTATAATAGTTTTTCTTAAGTTAATCAAACATTAAATGAAATTAATAATTAAGCTAATAACTCTTTGTCGTCGAATTCTTGAAAAGCGTCGCAAATTTTTTTAAAATTAATAAAAATCCGAAACCAAATCATTTGGCCGTTTTGTGGAAATATATTATTTATAAACTTGTTATTGATTTTTTGACTACACTAGAGGAGAGAGTTATTCTGTATTTCTCAAGTTAAGATATAAAAAAATTTGATTAGGTTCGAAATCCATTTGTGATAGTGGCAGTGGCGTAACGTACACCCCCGCATAGCGGGGGAGGGGCTCATGGTTCTTGGGGGCCCAAAGCCTGACTGCTACCAAGTGCCCTTTGTAAAATCCAACTTGGGGGGGCAAAACCTGAATTTGCAGGGTGAAAGGGAAAATGTTCTCAGTTGCGCCACTGAATAATGTATACATCTGTATATGAATTTTGAATAAAGTGAAAGAACTAATTTTTAAGCTCTGTAATAATCGAGATTTAATTTCAAATCATTCGGAAGAGTCAATTAATTTATTTTGAATTAAAATTAGAGACGATTATCTATAATAGAGAGCCAAAAAAGCTTATATATATATATAAAAAATAGGGTTGCAATTTTTTCTGCATCTTATTCGTGGGAATTCGGCTATCCAGCATTAACAAATATAAAAATGAAAAAAAAAGATCGACACTTTTAAATACAGATGATGAAATGAGAGTGACATTATCATTATTACGACGTATATAAACAAAATTATCAAAAATCACCAATCTTCAATTTTGCATTATATGTGTGTGTGTGTGTATTCTTATAATTAATTACTCAAGTAACTTTCTACTGTCTTTGTCATACATATATTTTATTTAGCAATGAAAATGTTATGAGGTATTTTACATAGTGTGTATTATGTATAAGTAAACTTATTTTTTAACTTATTTTATTGTTAGTGTGCCGCCAAGTTTTGAAACTGTTAATAATGTGCCGCAACAAAAACAAAAAAGTGGAGAGAATCTCTGATATAGACTGTAATATACGTTCAAAACCCAAACAAATAGTTTGTTGCATATTTCCCCAAATCCTTAATGGAGATTAGCGATCTGTATTTTGACATCGAGTTCGATTGGAATCATAATTAAAACAACTGGTATTATTACAAAAGCAAAATGCTTTATCGGCATAAAAACATTATTGCGACAAAAACATATGTCACCTTCAAAGTGCAGCAATATGGAAATTTAAAATAAAATTAGGAGAGTATCATTTTTCTTGCCTAGTTTTTGTTTCGGCTGAAACAAAATTTGTTTTTTCCCCTTTTCTTCATACCAAGTATCACGCGTTTGAGAAAAAAAAATTCGTTTTTCACGCGTCCTGCGTGTAAGCCGAGGGAAATATAATCTTTCTGATATTAATATCAACAACATGGAAAAAGAAAAATCTATCGATTTTCGAAATCGGCCGCGGCAGCTTGCAGCAGCCGTGCGTTATCCCGTACGCACAGATTCCGACAATAAATCCCGCTTTTGACACAAACTTATTCTCGATGGTTCCGTGTACTTGGATAGAAGCAATGGCAGCAGTGAATGCCTCCCCCTCTCGAAGGGAGGGGGGCGATGGATGTTCGCACTCTTGAAGGGGGTGTTCGAGGCCTCTCTCCTACGAACGCGATATTCAATCCGGGGCCATAAATTTTCGGCCCTGGCCCGAAATCGGATCGTGCATGGAAAGACACATCTATCTCGACGCCAGTTGGAAAGGGAAGGGGACAGAAACACACTCCCCCCCCCGTCTTCCAACGATTCTGTGAAGGATTATGGGATATTGCTGGATCTAATTCGAATCGTAAATTTTTGCAGTTATTGTTATGTTAAAAAACGTTGTATTGATGAGACTTTGATTCATGCCTCTGGCTCGAATGCCTGTTGGTGATTTTGCGGGGAAGCAAATGAAGAAGATCTTGGCTGAACTACTATTCCTTGTTTGTCTAACTATAGGTTTATATTATCAAAATCTTAGGACTGTTCCTCGTGTAATTTATAAGAATAGGACCTAAATTTGGTAAATTACTTTGTTAAAGATATTCAAACTCTATTGTTTTATTAAGAGCAGCATATTCTATCATTTGTATCTAAATGACCGTAAAATCTGGCGTATAACGCGCACCCCCCTTTTTTACGAAGAGACTTGAAATGTACTTATGCAATGCTGTTATGTTTAGAAGCGATTTATTCGAGGTATTTTCCTAAGCTTTTGCAATAATAGTATACTTTTAGAGCTATAACTCTTTTAGTTCCTAAGGCATGTCGTTTCTTTTAAATAAACTGCATTTAGGTATGCGTAGAAGAAAATTTTTTTGTGTTCATCTCATTTGTCATTTTTAAAGCTATCGTTTTTATACCCGGCACCCTCAAATTTCGATTTTATTTTTTGTGTTCAAAGTGTGCGTTATACGTCGGATTTTACGGTCATCAGTTTCTTCCTTGTACCAAATATGTTCTATATTTGTCTCATGTACTGTAAGACCTAAAGAATTTCTAACTACACGTTAGATGGAGGGGGGACAGGAGTTGAGAGTGCCCAGTTGGACCCTTTGGTAAGCAGAACTCGTGTTGTGGTTGAAAATCAGCCCACATTTAACGAAATTGAACCGCTACTGACGCTGTTAAGAAGTAGCATAATAACATTAAAAAAAATTTCACGAATTTGGGAGATTTTCTTCCCTTAAATGTATTTCGAGTTCAGTTAAGTTGTTGAAGTACATTCCTTTATTGGATGTGTGTACTAAATTTCCTGTCCGTGTTTCATGGGAATTCATCAAAAACCTCAAAACAAAAAACCTGACGGTGACGTTTACACACTCTGTCTCATCTGCTGCTAAGAGAGATAGATCTTGGAGCAGAAAACGACTTCTTTCTATTCTCGAACTTTAAACCAGTTATATCGAAGGCCAGAAGTTCGGATGAGAATGTCCAGTAGGACACTTATGGTATGCAGAACTGGTGTCGTGGTTTTGTGAATCAGCGTAACTAGAAAAGATGCAAACCCGGAACTCATACTTTACGCGGATTTACTACTGGATTAAAGTTAACATGAGTAATTAGTTCCCTTTACGTTAACAATTATTATTTTAAACTAGGGTATTTACACCCCTTCTCACTGACCCTTGCCAACATTCTGAAACTATGTTAACTATTCTCCTATATGTCACTGTACAATTCAAGTATACTGCGCTCTTTAGTTATAATGATCTCTAACCTATGAGATGAGAGGCTTTAACTGTAATTGTATAAGAGCTTAACAGCATTTTTCCACCTTCAAAAATAAAACTATGACGAGACTATTAATCACATAAATTTTAAGTTAAAAGTATCGCTGGGGCTTAGTTAACCGACAATGGATTACCTATTGAAAATCTGCTTGAATCGAAGTAAAAATATGAAGTGAGATACAATTTAAGCGTATATTATTTTAAAAATCATTTGAGTATAAATATATTTTCATTTATATATGTTATAGTAAGAATTGGGTATGCGTTTCTTAATTTGATATACGTAATAATTGTAAGTCTATAGTAAGTATAGATAGTTTTATATTTTGCTCCATTTTTGATATTTGTTTTTACATGTGTAGGGAGAATTTCGAAAATAATGCAGATAGATTAACTGATGAACTTGCATGCGCGTTAAACTCATTTTAGCAGTTTTAATACAGATTCCAACCATCCAGATTGCAAAAATAGTTTGTATCGAACCCTTAGCTTTTTCACATAAGCAAATCGCAAATTAAATCTCAAAACATACATTGTCATTATGAGTTGTTTTGGAAGTTGTTAAGAATGGAACTTTACTATACTTTATCACTGATAAACATGCATTACGTACGCTAACACACATTTGAAGGTAGACATATCAATCAGCAAAGGGAAGAAACAATGTCGATTTATCCATTGGGTGCATGGGGCCCGGAATAGGTGGACTTACCCAGATTTTCTGGTTATAAATTTCGATCCTCCAGTGCTAAGGATCCTGTAAATCTTCTGCGTCCCGGGCCCGAAATGAGCTTAAATCGGCACTGGGTAGAAAACTCGGCTACCGCGAAGTGTCAAGTGAAGAATATGGTTGTTATATGAAATAAAAATTTTATATAATTATTGAATGATTTGTTTTGATAACATACGTTTATATTATCGTTTATTCTAAATTTAAATTCCAAAGAAGAAAATTCCAGATTTAATTATCTAATTTTAAAAATGCAGAAAAGTTCCATTTAGGGTTTGGAAAGAGTTCATCAGAAAAATGGTTCATGCAGGATTTTTTTTTTTTTTTTGCTCATGCGAATATATATTGCATTATTTAATATTGTTATTATGTTCATGTTACAAATATCTTTTTGCATTTTTTTCCATTTAACTGAATTCATGCCATTTCTTAATTTTCATAATCAATAGAAATTAGAAAATATCGACAACCGGATATTTATCTATTATCCGTCCAGCGTGTTAAAAATTTTATCCAGTGGCATAATGCAGAATATTAGAGCCTCCTTTAAAGTCAGGTTTTGGGATCCAAGACGTACTTTGCTTCGGTCAGGCTTTGGGCCCCTAACTCCTCTGCCCCCCGAATGCGGGGGTGTACGTTACGTTACTGGTTTTTCCCAAATATGTCTAGAGAACTTAGATATTCAAGTTTCCATTTAGCCAACTACCACTTTACTGCTCATTCATAAATGAACTTTTTTTTTAAAAAAAACCCTCAACATTAACAAAATGACTTCCCTTCCAAAAAAAAGGAAGCTGAACTAACTGTTCGTAGCATAGATAAACCTCAGAATTATCCTCCCCTCCCCCTCTTTTTTTTATGTAAATCCAGTCAACTCTTTCCAAAATGAGTTTCCTGACTCCATTTCGTGCCAGTGGATGGTGTTGTGTTGTTATCATCCTTGATGGATGCATCGATAAGGCCGAACGATTTTTCGCACAAAAGGTGCGACGAATCCCACCCGAGGATGTCAGGGATGAGCAGTTGCGACAAGTGTTGCTCTGATACCCCATGAATCAATATTGATTCAAATGACTCATTGTTGCAAAAAGGGGAGGAGAAGCCTCCGCCGACATTTAAATGGCTTGTATCCGCAGAGTGGGTGGGAAGTCATTTTTTATCCTTAGGCTATAATTTTGAAGGGTTTCAAATTAACTTACGCCAAATACGGAGATTCACCCCCCCTTCCCCTTTACTTTTTTTTCCTTCTGTGTGATGTCAAAGGCGAGAATAATATGTATAAAAAAAAGTACGCCGGATGTTTGGAATGGGTCTGAATAATGTATTCTCACAACTCGCGTTTTGCTCTAATATTCATTTTGGATGACATTTAAAAAACTCCTTAATGAGACTGACTAGACTGTGTGTGTTAGATTGTAAGGTATTTTTTTAAAAAAATTTGATTCGTGTTTTCTATTTTTATAAGTCCTATGTTTCTAGGTTCCATAAAGAATGAGTTTGTGATTGTAACAGTGTGCTGGGGGGTATAACTAAAAACAAAGAAAATTCCGTAAATGGGATTAAAATACAATATTAGGCAGTGGTGAATAGTAAACATTGACGGAAAAAAATGCTTGACCTTAGCGAAAATTTGTACAGAATTGCTATTCGAAGACTTCCCTTGTTAAGATGTTTAGATCTGTATAGCCCCGATGAACACATACACACTTGAAAAATATGGAGCAAGGATCATTATTTTCCACACTTGAGTCTGAATATTGCGCACCACCTCGTCTCTTAGTATTGAAATAGAATATTTTACCTTGTGTGTCCTATTGTTATTGCTTTATTTGACTGCAAATACACTTAATGTTTCACACAAAAAATGCATTATTAATCCAAGGCTAACCATATCTGCTTTTGTTATTTCAAAACGCTTTTTTCAATTCCTACTATTAGCTCATACTCTCTACATATTTATTTATCTTGGTGGAATTTTCAATCGTTAATAAAATGCATTTTAAAGCGCTCAATTGAGCTAAAATTTTATATACATGATTATTTTAGTTAGAAATACAGTAATTTATTTATAATTAATAAAAATTAATTGATTAAAACTAGTTATTTAAAGAATTACAAATACAGCCACGTTGGCATCGTTTTGCCGACTTGTGCCAAAACTTGAAAAGGTTTTTTTTTAAAATTTTAAAGCGCTCATTTGGGCTGAAATTTTCTGTACACTATTGTTTGGGGTAAAAATACGATAATTTAATTATAATTAATTGACTGAAACTAATTTTTTGAAGAATAACAGATACAGCCACGTTAGTTTCATTTTTAGCGACTTGGGTCAAAACTTTTAAAAGATTTTTTTTTCCTCACGTTTTAAAGCATTCAGTTGAACTGAAATTTTATAGATACGATTGTTTTGGATGACAATACCATACTTTAATGATAATGAATGAAAATTAATGACCACTTAATGTGGTGATTCTGTCCTCTGTATATACGTATTTATATTAATTGTAACTATTTAATAAAAAGTAGCTAAAATAAAATTTTTCTTAGTTGATTTAAGTAGGCTTAATTTTTTTTTTACTTGTTTAATAGCAACTTTCCTTTTTGACGCATGCTCCATGTATTTTAAATTTAGAATGAATACAGTTGTTTACTCTAATTAATTTAAATTACAAAACAAACAAAAAAAAAACAAAAAAAACTTATCTTTTATTTTAAGTGAAGGATCGATAGCAATATTTAAGACCTTCAAACTTTCTACTTTGATTGATGAAACCTCTCAAGTTCTCTTGTTATTTTTCTACCAACATTTAGCATCAATAACGAGTTTTGTTCATCGTTTTGTCCAATACCTTGTGAACGTCATTGGCAGTCGTCTTAAAAATATTTATTGCTTTTAACCACAACGTAAGCGTTTTACAACTTCTTCCTTATGGTTTCCTTGCTTTTTCCTTTTTTTTTTCTTTCCTCATGCTAATTTGGATGATGAAAACATTGGAGGTAATTCATTTAGTCGATAATATCCACCTACAGTTCATTTTAGGTTACACCCTTGTCCGCGTTTATCGGCAACTGTAACCATGACCAGTGCGATTTTAACAAGACGTCGTGATTTGTATGCTAATGCCAAGTCGCGGTCCTCGCTGCGTTTTAAATTTTTATTTCACCATGAATTTGTTTGAACTGTTGAACCTTCCATTATCATAAGTTATGACAGATCATGAAGAATCGATTCAGCTTTTTGTGAACCTTGATGGAATTTTATCGAAATGAAATATGCTTAAAAGAACACAGCTGTCACGATGTTTCCGGTACAGGAGTATTATGTTCTCTTTCAAAATAATAAAATTTTCCTTTCATAATTCACATACACATATTCTGGTATCCTTTGTAGAGCTTTTTGCTGGAATAATTTTTCAATAATAATCCTAACTTTGATTTAAAAATAACCATTTTTTTTTCGTTCATATGCTTTTAATGCAGTAAGCGATGACTTGAAATTAAATTTTTTATTATGTTTTAACTTTTCTCTGAGGTTAATTTTAAAAAAAAATGACGCACTGAGAAGAAGTTGAAAGATTGCGGTAAAAATTGGTTGTTGTGATGACCATCCGTAACAAAGTGAACGATTAAAATTTCCGAACAATTGAATTATTTCAAAGTTTGACACCGTTTCGAAGGAATTAAATAAGGCGTTGGTCTACATCTAGCCTGGAAGCAAGCTCTCAGCCAACGTACTGACTGATAAAGCTCCCGAATGGAGTCCTGGGGAATTTCGTTCGAAGCTGTCGGCATATCGGTAAGGTGGTTGTATTTACCTTGGTTGTCTCTCTGTGAGATCAGGTGAACGGCCGCAGTAGCTGAGTGGACCGTGGCTTGCCTTGTCACGATTTCGAGCCCAGTTCCACTAAAGACCCGCCGTATAGGGCAGCGATGCACGTTAAATCCATCTAGAGCTGAAACGTCCTCCCGTTGGTGTGGTGTGGTAGTTAGGAGAGGGGGTGCCAGCTCAGGTGTCATCCACGTCACTTGACTATGGTTCAAAATTACGTGGTCCGTCGCCCAAAGCCCCCGTGTAGCTAAACAGTGCGACGTTAATATTCAATCAATCAGTGAGATCAGGTGACCTGGTTGGCCAAGGAAGTGTGGGGCAAGCTTGAAGATTTTGGATCAAAATAAATTTTTTGCCAAATAAAACAACAGCCAAAATAAATTAAATAATAAAACTATGAAATCCGGCCTCAATATCTGTTTTGTAGTCTTAAAAAAAAATTTCAAATTTAATGTAACTTTATGATCATATTGTTATATTGGAAAAAAAAAATATTCTTCCAAGGAATATTATGATGATAATCAGTATTTTCAAATGACAATTATCAAATAAATTATATTTGTATTTATTTATAAGATGGATAAATAAAACATAACTGTAGATAAAACGTAAACACATATTCTAATGAAAAAATCACGTAAAAATTTTTTTTTTGAAAAATGATGTAGGTGATAATGCAGACAATAATTTTATTCTTCCCTTATTTTTTAATTGATGATAAATATCTTGTTGAAAGTGCCATTCTGTCATTTTGTTCGAATTCAAATAATCCAAAGAAGATTTTATTTATTATTATTATTATTTTTAGCTACGAAGATTATCATCTTCCAGAAAAATAAAATGATGAAAGACTTGTTGACGTATTTAATCCTGATGAGATCTTTCAAGAGACTTAACTTTTTTTTATTAATCAATTACAATCTGGAAGCACTCGTCTTGATTCGGATATTACAAAATCTTGCAATCAGTATAATTAAGTACCTGTTGAGTTTTTGAAGGTAACGATTGATAGAGATAAGTTTCCGTGGAATGATAGACAGAACATTATGAAGTTTCGAATGAGTGCAAGTTTTTCTTCTCATTAACAATATTTTTATTTTCCCCGTTAGATCATGAAATTAAAAAAAAAGCAAAATAATTTATTTATTATTTGTTTAATTAGAAGTACGAGATATTACGTATACCGATCCAGAATAAAGAAGTCTGTAAAAGATAGTGAATAGATCTTTGAGTGACGAATTGTGATAATTGTTAAAAGTTAGATAATATAAAAATGAAACTTTTATATTTAGATTAAAATGACTACTTATGAATTACCGAAAATGAAAATGTCCTCACACATGGAATTTGATTAATAAATTGAGATTATTTTTCTTTGTAAGATTAATCAACCTTTAAAATACGGTGGCACATGTGCTCCAAAGTAAATTTTCTTACCTAAGCTATTCTGAGACAAGAAGAAGGAGGGAAGGACGAACAATGTCTGAGATCCCTTTCACACGAGTCAACGTGTGCCACACGTAACAGAAGGAACAAACCTTTAGAAGAGAGAAGAGAAATAGCCTGGGTTCCTTCAACATGTGATCGATTCGCACTCCCTGCCAGTGCCGATTTAAGCTAATTTCGGACCCTGGCCGCAGGATATCTACAGGCCGGCCCCCTTGGCACTAGCGGGTCAAAATTTTTAACTAGAAAATCTGGTTAACTGCAGTTTATCCGGGCTCTTCCGAGACCCTGGGCACCCGCCCCAAGTGCTCAATACATAACCCTGCTGGATCGCACTGTACCCTTCTGCGTTTCTTCAAGCACTCTATAACCATGTTCACCCCGCGTCAAATTGACTCAAACAGAAGAATATTGTGAAAGCTGCGCTATTCACACATGGCTATTTGTGTATTGAAAGTGGAGAAAACATTCTATTGCACTCGAACTCAGTTGTTATTGAGTGCAGTACACTGGCGTTGCTAGTTCTAAATGGGCCCTATATCAAAATTCTTTCGGTGCCCTTTTTTAGATACGAGAGCCCCATTATCGGAACTGTAGTTGCGCTTGTTGGTGCCTCTTTAGTTTGGGGGCTTCGTATCATTGATACGTGGGTAGCTACGCCCCTGGTGCGGTACTCCCTTTTCAGTCAACTTTGTGTCCACGTGCGAAAGGAGTTCCTCCATTTCACACTAGCGGAGTGGTGATAAAAGGAGTTGACTGGCACAGAGCTGCTTTGTGTGAAGCCGACCTGAATTGCTGCTTCAGTTGTGTACCTCAGTCAAAGTAAAAAAAGGAAAAACCTGATGTAGAGGATATGTATCGCCGAGTTTAGAAAATGAAGTACATCAAGTATGATTCGGGTGTGTAGACAGCAGCTGAAGTAGACGAGTACTCATCGTGGCGAACTCATGACAGGCGTTGTTGTTGTTTCATATGGCAAAATCGTATATCAAGTCACTCGCCAGAGAACAATACTACATCAAAACCCAAAATTTTAAGTTAAAACATGACAAAATCAAAAAAGTTATAAACATGCAAGAGTTACACATATAAACCTCGTAAGAAACGTAAAGCAATCTTGCGATCGGCCTTCCAATACAGCAAACATCTACGTTGTAAAAGGGTCAAGGTCCGGGTAGAAATGCAAGTTGCTTATTTATTGCGTCTGTTTTACTTCATGCTGGAGTTTTCGGCTTAGAAGCCATGCCCTGTTTTTAAGCTGAAATTAGTTACTGCCTCCTTATGTGGTCTACAACCAGAAGCGTAGTTATTGTGATATCAATAATATCAACCCCAAGCTCCAGAGGCCCCAAAATGTGCAAACAAAATATCGTAAAATGTTAAGGGACCCAAAAAAAAGAAAAAGAGCCCCCAAAGAATTTTCATACGGAGTCCACTCAGGACTAGCTATGCCAGTGTCTACGACTAAACTCATTTCAATCCTTGAGTCTACGCTCCCATTTAACTGATAATTCTGTACATATGCCAACATTTTTTAAATATATATATACTGCTTATAAGGGAATCCAAAGGAATGGAACCCTGTTTCACTAATTAACTAAGAAGCTCTCTTTGCCAAGTGATTGGCATTGTATCTGTGGAGTTGTTGATTTAAATCCTGATGCCGATTAATTCCTTTCAAAGCATAGGGTACCAACACAGATACCATGGTCGCTTGACAGGTTGCCGATGACCCTTGTTTTGCTTCAAAATGCGACATTAACAATCATTCAGTCGCCTTTAAAGACGATTTGTGTTAAAGGGGAGTTGTTGAGACTGAAAGTTTTCGCGTTGATGTTATGCTAAAATTTGTAGAGTAGGGCGTCCCCTTCACTTGACCATAGTCCAAAGCTATGAGGATCGTCATCAACAGCCTTCGCATTGCTCAGTCAAGGTCTGTAGATTTTGCAAAAATGTCATTTTTCTGACTTCTGCTAAATATTGCTTGCATGGAATTAAATGATCTTGATAACATATATTTCAGTTTTCAGAAGCTCTTGTTCAGTTGACTTTTAATTCTTTTCGTTTTCTTTTAAGAGAAGAAAGGGGTTTTTTTTGTATGAAGGAAGTTAAGAGAAAATTTTCTTAATTCCCTCTCGCATTTTGAGTTTTTTTTAAAGTATTTGAAAATCGTACATCTTGAATATTCAGTTTGAACATAGTTGTTTTGATCTTTACAAGTACTTAAAAAGCTTCACGTATAAAAACTTAGACCTGCCCCCCCCCCTAAAAAAACCCTATTCAAATAGAATGAGGCATACAGACCTTTCCATTTCGAAGTCAAAATAGACCAGTGATTACATTCATAGAAAGCAAGTGCATACGAGCCGCACCATAGACACAGCAAACAGAAAGGTTTTGCTTCAATACTGAGAATTGCTAACTCGAAGCTTAGTAATAATGATAAATTTATAAAGTTCCTGCATAGATTATGTTTCTTTTTACTTAAGTAAAACCATTTTTAAGTTATTCTACTGTGTAACTTTGGGCATTTTGCTCATTTTTCAGAATTTTCGAGTTATCATTGTCCTGCCTTGCGAATCCTTTAAAAAATTTTAATTTTTGAAGTTATAGATTATTTAGGAGCGTTTTGCTGAAGAATGAACTTAAATGAAACGTCAGATTCGGGTGATTTACGTCACTCGATTTTTCTCGGCTTTTGTCGGAAATCATGCTCGGATCGGCGTCTCGCATTTAGATTTGAATTGAAAATTTTTCAGGCGCGTGTTGTTTTTTTTTTAAAATAAAAATTAAATTTAAATATGTCAAATGATCCAAATGAAAGTTCTATGAAGTATGTAGCAACGCTTAACGGACTTTTTGTTAGACATTAAAATAAATTTGAATTTAAAGTATTTACAACCTATTTAAGCTAGCATAAACTTATTGTTTCCTTATAATTAAATCACAAATATGATTGTATATTTTGCATTAAATATTACTTTATGAGTGCAGACATATGAATAAATAATCTATATGACAATACTAATGTCACCGTGTTTTTTATTCACCGAACTTATCCAAAATAATGCCTTATATAACATTACGGTTTCACTTATATGGTGTGGTCATTAGCATATGTACAATTTTCTTTTAATTATTGAAAATTTTAATGTATTTTGCATATATATGACAAAGCACCATAGAACATGAGGTCACAAACCAGTTATGAAGGTCATGATGTCGAGTGGAATGTGAAAAGGGCAATAAGAGGTAAAAAATACATTTATTAGACGTATAGCATGATTACAATACGAACAGAGCATCACGGATCAACGTCAAAAATGCAACGACGACTGTCACAAAAACTGTTCAAAGTTGTGACCTCGTAGGTCAGAGCACAGCCGATACCGAACAGACGAAGGATTATCGGATGCATTCAAACAAATTCGGTGTGCTGGCGATGTCAGCCGAAACGACGCCAATCCGTGACGTGAGATCCTCCTCTGTAGCCATTGGCGTCTTGGCGATTTTAAGTGGCCCAGAAGAAGAAATCAAAGGGATTGAGGTCTGGGAATTGTGGAGGCCAAGCAACAGGTGCTCTGTGTCCAATCCACCTCCCTGGATGTGCATGAAGGTGGTTACGCATCGCAATCGAAAACTGTGCTGGTGCGCCATCGTGCATGAACCACACGTTCTGGCGCGAAGTGGACGGTACTTCCTACAGCTATTTGAGGAGCAAATTATAGTGCCTGAAACTACTGTTGGCGGGGGATTATGGAAAGTTTGACGCAATTCACCACGCCCACGGAGGAGGGTTACTGTTTTTTAGAAAAAAGATGAATGATTCTCGAGCAAGATGGTTAGGGGTGAGAGACGGTACCTTGTTTTTGGAAGCGCGAAAGGTTGGACTCTGAATTGAGTGCGAAGAAAAGCGTGTAAATTTGATTGAGAACCGATGCATAGCGCGTGGTTTGCTGTTCCAAGAATAGAGTTTCTTGGGAGTGTTTTTATACTACGGACACACACACATACAAGTGTTTTGTTTGAGTGTAGTAAGAAACGAGATAATTGTGTTGCCTGCTGAGAAGCGTTGAAAAGTAGTTGATGGTATATTGAGAAGGTTAGAAAGTAATTGAGATTACATCACACAAATGCTGTAAGTATTTCGCCCCATTCAAACGTTTGGGCAGTATATGTATATCTCTGCAATCGTTCGGCCACTCCTGTCTTCTGGCTCATCGTCCTCCCAAAGCGACATGGTTTGCGACCCCATGTTGTGTGATGGTTTATCCTTACCAAGCTGCAGCTATCAACCCTCTGAATTTGTCAGTCGAATCCGGCAATACCCTGTATCTGTGATTCTATATCTAAGATATAATTAATGTGTATTGCCAATTTAATATACTTGTCAATTCTATTCATTTCATGACCTTATCTAAGCACAGGTGTGCCATTTTTTCCGAATATGGATTGTGTTATAAGTAATTGTTCCAATTATACTTTATTTGTTTACGACAATTGCTAATATTTCTAACAGATACAGAAGATGAATTAGTGAATATTTATTTCTTCTATCATAGAGATAGCCTGAAATATAGCTAAGAAAAAATCGGGTGTGTCTGCATTTTTGTCATACTAGTGTCATTCAAAACTCTACTTTCATTATTGCATAAGCGAAGATATATGTAAAGGAAATGTGCTTTCATTGTGTTATCGAAAAAAAAATCTTATTTTCTATGTCTTTTAATTGGTACTTATCTTGCATATATGATAATGGCTGCTGGTATTATTTACTTATATAGTTTTTTAAATGCAACTCTGTTTTAATAATTTGCTTATTTTCAATATTAACTAATATGGAGCAACGTTTTTTTTAAAAGTAAAATAATATAAGTAAAAAATTTTGGATGCAGCAATAAAGATGTTTTTAAACAAATGATTTGGACGTTAAGAAATCCATGTTAAGATAAAAGTTTTGGCCTTAAATACCTTATCAACGGAGTGAAGTTAAGTATTTAATTTTTTAAATATTAATACAAATAAATATAAGATATTACGTTCAAAAAATAAAAATGCTCTCAACGCAGCGTAAGTAAAATTGGTACACATTTTGACTAGTTTTATCAGTGTTATATAACATTATTCAAATTTTTTAATGGAAATGCCAAAAAGCTAACCATTTAGAAAAATCTGAACATCTCAGAGAAGTGATCGAACAACAAATCATTTTCAAATAAAGTCATCAATAATATTATCGCATGCAACTTTTTTATTTCAGTTCCTACTATTAGTTCACTCTCTTCCTATATATATATATATATAATCAGCCATTTACATGCTTTAAATCTGCATTTGGGTCCAGAATCTGACAATAACTTATTTATTGCACTCAGATTTTGTGCAGCTCTGCATTTTTAAGTGCAATTTTTAAGTAAGTTCACTCGATCTTGCAATGGATTTAGATATTCCTATCCATTATTTCCAATAGATTTTTGCTCAGTATTATTAAGATAAAGGGGGAAGGTTGGCTGTCCACAAAGCATGTTCAACCCCACTTTTATATAAATTATTTTATATATAAGCTTTTCTAAGTCAGCAATGTTTATAATACTGCAGCATCCATTTTTTAAATTTCGATTGCTCTTATGTCCCTCATTGTGTGGTTTTATTACTGTCTTTGTGTTTTTCGATTTTGATATTGCTAGATGTTCATCTCTCGTTTGTAGAGAATTATACATATGTATATATATATATATATATATATATATATATATATATATATATA
>BMAV01015476.1:1577324-1592899 GCA_019973955.1 Trichonephila inaurata madagascariensis
AATTTTGTGACGGGGCTTTACGCGACTTTCAACTACTAATCCTCTTGGGGAATCTTTGGGCCAGCAATCGCCATAACTCTCAAGAAGAAAGCATGAGATGCAAATTAGTTAGTGTATATATAATTAGAGTTTAATAATCGCAGATCAGAAGGAGCGGAGCCGCTGAAAGCAGTGTTACTGCGGTAAGAATTAAAATGACGCATCGTGACTAAAGGACGGATTTTAACAACTAGAGTAAATCAGTGAATTTAGAATTATTAAGTTAGGATCGATTAAAGTTAAGCTATTCGGATTTCGTACGCTTATTCACCTAAGGTTGTTGCTCTCTTTATATCACTCCAAGGCTTCCCTTTATAGATTGCTTGTTCTGAAATAATATCTTTGATAATAATAAAGTAGATTTATCATGGAGAGTCTTGGTCATCCATCGTTCCCTCCTACAACTTTAGATCGACAAGATGACGAGGAAGCAACCCCAGGGGTAAGATCGTTACACAGTGACTCTACATTACATGTGGAAGCAAGGCAAAATCCACAAATTATAAAGAAGCAGCGACAAAAGTATTCTTCTTTCACTCCAAAAAGTCCTCAACTTATTCGATATTAAGAAACTTCTGGAATATCGCACGAAAGTCGATGACTCGAATTGAGTGAAGCATGCAATATTGTGTCAGCTCGCTGTAAAACTTGACTTGGAGGAATTTTTTTAGTATTACCAATACGCGCATAGAATTAAAAAGAATTCAGGACAACGTGATGCCTTGGAGGGTTCAGAATCCCGAACAATGAATATACTGTTCCTAAATATGTGTCTGCTTTAGAGTATCCAACACGCGGGCCGCATGTGGTGGGCGTATCAGGTTTTTAAAGTTTTTTCATTTTGAAATTTATTTTCGGGGAAATTTTTATATATATATATAAATCTACAATGTATTTGCCTGTTACCTGTTCTTGTTTTAAAATAAATCCTTTTTGATGTTAGAAATGTCCTTTAGATTAAAATAGATTTATATTTTATCAAACAGTTACATTTGATACTCAAGGGATCTTTTACATGTCACATAATCATATGACATGCGTGCCTACGATTTTCGCATCCAAAAAATCTGTCGACTCCAGCCGGGATCGAACTCGCAATCTTTAAGCCACCGAGCCGACTTCATTTGAAACTAAGCAAATGCAAATATCACATTTACTCTAATCTAAGCCGTACTATTTTTTCTTTGTTTTTGCTACTGAAAATCGAAGAGCAATACTTAGAATTGAAGGCATTTGTCGGAAGGGGGAAATTGAGTTTCAACTCTTTTCAAAAGGAAAAATGTAACCGTCCATTTGCATCGATGACTTATTCCATTCTGCAGTTTACCTCCACTATTCAGTCTATCCTGTTGTTGCTCATGCCACCTATCTGACGTAGTTAGATCGAGGCACGCGTAATTCATTATGGCAAGGGGCCTGTCGTTGGGCTTAGCCTTGAACACCATACAGGTGACAGTACGATTTAGCTCCGTGAAATTCCCGAAGAGAAGTAATGCCAGAAAGAAGGGAAGACCAGGGCAGGTTGGACTTCTTTACGATATATGGCGACACCACCGATCTTCACCTCCACAATTAAGGCATAGAACTGGAGGGGAGGGAAATATTCTCCAGTCCCCTGCACTCGTGGTTTCAGCTGTGACCGTCCACAAGACTTTCGGACTCACTGATTTAACAAGCAGGTATTCCGTGTGTACTCGGAGGGTATTTAGTGACATCGAGCATCGAATCCAGGCCTTCCGGTCTGGAGTCCGATACTCTAACCATTAGGCTACCCATGGCCTTTCAGTCTATCCTAAACATGTCTGCTCTTATTTAGGAATTTTTTCTTTTAATCACTTAAACATTATGAAGATATTGGTGATAGCATCAAGACGAGTTTACTATGACGTACGTATGAAAGGGAAGACAATTTTATTCGTAGAAAAAAAAAACAGAAACAGAGGAGCGGCTACTGAAAATTTGACACGGATGAAACAAATATAATTCGATGACGTAAATAAAATATGATTTTTCCTTGTGAATGTCAGAACAGTCTGAAAATACTTTTACACTCTTCTATAATTCATTCTTTTGAAAAAATGTTGCATGGAGAAAATGGCGAGGCCAGCAACAATTCTGGTAAGTTTTGACAATGAAACGAATGATTTTTGAAACTTGATACTGACTTTTAGAGTAATTCTAGGTTCATGTATGTATTTGAAAGTACTGGTAAAATAAGTAAATTATTAACTTCTTATTACTTGTCATTAATTTTTTTAAAAAAATTTCTTAATTATTGGATATTACAAGGAGCCTTTTACACAATATTTTTTTTTCTCCAAAAATGTATGGATAATTGTGGGTGTGGCTTAGATTCGAGTAAATACGGTATAATAACCCTGATATCAATAGAAATAAGAAACAAAACTGTTGGTAATTCAAAAAGATAAGTAATTCTTTCAATCACACGACTAACTTATCCCGAAAGCTCTCCATACATCTATAGGCATCTTTATTGGGGAGGTAGGAGAAAAATATCTTGAATTTATTTCTTGAATTACAGAAATATTTATTCACCCTATAAATCGTTTAATAAAATTAAAATGCGCCTTCTTCGTATCCTTATTCCTCGAACACACACTCCAATCACTTCACCCGGGGAAAAAACAAGTGTACCCAAACATATGCGCGTTTCCTTCTGTCGTGGGGGGGAGGGAAGACCACAACTTCATTTGGTTGAGTGTTGCAAATGGCGCAGATGAAGACGCATCCTCTTCAGGTAAATGTCCGGATACTTAAGGAAGATGGAATTTCGAGGAAATAAACGAGTTGGGGATGGCTCTCTCTCTCCTTGCGATATTTCAAGTCTCGCGATAAATCTTTTGGGGTGGACGCACCGGGGGAAATGGACTCACTCCGCGGCGCTCGCTAGTGCTCTTCCCTAGTTCGGGAGAGAATCAAGTGAGAAATGCTATTTCAAGATCCCTTTTCCAAGGTTCTAGGAGGCGAGTCACGGTTACAATTCACGGATTGTCTTGAAGGGTCCTTTGACCTGTGAACCTTGAGAAGTGTAGTTTAGGAAAGTATGCGAGTCATTATTTTTTCCTTCTTTTAAACAACCTAAATTAAGAGCTGCAAAAATGCTTTCAATACAAAAAATAGTGCCGTCGTTAAAAGAAAACATTCTTGTTTACGTCAGGTTTTATGGTATTCTTTCGAAGAACTCCTTCTATAAAAAATAACTTAAAACTGATTTCAAGCTCATGGTTTTTTTATTAATAGAAAAGGACATTTTATATTTTAATTGAACCAGTGGCAACAAGGACGTCCGCGAGTCCGGACCTCCTATAACTCTGGATTTTTTTTCCGATTGTTTATATACATAATATGCAAATGTTAATTAAGTTTTTTTAATAATTAATTTTATTAATTAATGCTTATTATTTATTTAATAATTAATTTTTGACTCTTTTTTGTTTCCGAAAATCGACAAAATCAAAAGAATATGTTGGGCGGCGTATTGGAGCATGATACGAGATTGGTGGACTTTCGACCCTAGACTCTCCCCCCCTTTTGAAAAATTCCTGTGTGTGCCGCTGAACTGAAGTATAATATAAGATATTTTTTTGCTTACGTATGCCTGATCAATTATATACCTGCAATCGTTTTCTGTTGATGCATTAATGAAATAGTGTTAAACTAGTTCTGCTTTTGTTTTTAAAAAATTGAGTTCATTTATTAAATAAGAAAAATAAATTAAATTAACTACATGTGTGTAATTTGAATCAATGTAATTATCGTAGTAATATAAAGCTTTGTTATATATGTTATCAATTTCTTGATGCATTTTCTATTATAGCATCTTTACCATTTATTTATATATATAATATTTATTTATTATATATTGTAATACATTATCATTATAGATAATGTAATGATATCCATTACCATTTATATTATAATGATAATGGATACTTACATGTTATACCGTCAACCAACTTCGCCAAATGCTGTCATCGTTATTATAACTATGTTTAAAACTGCTTTAGAATGGTTTCCACTATTAGCTGCATATCTCTGCATTTATTCAAGGTATTTTGATTTGACAAAATTAATCGAAATTGTTTTTTGTCCAATTTTTGTGTTGGACTTAATTTTTCGTTATGAAATTATCATGCTCTACCTTAACTATTCTAACGTATTTTTAATGTTGATTTTAAATCTGTTATATAAATTTTATAATGCTGCAAGTATATTTTTTGCAGTACATCTGTCTCAACAGAAGAATGTGTGATGTGTACACACAAAACAAGACAACATAATATGCATCGTGGAACAGCAAAAAAAATTTACAAATGCCGTACGTATAAATTAAGCATTTTAAAATTTACAGGAATGTTACATGTTTAGCCATCAATACTTTTTAGGCCAGCTGTTTGCTTTAATTACAACTCTCCATCTTTTTGGCATTAAATACACCAATTTCGCCAGAGATTCTTTCGCTTCGATGTTGTTTTTCGCACTGATGTTTTGTTTCTTTGAAATATCGTACCAAATTAATGCCATAAATTCTCTACTGGATTCAGATCCAGAGACTAGCTTTGCAGTGAGACATGGAGCATTATCGGGAACGAAAGAATGGGCAGCCGTGGAAACAAGTGTGTCTCTTCCATAGTTCGCTGTGAAGACAATGCCATCTGGTGAATCTGTTCGCCTCTAAATGTCGGGGAAGGAAAAAAGAGGTAAAACAATTAATAGTCCAAGAGTTGACTCTACATCTGTTTCGCCTCAGGGCGTGATAGAAGACTCGCACTTTGAAAGAAAAAGAACATCTGGCGATTCTTTTCGCCTATGGGTGTCAAGGGTAGCAAACTGCCTTCTATGAGACGACGCTACATCAGACAGAAAGGAAAATGAACCCATAATTTCAATATTTTCCACACATGCACTTCAAATAGCAACACACAACTACTACAACTCAAAACTTACTGTACACTCTACTTTCCTACTACTATTCATCACTACTACTTTCTGACTGGTTTGAATAATGCAGTCTCTCATTGGTTGAAAAAAATCCCTCGTTTTTGCAATAAACTTCTTCTGGTCGTATCATGGTTTTTCAAAATATTCGTGAAACTATTAACTATACATAGATCTTTAAAACGGATTTGTAAGCAGTATAAAAAAGTACGTAGGTCAATAACAATAGTTAAGATAGAACAATAACTTCATAAAAAAATCATAGGTTAAATATTAAAATTACGTTAAAAAAATGTGTGCCCATGACTTTTTTGCCGCCATTGTTTTTTTTTTTCAAAAAAAAGTTTGTATAATAAACAAAAGCTGGCAACAGTGAATCTCTGAACTGACGAAATAATTAATATCAGTTTTTACTTGTTTGGAAGCACGTAACTACACTTGTCCGGTGATTGTGATGTCACGTGAATTAAGGTCATTGCAAGCTATACAAAGCGAGGAATATAGTATGTTTAGATCATCGATACTCAACCTGCGGCCGGCAGGCCTTTTCTGAGTAATCCAGTCATGGCCCATTGCACTAAGAAATTCAATTATTGGAGAACAATGTACACAAGTTTAACAGGAAATTCTGTCAACCAAGCAATCAAATGTATAAATTTTGTTATCAATTTGTTTTTTTCTTTAATAGTATAATGAAAGGAAAAGGCAATTTTTATTTTCTTTCATCTATGACCAACATAGATGAAAGAAAATAAAAATTATCCCTTAACTCAGTAAAAATTCATAAAAATAAATATTTTAGTGTGTGTGTATGATAGAAAAGTTAATATAGTATTAAAATAAAAGCCAAAAATGAGTTTTAACATTTTTTTATCAATTTTTTTGTCAATATTGCTTTGGTCTTATAGTGTGTTTTTTCCATTATCCGCAGGTTGCGGCCCGCGTGAAATATCTACCATTAGTATGCGGTCTGGCGGGAAAAAAGGTTGAGTACCCCTGGTTTAGATGAATAACAATCTTTCGTTTGGAATCTCGAATAGTTTCCTTGAAATAATTTTAAATAAATTTAACTGAATTCATTATTGATAAATTTTTTGGGGGAAATAAGTTATTGGTTATTAAAATGTGAACCCTCCCCTTTAAGACTCGAGCTAGAAATATTAATAAGTACTTGTAAAGGAGATTCATAGACGTTATCGCGTACGCTGATTTTCTTTAAGTTCCTAAGTATCATAACGCTATATAGGTTTTAATTTAAATCTATAAATGACTGAAGATAATATTCAACTAAATATTAGGTAGCTACAAACTTCAATTTCAGTTTGTTGTACTTGTTTTGACACTAATGTTTTTGATATTATCTTCTAATGGTTTTTGGACAGTTGGGATTAGATTATTTATTATTTTAATTTTTGTGTCAGCATATTGCCTTGATGTTCAAAATGGCATTTGCACTGCTAAATACCACTGGCTTCAGATCAGTGATTTTATTGCCCTGTATTGTACAATAGAAAAATTTAACCGTAAGTTAAATTTTTCTGAATAAATTTTAAAAGTAACATCAATCTCGGAGACATCGCGCATTTTTAATGACTATGTAGAATTTACGACACATTCTCAAACAGTTGTAAATCAATCTATTCCTGTTACACAATATGTTTTAAATCTCGCTCTATATTTACAATAAATCTGATTCTTATTCACAGAGTTGTCTATGAACACCTACAAACGAAAAAGAAGAGAATAACACTACACACTAGATGAATAGGCACTCGGGTATATTCGTTTGGGCAGCTTGAACAGGTGTTCACATACCAACGGCTATTGTGCCCAGTCTATCCTCCTACATGATAACATTTTACTTTACGTTCCCCTTAGTTAGAATAAAGTTGGTGTGCACATTTAAAGTATGGTGTCTCTAAACGGTGATTCGAAAAATTGCCATTGATTTGCGAATAGGCGAACGAACGATACCATATTTGTGGCGAGTGTGTGAGCAGTTGCGTCACTTTGAGTGCGACAGCTTTGTGGATTACGTCATTCGCGCGTGGCGGCTTGCGTCATTTGTGTGAGACGGCTTTGTGGGTTGCCTCATTTGTGTGACGGCTTAATTGCGCCATGTGTCTGACGCCTTGGTTGCATTTGCGGTGGATAGAAGGCGCCTCGACTGCTGCGTGAAGGGTGCGTTTCTTTTTGCATGGCCAGGGTCACCAATGACTGAAGATTCGATCTGTATCTTCCAATCCGAAAACGAGTATCTTAGCCACCACCCTAAAACGATCGTCATCGCGTGGACGCTATTACTGGTTTATATCGATGTCACTCGGCGACATAAACTTCACAGAGAACTTGAATCCATTTTGCATTAACATCTGTAAATTTCTTTTCGATTTTTTGTGACTCGTGGAACACAGTTGAAGACCACTGCTCTAATGCTTAGTGGATGGCAGTCTATTTTTGGGCATCTGGACTGAAACACAGTCCTCAATCCCATATCTTTAAGAGTCTTTGAAGTGGGGCTTGACTTTCGTGGAATTACACAGTCTGCGATGTAGCATGCAGGCTATGGGCTGCGACGGTGGAATCCGGGAGAAGGGGCTTAAGGTGATCTTCAAGACGTGGAATGTTCATACATGGCTGAGAGCTATGTGGGTGCTCTCTCATTGGTTAAGTTAGGATTGGTTAGGATCCTTTTTAATAAATTTTCTTAAAATCGTAAGTGCATGAGGCAGGATTGATGTGGAGGGGGCAAGGCCTGACTAAAACCAAAAATGCAAGCCCTTGTAAGATCCGCTTTGGGGCCCAGAACCTGACTTTGCAGGGGATCTTAATATTCTCCGCACTGGTGCTCTGCCATACCTTTGATCATAGTTCAAAATTACCACATCAGATTACCAATAGCTCTTGTGTTCTGTCTAATCACACCCATTCAGTCATGAAATGATATGTCCACTCACTTTATCTTCAAAATTGGTTATTCCGTATTTTAAGTTAAAAGATTTTTTCTTTCCGAAATTATAAATTTTGCAACCTTTCCTGGTACGTATAGTAAAAATACGAGGGCAAGTCATTAAGTAAGTCGCAAATGCAGGATTTGAAGTAGTAACAGATATCTTCAAATAATGGTGATAGAAAAAATTTCAATTCATTGAAAAAAAAAATGAATAAATGATTAAAATGATTGAAATTCAATTCATTTTAAGTAGAAATTATGTATGCGTAGCATTCTCACGCATACGTAATTCAGTTTTAAAAATAGTAATGGTGCTGCATGATTCTAAGATAGAATAACAGTGTGCTGCAGTCTGATTTTTTGGGCTTGAGTAAAAATACAGTTAGATCCCGATTTAACGAATTTCGTGGTTTAACGAGTTTTTTCTTTTCCTCGATCAAAATGGAGGCAGAAACCCCAATTTATGATTATTTCAACAACCGAAAAGAATTTTTTTTATTAGTTTGGATTAAAATAAAGATTGGCCTTTTCAAAATGACTTTCTTTTTATTGCCCCGAAATGAAAAAGACTTTTCTTGTGAGTACCAAATTTCGACATCGAAGGGTGCAGCTTATTATTAGACTTAACAGGTGTAGATAAGTCATGAATGTAACTACCGCCTGACTTTTGAATAGGACCGGAAATTCCTTTATCTCATCCCACTCCACAACGAATAAAATGTTTTGTCCCAATGAATTAGTTAAATTACGGTCTGACTGTATATTGATATAAAAATGTTACTTGTTTATGGAGAAAATAAAGTGTGTGTGTTTATGACCACAAAATAGAAGTGATAACTTCAAATTTTGTAATGTTATTTCACGAATCTAAGAAGGAAACAATTCTAAGAAGGAAACAATAGGTTTATGGTGCCTGAAATAGGTTATAAATCCTTTAGATTCAAAATTTTATTTAAATATCGATAAAAAAAACTCCGTCAAGCGTTGTTCCGTACTTCCTCGTGCTTCATTTGGATCATTTGACATAATTAAATTGAATTTTGATTTTAAAAAACCAACTAAAGGTTTTGATTTGTCTTTTGAAAAATCTACTTTAAAATTCCCACTTAAAATCATTGGCAATTGGTTCAGAAGACCCGATCCAGCTTTGTGAATTTTGGTTGTAATTTAACGATATTCAATTTTATCCATGTATTAATTTAAGCAAAGGGATAGTAAGACAGGTAGTTGATTGGGAAGAGAGTAATCTGGGTCAAAATCTTTAAAAAGGGATTAAATCAGAAGATTTGTATCACATAATTTCTGGCTTATACTAACTCTTTCGTCATTGTGTGGCAGTTTTGTACAAATACACTGCTGGCCACCGTAAATGCAACACCAAGAAAGACAAGAGATATCATAACAGAACTTATTTTGTAGATAACATGTTGACCAAGTATCAAATGATTAAATTTATAGACTTCTGTGAAGTGTGGTTTCTGACAGAATCAGTAGCCAGAGTAGCCGCCATTGTTGGAGATCACGCTGCCACACGAATCGGCATTGATTCAAAGAGACTTTGGATGTGTTCTTGGGGTACAGCAGACCAAGCAGCTTCCACACGTTGCCAAAGTTGATCTGGTGTGGCAGCTGGAGGTGTAATCCGGGTCAATCGTTGAGCAACCATGGACCGCATGTTTTCTATCGGCGAAAGATCCGGAGAGCGAGCCGGCCAGGGAAGCAATTCAATCTGGTGATTGACGAAGAACCTTTCGACAACGTTTGCCACGTGTGGTCACGCATTATCCTGTTGAAATATGGCTGTGGCCAAGCCCTGAAGGTAAGGAAAAGGACAACTGGCTCCAACACCTCGGAGATGTAGCACTGGCTGTTTAAAGTATCGGCAATGTGTACTAGAGGAGTGCGAGAGTGATATCCAATACCGCCCCATACCATAATACCCGGTGCAGGATCAGTGTGGTGGTGCATAACGCAGCTGTTCAGCATCCACTCTCCGCGGTGTCGTCAGACATCGGTGGTGTTGCAGACAGATGTGTGACTCGTCAGTAAAGACAACTTCATTCCATTCTACCGCCCACATCCTTCTTTTATCGCACCATTGGCGGCGGAGACGTCTGTGCTTCTGCGTGAAGGATAGACCAAGCAATGGACGTCTTGCGGACATACCACTCTGCTGTAAACGGCGTCGAATGATACTCACAGACACTGAATGATGCGTTACAGACTCAATGTGCTGTGCTATGGTTCGTGATGTGAATGAGCGATCCGTCACTGCCATGCGCACAATTTGCCTGTCCTCACGTGAAGTGGTGCACTGAGGTGGATGCGATCGACCACGTCGGTCCGTCGTACCCTCCTGCATCCAACGGTTACATATCCGCATTACAGTTGTCTGGTTTCGTCCAATACGACTGCCGATTTTCCTGAAAGATAGTCCACGATCTCGGTAGGCCACTATCCTTCCTCTGTCGAACTCAGATACTTGATCAAAAGCTGATCTCTGTTTTCTACGAGACATAACTGATCGTTTTTTGAAAAAACCACAAGAAAAGCACAATTGCCGAACTTGAAATCGTCGAAATCTCCAAGCCTTAAATAGCGCTTTGAGGTGGCGCCACAAACGCGCGTGATGTGTGTCAGCGCTGAAATTCTAATCATTTGCATATCTCACCTCCGCTAATGCATGTAAATTTCATGTTATTTGCATGCTTCCTTCAGGGTGTTGCATTTACGGTGGCCAGCAGTGTATATACGGTGCTGCTGCAAGGAAAGTCTTCTTAATTATATTTTGTTTTCTTGTATTTAAATTATTTAATGTAACTTTTTCTTGATACCTGTATATTTTATTATATTTTAATTTTGTTATGTTTTAAATTTTTAATTTTCTCTTTTTAGACTCAAAGTATATTTAAGTAATGTGATTCATACAACTATTTGTTCATTGCTGTTCTGATTCGCTTACAAAAATGGATTCTTATTCTAAAATTCACTGCAATAGTGCGAATGAGATAATTGTACTATTTACTTAGTTCTATAAAAATTTGTCCTTTTTCTACATTTTGTTTAATTTTAGAGTAGAATTTCTTTCTCTTTAAGCCTATTTTTTTAAAAGTATTACATGTTTCATATTTTCATGCTTCAATTAGGATTAGAAAGAACCCCGTACTCATTTTTGTAGAAGGAGGTGGCGGGGAGGGGGGCTCCCCTTAGATCCGGGATGACGAACCGATGGCACACGACACACAATTACATGGACATCGAGTGTTTAAAAACACTCGATATGTGAGATCCATAGATTCTAAAGCCCTTATCACACACGCATGTTGGGAACAACCATTTCGGGAAATTTTTCGAGCTGCTGTGATAGTGAAGGGTTACCGTAAGCAAAACGATACGCTGTAACATCAGCCGCGTCCTATCTTCACATTGAAAAATTTCTCATCGATTTTTCTTTTTCGGAAAACTATAATATCCAATATTATTTCTTTTATTCTGGTCCCCTTTTTTGAGGTCGTAAACAGAAATGGAGCACCATTCTGCTTAAAATATTACACGTTTGATGAAGCCGAGGCTGTTTCTTTACCGTCAGCTTGTTTATGACTTTGGGATAAGAGATCCCATTGGCTGGAATTTCAAGCAATCTATCAGCTCACTAGGAAAAGTTGTTCGCAGCCGTTGCTTTGGCAACATGGTAGAAATTGCTCAAAATGTTTGCTTTCAAGGAAAATTGCTCCAAATACGTATACGTGTGATAATGTCATAAGGAAGAAGTTTTTATTTCGGAATGAGTGTTATTCCATTCAACAGTTGACCTGCTTTTGGTACTATGAATAGATTGGTAATTATTATGATCGTTATCTTCGTTTGTTGTGTATTGCCATCCATTTTTTGTTGTGGTTGCAAGAACTCGTTTTGACCTTATTCTCAGAAATTTTCTGTAAAGATGTTTCTACATAAGTATTGATCTTATGAAGCATTGACGTATATGTAACTTGACTCTTTGTGTAAATTAACCCTCGGATTTTCAATTTTTGAATGATGCTAAGCTTATACTAATTCTTTTAATACAATGGCTGAGTTGAGGATCAAAAATTTATGTGAAAATTAGAAGAGGAATAAAAAAATCTTTATTGGTGTCACGTGTGTCTGAGAATTTTCTGAGTAATGGTTTAAAAATAATAAGACATTTATCTGCCATAAAAAGTCTTGAAGGTGGTTCAAAATCACCTATAATCCTAAAATTACTTCAAAATGCCAATTTCAATAAATAATCAATCAATTAACATTGCGCGTAGACAACCTTAATAGAGCACATGTATTTATTCGTCGCATCTGGTAAAATTTGCATAATGGATTGGGAAACTTTTCTGAAAGAAAGATTTTCCGAATTTAGTTCACGCTCTTTTACATTTGGCGAAGACACCCGCAAAAATATGAATATTCAACAAACGTCATTTTGAAAATTTAATGTCATATTCAGTGAAATATTTTGCTTCATCAACAATGCCCCTATGCACTTCCTGAAAAACAAAACTTTTAGTTGTAAGAATAAACTTCTCTACTCTAAATGAATCTCGAAATTGCCCTGAAGAAAAAATTATTTCTGACCACCCTGTGCATCGCGAGGGGTGATCTTTAGATATTGGCAACACCCCCCTGGGGTTATCTAATACTCTTTCTTTAGACCCATCGAAAGATCGTAGTCGAGGAAAAGGATCAATACTCTACCCCCGTTATTAAGTATCGAACTCTTAGGGAAGGCCTAACTCTCTTTTCGATTTCAAAATTGTTTCCAGTCCCAGGTGTTGCTGGCAGACGACTATTAGGGGTGGGGGTACACGTCCCGGGCATTCCATTTTCTTCTCGGATAATCGAATTGGATTAGACGCGAATCCAATAACGCGAGTGGAATGTTATTTCTCTCCTCTCCCCCGTTCTTTATCTTCGTGGGCTGTGCAATGATGCTCACCCACAGGGACTCGGCCACCAAAGAGCGTTCCGCTAAAGAAACTGGCGATGCGTCTTCTTGGAGAGTTGAAATTTTCTCTAACGATGCTCCTTCAATGGATGACTCCCTCGAGAGTTGGAGAGCTGTATGAATTAGGCGTCAGATGGTCTTGGGAAAAACAGATGAAGGGCTCCAGTAATTTATTAGTTCCTTTTCGTGAATGTTTTATTTATTTGTTCTGTTGTTCCTTCGTGAAAACAACCCAGGATCTCGGATGAATGATCGTCTGTTGAAAACTTCCCGGAGAATTAATCCAATTTCTTTTAACGAACCTTCTTGCTTTCCTTGTCAAATTAGATGGTAGTTCATCAAATATCTTTTAAAATGCGACGATTTAAAGGAGATTTTAGAAAGCGTCACGTCGTGGGTTTGAGTCAGTCAAGGTTCTTCTGAATAGATCAATAGTACGAATAATTAGGAGTGTTACATAATCAGTTTTTTTAAGTGTGAATTAAGAAGCTTAGCAAAATTGTGAAAAGTTCTCTGAATGAACGCCGTGAATTTGAATTTCCACGTTACTGAAAGGACCATTTCTGGCAACAGAAAAGGGCAGCGGCAACTGAGTGGTCATGATGGCTAACTCGTAACCGGCGTTGTTTCTCTCAGATTCTGGTGCCTCTAAACGCGTTTTTCTATGATTCTACTTGCTTCACACCAAGCAGTAGGAGAAAACAGTCGAGAAATGGTTTTAAACAGAAATCACCGGGGTTCCTTTGCACGTGGTTAGCTGGCACTCCCTGCATCTCGAAAACTACGTTGTCCTCCCTACTAGTTTTTTTTTTAATCAAATGCCTGGCCATTGACGGCAACGAGCTCTCCAATACTTTTCTACAATATGGTCCAAAATTTTAAATCCAGAGCACATGCCTAAATGAGCAGCATCCATGACTTGTTCTGAATCACATAAAGGTGTAGCAGGCCTCAAGGTGGTGCAACTTGGCTAATGCTGAAACTAAAGCAGCGACTGCCAATGTTCCCAAGTCCAAAGCTGAAGGAAGCTACTGAACAGAGGTTGTTTTCCAGTGGGTGCCATCCTAATGTGGTCTTTGGGGGAAATAAGATGGTGGACGGCAGAAAGAGGCACGGATATTTTTCAAAGAAACCAAAGACCTACCTCTTCACTTTGCTAAGAGCTTGAGATTAATAAGATCTATAAAAAAGGCCTTCGTAGTGCAGCTGCCAGTGCTACAAAAAATAAATCTTGGGGGTTCCTATGAAACCCTGACTGTATCTCGGACTCTCCTCGTGCTATCGCCGTGGCTGCATTTGATACTATTGACTGTCTTTGTCCTCATGTGGTTCCTTTTAATCCGTCTAAAACAATATTGTGGGAGCTTCGCTCTTCACATGTCGCTACTTGTGTACTGAAAATGGAGAAAACTTTTTATTACTACTTCGGATTCAATCATACGCATACATTGTAACGATGAGTTCGGCACTCCTTTTACAGTCAACTTTAAAAGGAATTTTCTTCCCTTTTCACACTAGAGTTGTGGTGACAGGAAACGCGTTGACTGGGAGAAAGTTGTCTCGAGTGAAATCGGCCCAAGAACTCGCCACCTATCGGGACTGATGTAAATTAAATTTGTCGAGGTTCAAAGTCCCTCCATCTTAATGTAGAAGCTGAGGTGTTAGCCTTTTCACTTAACTGTAGTTCAGATAAAGAGGCTGTCACCAACAGTGGCGTAATAGAGATGATTAGGGGCCCCCTGCAAAGTCAGGTTTTAGGCCCCAAGCTGGATCTTACAATGGGTATATATTTGGCGTCAGCTAGTATTTGGGCCACCTAGAGCCCTCCCGCAATGCGGGGGTGTACGTCACGCTACTCTCACCAGTAGCTTTCTTACTGCTTCAAAATTAAACAACATAGCAGCAAAAAAGGGGCTTGGCGTAAAATTTAGATCGGTCTTAAAATTTTTATGTAACTAGACGAGGAATTTTAGAAGGTATAGCACATGCGTCCCTCGTATAACACGGTACTTGTAAAACACGGTTTCGATATTACACGGCACAAAATTTGAACTCAATGTTACATGATTTTAATATAACATAACTTTAAAAAATAGAATATCATTTTCGTTTCACTTTATAGCTTCAGTGGTACATAGTGGAAAATTTAAAAGAAAGCTGCAAAGTTATATCCCTAGAATAGTATATTCTAGAATAGTAAAAGTGTGTGTGTGTCTCATAGCAGTGCTTCTCAAACTTTCGATAGTGACGACCCAATTTTCAATTATAATTTTCATCGCCCACCCATACAATGACAACGTATTGAATGCAATAATAATATGATTTGACCTTAAAGCTACAATAAGACTTTCCGTAAAATCCGGCGTATAGCGCGCACCTGTACTTTCAAGCTGCAATTTTTAATTTTGGGGTATATTCGTCGTATAACGCGCACCCCCCTTTTTTATGAAGGAACCAGCAATGTACGTTAGCAATGCTACTATCCAAAGATTTTGAAAAAATAGTGTGTGTGTGTGTATTTCTAAAAAATACCCTTTAAGTTCATAATGTATGACATTTCTTTTAAATCAACAGTATTCCGATCTTTGTAGAAGTTTTTTCATGCGAATCTTTTTGTATTACTTTTGAAGCTATCATTTTTATACT
>BMAV01015476.1:1602899-1615275 GCA_019973955.1 Trichonephila inaurata madagascariensis
CCAATCTTGTATCATGCTCCTTTTGATTTTGTCAATTTTCGGGAACAAAACACAGTAAAAAGCTAATTATTGAATAAATAATTAGCATTAATTAATAAAATTAATCATTAATAACAAATACTTACTTACATTTTACGTACTATATACTTGAAATATTATAATCAATCGGAAAAAAATCTAGGGCTTTGGGGGGGGGGGGGGCCAGACCCCCCTTGTGTGCGCCACTGTACCCACTTATGTATATACACATTATTTCTACGGAATAGAAATTGTCATTATTTTTATGAATGAGGAAGTTTTTCACAGAGAATAACAAAATTCATAAAGATATATATTTCATATATAATATTAAAAGGTGTATTAAGCTTTCCAATGAAATGTTATTCATAAATTCATGAATAAGAGTAAAACATAATATAAATTGCGTACGGAATACACTCAAATGCTCAAATATGTGATTAAAAAATGCTATAACTGGAAATTTTTTTTTATGGTAAACATTTAAAATGGCATATTTAATCCTAATCAAACTTTGTATATCTAGCAAGTGCTTATTTGCTATGCAGTAGAAAAATCTATAGATCCTTGATCCTCATTAAATGTAATTTCTTTTGTAAAACTGACATGTGTGGTGTAAAAATCAGAGGAGTGGAATACCCCACCGAAGATGTCATCCTCGTCACTTGGCCGTAGGTCACAAATAAGGGATCCATCGCTAATAGTTCACTTATTGCTTCTCAACTCCTTTGGTATCCTTCTGATTTTAGTTCTGAAAGAGAGATGAAAAATGATGATTCAAATAATTTTGAGTAATTTAAATTTTTTATTATGTAAAAGGTTAGACAGGAAGAATTAGTAAATTTATGTAAAAAATTTTTTTTTCAAGGGAGTGGGATATATGTACGAAAGAAAACGCAATAAATCATCTGATGCTTGCTGATTGTATTCCCGCATACTTTTTCCTTTCGTGTAGTTCTAAACTTCCTGTTGCCTGAGTTGTTATTTTGGTAATTTATTTTCATTATATTATCATCGTTTTATTTATTTATTTTTGAAGTAAATAGGTTGGAAATTACTAGACATATAGCAGATAATTTTTTTTTAAGTATTGTTGAATGAAACGGGAAAAATGGGTGAAAACAAAGATAAAAATCTGTTTAGGGTTATAACAATGTGAAGTGTTGACATGCAAAATGTACTTAATCTCTTAATGATTTTGAAACCCAACAAAGCCATTCAATGGTGCTGCATTCAAAAAAGATTTCGTTACGGTTGTGATAACACCAGCTATCAGCGCTTCAATTCGCCTCATGTTGACCCCAAAATGAAATGCGAAAAAAAAAAAAGAATTAGCTGAAGTGAACTGTGGGAAAATACTACAGTAAGAATATTTTTTATCGTTTGATATCGAAAAATGTTCTTTATAAATTAATTTATAATTTGTTTCTTTGTTTTCATCAGTATTTTTCTTTAACAAACCAAAAGTTCTCATGAAAACCGAATGGTGATGGGTGTTATTTCGTTAATTTAGTTTGAAAGACGGAAAAAAAAACTTGTTACTTTCATTAAATTACATATAATTTAGAATCAGATTTTTAAGTTTACCTTCCCCCTCCACCTTCTTTTTTTCCTCGAAAGGGGAGGGCAAGAATTAATAAACTATAGAAAATAATTAATAAAAACATATGTACCAAAAAAAAAAAAATGACTCATACACATATATGAAATAATTTTTAAAATAATAGAACTTTTTTAGAGAGAAAAAAAGTATAGGGGGGGATATTTTAGAAGTTCTACCTTCTCGCTATTAAAACATCATATATTTTTAGATCAAAAGGTCAAATAGTCTAATATCTATATTTCTATTCATCTGCAAAGGGCACTAACTACCATTTACATTATGCAAGATAAAATTTTAACACTTATTGAGAAGGGATTTAAAAAAAAAAAATTAAGTCCGTTATATACGACGATCAGCAACGACTTTTTATGTCATTTTAAAATCCCTCTAAGCATTTAACAAACACTGTTCTACTCGCATTCACATCTACCAGACCATAATCTAACCGAAAGCAGAAAAAGGTGGGGGGTTGACCGTTAAAAGGTAAAATAATACTCTCCCCTCCTCTCTCTTTTTTAAATATCCGACGCCGAACATGTGCCTGGCTTTCCACCGAAAAAAAAAGGTAGTCGTAAATTTCCTCGACATCGACTTTTGTCTCGTCGCTTTATTCTAAGGTTCCTTTTTCACGGGTCAGAATAAATCACCTGGATGTCTTTTTTAAAACCTTTTGCATCGGCCTCTTTTTACCTTTTGTGGATTGACATTTTAGAGGTGGCGACAATCGCTTTGGCACAGGTATACCCTTTCTTGTTACGTCTACGTTCCTTACATTTCACTCTTGAAGCTTGTTTCATCTTTAAACTGGTTTCGAGAATGCAACTGTTGTGAATGGAGTTGTTTGAGGCTGTCTTCGGTTACCATTAAAAGTTAGAATCCAATCAAAGAATATCTATAAATTGTGAGAAAAAAAAATTAGCATATATGAAGAAAGAGGGAACGTCAAGTTTCACATTAGTATTATACTATTAGTTTCTATTTTTTAATCAAAATCAGTACTTTTTTTTCATTGTATTTATTTTTTAAAAAATTTCCATCTAGTTTGCATCAATGCCAAATTGAGTTTTACCTTTTAAGAATTTAGAAATTTTCCCCCACAAGAAATTATTTAAACAAAAAATATAAAGGTGGAGAGGAGTGCTACAAATACACACATTTAGATTAATATAAAATTGTTTAGATCCGTGTGAAAGATGTTTCAGAGGTTTTTCTTTAATAAAAATCAAATGTTCTTTTTAAGTGTTGGCTTGGATAAGCTTCTGTCAAAGGAACAAAAAAAAAAACTTATTCTTATGAAGTGTGTGAAAAAAACGTTTCTAATTTGCAGCATGATTTGAATTTAAAAATGCATTAATTATTCAACCTTTTCTTAAAACATTTTACTATGGTCTTTGCGTAGTTATTGATGTTAACATAATATAAGTCATAATAGTGGTTATGCAAATATATATAATTATTACAGTGTAGTGAAGTGTATAATTAGACAAATAACATTTTTACGATAATGTATGTTTTTTTTTCAGTATGCAAAACTTATTATTACAAAATAAAGTGACTGATTTGTTTTATTAAAAAAAGAAGTCGGAAATATATTAAGGATAAGAAATAATTTCGCAGATTAATGTGAGATAAAACATGCATATAAATTCATCAAATCATATATTATGTTTAATATGCACACAATACATTTTCACTCTGTTAGCACCAAAACATAAAAACATGTCCTTTGCAATAGCTTATTGTCGGCAGATTTTTTAGAGAGGACTAAGTTGTCACTGAAACAAGATAACGAAGCTATCAAAGATCCATTCATACGCATACAGGAAGGAACCCAAATGTACGTGTGTCGTCCCACTTCCGGTAGCGGAAGCAATTAAAACTGTCGTGTGCCAATTAATAATCTTAGTAAACAATTGTTGTTTAGAGGCAGAAGCGTGATGAGCCGCAAACGCTACGAAAACAGCCGCATGCGGCTCACGAGCAGCTCTGCCAACCCCTGACCTTGGATCACAGTTATGAACATGTTTCAGCTGAAATGTGGATTCAAATCATGATGTCACTAAAAGCCCAGGGTAGAGAAAAGCTAATGCACATTAAGTCTGTCAAGGCTCAAAGTCCTCAGGTTAACGTGGTATGGAAATTCGGAGAAAGGGGTGCCAACTAAAGTGTGCGTGTCATTTTCGTTGCTTAGTTGTGATTGAAAGTTACGAGGTCCGGCGCCAGTACCCCTCTTGTTACACATGAAAATGACCGTTAGTAAGCAATTAATCAAGTTATACAATTAATACAACGGCAAATTAAAATAAATTTGCAGAAACAATTTTTGTAGGTTTTGGTTATATGCCATTACTAATAACTTTTAACTTTTTTTTAGCAATGATTAAATGAAACTTGATAATAAATGCTTGAAAGATTTGAAGACAAAAAAAATCAGCAAAGCTATTGTACTTTAATGTATGAGAATGTGCTTTGAAAATTTAATACAAAATGATGTGTCGTGTTTTGGGAGTTTTCATGGATGTGAGAGTTAAAGAAATCACTCTTTTTTTGCAAAATATTTGTTAATACCTTAAGGTCATTTTTAATATTAATTTTCAGAGAAAAATTAAATAGTAATACATATACATAAGCTTTCACTTCTATAAAAACAAATGTAATTCATATTTTTAGTAAAAACTAATTTCCAATTCTATGTGCATTTCAGTTTCTATTTTTTTTTTTTTAAAGTCAGAGTTTGTGCGGTATTAAAAAACCGTGTTATTAGAAGACAATTTTCCTAATTTGGTACCTCAGTTAAATAATACCTGAGCAGACTTTCATCCCTTGGCAATATACTGATGATTTTTGAAGTCCTGCTGTACATTTCTTTTTTTTTACTTCTTTTTGATGCGCTGAACACTCCCGGGTGGGCCTTGGCCTTCTCAAGAATTTTGCCTCCAGGCCTCTCTGATTTTGGCTATGGTCTTCCAATTAGTCACTCTAAGGGTAGCGAAATCCCCTTCTAGGCAGTCAACCCACCTGAGATAGGGTCGACCCCAGTTATGTACGTTTTTAACCGTCATTATTCCATTTGCCGATCATTGATGATATCCAAACTCGAATGGGCATACTTCCGCTACTTAATTAATCTGCTGTGGCTATAATATAAAACAAGTAATATAAAAAAATTTTCTTTGTCGACCTAAGTAAGAATTGACTTAAATTTTTTTATAGAAAGTGATTTTCCCTTTTTCTTTCTGTATAGGGTGTTGGACTATTTTTGGTTTGTTTTTTACTATTTATTCATTAATTAAATTTAATTATTCCAATATAATAGTAGAGTAAAAAAATATCCCATTCTCAGAAACTAGGCAGTCCCAGGTGGGATTCGAGCCCACGACTTTTGAATTAGAGGTCCATTGCGCTACAGGGACCCAACGAACGATTTTTCTTTTTATATATGCTGTTGGACTATTATTTTTGCTTGTTACTATGTATTCATTTTTTAATTTAATTAATGAATTAATATTTGAAAAAACTGTATCAACGTCAAGCGTCATCAACAAATTTTAAAAAAATGTATTTGAGCTTCAATGGATGAATAGAAATATTTTATTAACGATTGAAAATTTGAACACACACGCACAAGATATATATAAACAGTGGTGGCCAAAATTGCGGACACTATTTTAAATTGTTACGTTTTTTTTAAGTTTGTATGCTTATAGAAAATTTTGCGTTAAACGAAATACAAAGTATTTTGTATGATTTTAAAGGCAATTTAATACTAAATTCGATACAAAATTCAAATATTCGCAACGCAAAAAAAGGTTATGCTGCAATAACTGTCGATATACATTAAATACTGATAATATAACAATGAGTTATCAGAGCTTAGGGAGGTTGCCTTTATTCTTTATTACAGCTTCACATCGATGTTTCATTGAGCTGAAAATAGTTTTAAACTCTTCTTTAGTTATTACATGATGCCAGGAAACAATTATATCCTTAATTAGTTCATTTTTATTTCATAGGTACCTCATTCGGCTAACAGCTTTCAAACGGTGCCACAAGTTTTTGATAGGACCGAGGTTAGGACTGTTTCCTGGCCAGGACAACAACTCAATGATCTTAAAATGGTACCAGTCTTTCAATTACTTTACTGTGGGCAAGGAGCAGAATCTTGCTGAAAAATAAATGAAACATTGTTGGTAAATAGATCCCTAATTGAAGGCAGAAGTTTGGGTTCTAGAAATGTGTCAATGTATTTTATGACATTTAGTGTTTCATCGTTGATGTGAGGGCGACGAATACCATCTGCTGATATTCATGACTAAACGATAAAACTATGTGTGTACTTCACAGTTGCCTGGATACAGTCAGGAGGTGGTATTTCTGCTGTTCTACGTCTTACAAATTTTAGGCTATCACTACCGAATAACGATATTTTTGTTTCGTCCCTCCATATAACTTGTGGCGAATAATTATTTATCCAATCAATGTGTTCCATTGCCCACTATAGTCCCATTTAGCGCTGTCGTAAATTGAAACACGACTTTTTTCGTGGGATTCCACCTTTTAGTCTTACATCTGCTAATTTTTAATCCTGATTGTTTTTGAACTGACAGGAACACCAGCATCACTTCTGATGGCTGCCCACGAAATTCTGTTATCTCTGAGACATAGGATTTTTGTACTTCTGACATCAACAGATGTGGTGCACCTTTTTTGGCCTTTTCCTACTTTTTTTTTATTAAACTTGTCTCCTGACGTCTTAAACAAAACTGTCTCCAGACGTAGTCACTGAACTACCCACCTGTTATGTAATTTTAACATACGAAATAACACTTTTTCGTCACACATGTGTCCAATCTACTCTTTTATTTGATGTTATTGCTTTCGGACTAAATATCATTGCTTTCCTTGCTAGGAGACAGTCTTGACCTCAATCCTATCGAACCGTTTGAAAACTTTAGTCCGAATCATGTACCCATGAAATAAAAAGGAACTAATTGCGGAAATAATTGTTTACTGGTATCATGTAATAACGAATGAAGAGCTTAAAACTATTTTTAGCTCAATGAAACATTGATGTGAATCTGTAATTAAAAGTAATGGCTACCCCACTAAGCACTGATTATTCACTGCTGTATAATCAGTTTTTAATGTATATCAATATATAATTATTGCAGCATAACTTTTTTTTGCTTTGTCAATATTTGAATTTTATTTTTTGCATCGAATTTAGTATTAAATTGTCTTTAAAATGATATAAAATACTTAACATTTTGTGCAACGTAAAATGTTTTATAAGCATACAAACTTAAAAAACATAACAATATAACGTAAAACATAACAAGTAACACAATCTTGGCCACCATAGTATATATAGTGAGAGAGTGAACTAATAGTAAGAATTGAAAAATGAAAATATCTATACTAATTAAATAGTAAAGAGTAAAAAATAAAGGAACAAAAAATCTCTGATTATTTCTCACAATTATAAGTGTACATTAAATATGTATGCATACAGTCGGACCTCGATTTTACGAATTCATCGGGATTGAATATTCTGTTCGTTAATTCGAGATTATTCGAAAAAATGACAAATTTTTTTCACTTCACTTTTGGAAATTCTTCAATAAACAAGTACACAAAAAATGTCCATAGTTAGAAGCTACGCACTTTTTATTCAACAGCTAAATTTACTATTAGTGAATTATAACGCACCAGTTAATTGTAAATTTTAATCTTTTTTATTCCTGATTCGAGAGATTTCTTTCTCGACATTATGCAGAGAATAAAATATTACGTCATTGACAGCCTGTTGTATGAGGTGTGTTTTCACAGTTTCCAAACTATGGAAAGTATTAGAAAATGTAACAGTTTTGATAGGGATTTCATTATCCATTTCTGCATTAGAAACTACTACTCACTGGCTCCGACATATCAACCATTTCCTCAACTTCAGTTACACAAATAGGCAGCCTGTCATCAAATGTAACACACATAATCGTTAAAATCTTTTTTAAGTATTCCTTGCGTTGAAGAGTGGCATGAGATACGAAAGGAATTTCTTGTCTCCTATTAAAAGCTCATACGATAGGTTACACACATGATTCAAAGTCTATTAATGATCCGCATCCTATCCCGACAAAAAAAATTTTCTTTTCCAGTCAAAAAAAGGATATGCCATTAAAAAAAAATCTAATTTTCTCTAATACAAACCAATAATAATAAAAAAAAAATCAGCTGTTGTAATAATTCGTAATTTCGAGGTTTCTTATTCGTAGAACATTTTAATCGGGGAAAGAGAAAATTTCGTTTCGTCACGAAATTCGTTAAATCGGAGTCCGACTCTTGATTACAATTCGCGCATTTCTAAAAGTGATGATAGAAAGTTTCCTGAGAAAGGTTTTTTGTTATTGAAAAACATTTAAAGAAAAACCTAAGGTGAATATAGTAAGCAAATCTGGTTTGACCGATGACAAATACTATTTCATGTATTGAATCCAAATCTTATATTCGTAATCTTTTACGGCGCATGTTTTAGTACTCTTTTTGGCAAACAAACCATCTGCCAGGTTGCTGCACTTAAGTTCAACTACCTTAAGTACCTCAACATCCCTTTTCTTTGAGAATGCTTCTTATTTTTCCCGTCGACATCTCAACGCTCGATTGTGGCGGAGGTGACTTTTCAATCGACAACATTGTTACGGGCATTTAGTGTGTTTGCTTACAGCTATATCTTGCCATCCCAAAATCCACGGCCATTCGTCATCTCGTAGGCTCGATATTCGCTCACGAACCATTCGGGGGTCACGGACAGGTGGTGTGGGGAGTAATGAAATTTCGATATTTTTACCTTCTCTATGTCCACGAAATGAATATACGTATAAAAAAAGTGAAACTTCAAAGGCCATGCGTTTAAAATATGTCTCGCCAACCACAAAGTGCTTTAGAATTTTCTTCCCTTTTAAGCTTCTTCAGAATGGCATCAACAATAGGTATTTTGCGCACAGCGATGCGGGGTTCTTTTTGGACCTGGGAAAAAGTCCTGCTGGGATCTCAACTATTTCCGTCTCTATAAACTTTAAAGTGGTGAATTACTGCTTAAACGGTGGGATTATTATGAATGGCTGAATGTAGGAGCTTTCATCTTGGAAATGGTTGGTGGTCATCTGATGCATGAACTTCTTTCTTGGAGAAGAGGACGCGTCAATGAAAAGACTACTTCCCGAGCAGTGGGACGTCCGTAGCGTAAACTTGACACAAAAGATCTTACTTGTGAGATGACGCCCGAAAAGACCAAGCAGAAATGTCTATTATGAGTGATAATTGTTTTGCACTCATCGCTTGAGAGTTATTTTAAAAAAAAAAAGTCCATTACTAAAGTCAAAAAAGTTAGGGTAATGTAGAGATTGAAAACTAACTATGCAGAGATTGTTACTGAAAATTGGCATAAAATTATAAACACATTCATGCTTCAAACATTTTCATCAAGACTCTACAACTCCTTGTTTATGCCGATGATATTTACTTGAAATACGACTTATTATTGCTCGTATTAAAAATGTTTTGTCAGAGGCATGTTTAGTCCGTAAAAAGTCGGCTGAAAATTTTCATTTTCTTATTAATGAAGACAAAACTAAATAGATGCCAATTACAAAAACTCCAGTAGGTTTTAACATGCCCGCTTTTCTTTTTAGGTACTCTAGGCGCATGCCTAGGGCACAAAAAATTCGAGGGCGGAAAAAGAGAAAAAATTGAAATTACAGCGAACGGCCTAACAAATCACGGGCGAAGCATTTCTGCCCTTAAGAGAGTAAAGACTAAAATGAGATCTACTATGGAAAAAGAAATGCTTAACAGTTTGATGCTATGTACTCAAAACGATATTACAATGGATATTAAATGATCAGAACTCGGAGAAAACCTTTGTTGTACAAGTACGACAGTGACTCAACAAAGAATAAGGACGTCTTAAAGTAAAATATAGTAAAACGATAAGCGAAGAAAAAGATGAGAATAAACAAGTCGAAAACATTTCATACAATAACGTGTACTTTGTATTGTAATTGCAAACGATTTCATTAATTTACTGTACTAATTTACAAAAGGGGAGTCCGTGATACCGTAAGGTAAGGAATGAACAAGAGTGGCAAAACATGCCACTGCCCTTTCCTTACGGATGCCAGTTCAAGACACGGCGAGTCCATAGGGGGTGGACAATGGAAAGAGCAAAAAGAAATAAAAGAGTTTGAGGTGGTTGATAATTTTGCTTATTTGGGCTCAAACATTAACATCCCAAATGACATCGGTGCTGAAATTAAAAGACCTATTATTGCTGTTAATCATGGTCTATAAAAGCTTTTTTAGAGTTAAAACTGATCAAAAGACATACAAAAGTTATGCTGTGTAACACAATCATCAGAACCGTACTTACTTATGAATCTGAAACTTGGACATTGACTAAATCACAGCTGGGCCGGCTCTAATAGTTTTGCCGCCCCGAACAAAAATGGCAAATGCCGCCCCTCTCTCTCAAATGCTGTGCACTTCTCTCTCTCTCTCATATATATATTATTTTAAGTCTTAAAAAATTGAAAATAATTTGAAATTAAGGACGTAATTACCCGTTATTATTTCAAACGAATGAAATGAACGAGAAGAAATCGTCTATTTAAGCAGCCCAATTTCTTCGAAAAATAGTCTACTAATGGTGGGAATCACAAGTGTTTGTTTTAATTTATAACAACTACACTCAAAAGACTAAAATAAAGCATTTCCTGTGGCTTTCTATCTACCCAAACCTCTTATTACCCTTGTCCCCTTTTGAATAGCTGAAACCGGACATCGTAAGGGTGGGAAGAAAGTTACTAGTTAAACATGTGTAAACAGATTAAATTTTTTGCTTTAACATATACTCCCACCTCAAACCCTTCAAGTTTCAACATAAAAGAAAACTGTCATTAAATGTACGGAGTACAAAATAAAAAAATAAGATACGTTAAATGAAATACCAAATTCACACCCAATAACATTTCAGAAAATATATCAAATTTTTTATTACATATATATATATATATATTTCAAATTTGATCCAAATGCCGCCCTTAAAATTTGCCGCCCCGGGCAGGGGTCCTCTTTGTCCGGCCGTAGAGCCCTGATCACAGACGCAATAGTTAACCATTTTTGATAAAAATGTTCTTAAATATCTTTGGTGCTGTGAATGAGAAGAAATGTGAGACAAAGACATAATCTTGAACTATATAAGCTATTTAAGGAAGCAGCTATTATTAAATTCATCAAGATTGATCATTTGAGGTTTGCGGGCCACGTCTGCCGTATGAACCCCTCATCCTTGACGTTCGGAATTTTCAACTACAAACCTATTGGAACTAAAACTAGGGTTAGACCCGCAGTGAAATGGGCTGATTCTATGGAGGAGTATTTTAAAGTTTTAAGAGTGACTAATTGGAGAACTGTTGCTAAGAGGTGATTGGAATGGAAGAGGGTTCCTGAGAAGGCCATGGTTCACCTAGAGCTGTTGTTTCAGTAGAAGAAAGCGCAGTTGCTGCAAGAAATATACTTAACAATAAATAATACTTAATGAAAAAATACAGTAGAACGTCGTTTATCCGAATGTTTACTATCCGGAGCGTAAAATTTCTGGACCAGCTCGAAAGACAGAGCCTGAAAAATGCATGGAATAAGCTGTGGCCAGATTTAGAAGGCGAAAAAGACTTCAATGGCGATCAGAGGGAGGAGATTACCAAATTTGTCCAATCGATCCCAGGAATTCAAGAATGCGATGAAGATGTAGAAACCTGAATGGCAAGCGATGCAGAAGACTGTGGATTTCAAATGCTAAATGATGACGAGATTGTGACTTCCGTGCAAGAAGAATCCGACCCTGTCGACGATGAAGCGGATGAAGACGAGGACAACAACAACAACGAAAGTAGCAAGGGTTCATCAAATGCTTGCGCGTTTTCTGCGTTAGAGACAGCTATGGAGTGTTACGAACAACAATCAGATTGTTGTCCTACTCAACTATTGCTGCTCAAGAGAATCAGAGACCTTGTAGCCAAAAAACGAAGGTGTACATTGGTACAGCAAAAAGTAAGTGTTTATTTCCCACAATAAAGGTAAAATTGCGACATTTTGCACTTATTTTGCTTTTTCTTCAAGCACGTTTCACGCATGTGATGATTTTCAATATTCGTATAGTTTCCGGTTTCATATAACGCATGGATCGCATTCGGTTATCTGAACAATCACGTATCCAAACGGTGTCCGGTCCCAATTAATTCGGATAGTCGACGTTCTACTGAAGTCAAAATTGCTGACATCTGTTTCTAAACTTTAAGATCTTCATTAGTGTTTATTATGATCAGTTCCTTTTGTAATATAACGTTTTTTTTCCAATGTGACTATATGAATTCATTGCATATGGTATTAGTCAAAGTATTCTCAAACCCAATTCAGAATCTGAATAAAAGGCATTTAAATGTTGAATGTAGGCTAAAACATTCTGACAGATTATGTGTGACAAATCGAAAAAATTCGGAACCTCCAGTATTGTACTTCTTTAGCTTAACTCTGGGAAGAAACACTGAAAAATGGTTCTTGTTTTAATAAAATTTATGCTGTCACCTTGTAAGTGCAAATTAAACTCATGAAATTTAGTAGATAAATCTGTTCAATAGGTAAAATTTGTGTTTTCCACTTGATTAAATTTTCTTTTAAAATTAAGGTCACGATCTGGTTTAA
>BMAV01015476.1:1615675-1630261 GCA_019973955.1 Trichonephila inaurata madagascariensis
CGGTTGTGTTTCGGACGATGTGTCAACTGGCTACATGTGATGACCGTCGTCCGTGTATGGGCCTAGGCCTATCCCCATACAACATCATTACTCATTCAGTCAAAAGGTGGCAATCGGTCCAGCTGGCTTGCGCGATTGTTAGTCATGCACATTTATATGGTTCGGGTTATCCTTTATACGAATTTTTGACGACGTATGCTATGTTATGTTTACTTTTAAGAATCATAGGTGGGACCTACAATTGTGTAGTCGCCCAAGCAGGGAGTAACACACATCCCCACACCACTGAGGACCCAGGCAGGGGCGTAACACACATACCCATATCGCTGAGGGCCCAGGCAGGGGCGTAACGTACATCCCCGCATTGCGGGGGGGGGCAGGATTCTAAGGGCCCAAAGCCTGACTGACGTGAAGATCGGCTTGGGGCTCAAAAGCTGATGATTTTACAGGGGGCCTAATATTTTCCGTTACGCCACTGGGCCTAGGGCCTCAATAAGTCTATAGACGTCCCTGTCCACACACAGATTAAAAAAAATATGTCTTAAAATAGTGTATTTAAAGTAGATCAACATGTGTCATAAACACCTTATGTAAAGACAATTAAAAAAGTATTTTATTTACCATTACAAATTTTAAAATCTATAATTCTAATATAATTTACTCTTTAATGACACTAATTTGAGAGAGAGAGATCCAAGTGTAACCTACTCATGTGTTATGTTTAGTAACTGTAACATGTAATTGTGATTTTTTACACAGACTGTGTGTGTGTGTCGAATTAAAGGTCTGTTGAAATTATTTGCAGTCGCATTTCATAATCTGCGTTTGATTTATTTTTATATTTTGTTTTTATTGTCACTCAGATTCAGAGAAATATTTTATCCGAACACGCTGAAATGACCAGATTCGGTCCAAACACATATTTTTTGTTTATTTTATTGAATAGAGCTATCTTTTGGCTTGACAAAACATACTTTGTTTCTAGGCTAGCTAGAAGCCAAGTTAAAATTAATTATATAAAATTAGAAAAGCCGAAAATGGGTCTTTAATTTATCAGAAGTGGGCACTTAAATTGTTCAAAATCTATTATGGCAAGTCTGATAACTCAAAATGTTATAAATGCGTGCATTGCTATAAAATTTTTTGAACCTGATATTTATATTACATTTTAGAGACTACTAAAATATTTCTTATTGTATGAATGTTTTTTGAGTTATGGCCTGTTATTCAAATAATGGTCTCATAAAGAATGGCACATTTTTTATAATATTGACTCGATCTCAGCTCTAAAATTTCTCAACGCAAATTTTAATAAAGCGTTAAAATTTGCGTACATTATCTAGATAAATGCATCTAATTTGTTTTAGTAATACTTTTACTCTGATATGAGTTTATTACATTTTCTCTAATTGTTTTCAAGTTTTTCAAAACTTTTGCTAAAATTTCACTTATAATTGTGATTTTTGTAAAATTTAGATAATTTTTTTGTAAATATTGCTATATATATAGTTAAATACTAGTAAATATTGGTATTGAGATTCTTAAAAAAAGCATTTATTATGTTTTTGTATGGTATAAAACCAACGCTGGACATCATAAGGAATAGGAAACGTGTTCGGATACCTTAAATACATTGTTCTAAATGGCATTAAAATATTTATAACAGTGAGAGAAACCCTGTGTACTTTACATGAATTTACAGCCTAAAATTTAGGAGCTGTTTTTCCTTCAATTTAGATTTTAGCGTCGAATCTGTTTGTACGTCGATAAGTTGTTTCCTCTTCTTCATTATAGGTGTTTTTTCCACAAATGAATAAAGTTAATTTTCTATTAGAAACAGTTCCAGTTTATCCACTGGGTGCCCAGGGACCTGAGTCCCGGAAATTCCTGAATGGGCCCGGATAAGCTGGACTTACCAGATTTTCTGGTTATAAATTTCGATCCTCCTGCGCCAAAGGGGCCCGTAGATCTTCTGCGCCAAGGGCGCGAAATGAGTTTAAACCGACACTAATTAGAAACCTATTTTATTTCCAAGACATTATAGTAGCTAGCATAAAATTACTTCGTGGAACCTGGGATAGTAAACAATAAAGTATTCATAATCTAGTAGGGATCTTCATATAAAGAAAAACACGTTTTAATATTTTATTATATTATAATAGTTAAAAAGGTATTAAATAATATTTTTGAAAATTTAAATTAGTTATTTCCTAAATTTGATGAGCTATTTACTGTTGAACTTTATATAAGGCAAACGTTTTCTCCGAGCAGAAAAGCTGTAATGAAAGATTTTCGAACCCGAGAATCTTGTACCACATATTGTAAACAAAGTTAGTTTATATTTCCGACCCCAACATTCTCGCATGATTCTCTCTCAAGTAAAGGAAAAGCGAAAATTTGTAGGCCATTTTTCTGTTCTATATGGGCAGTGGATAGAGCCTCTATCCACATATAAAAGCTTCTCGAAAACCTAAGTAAAAATTTTTTTTTAAATTGCACATTTGCTTAATTCATTCAGATGAGAGTAAAGTATACTTAGCGACATGTCGAAATTTTTTTTCAAAGATCAGAAATTTTATTTATAGTAATCAAAAAATTCAATTTGTAGATTTATACCGAGAAAAACTGTTTTCAACTACCCATCAGCGGACATGAAATGCAAAAAAAGGTATCGTCATGTCATCTGTATTGATTTTTATGCATTTTAGCTTCAATTAACGCATGTGGATAGAAAAGATATCCATCACCCGCTTGGAGAAAATTATTTTAATATGTGGCTAGCCACTGCCCGCGAAAGGGTTAATAAGTCTAAGGCTCAGATTCTAAATCAGTATAAAATTTATCATATACATTGTTGTCTGATACAATAAATCTATAAGGATTGAAAAAGTCTTTACTTTGGAATGAAGAGGAAATCTGGAAAGTGGTGTATCCCTGTTCGGGTTATGTCCCCTTCATTTAGCAGTGGCTGTAAATAGAAAAAGTAGCTTTGTGATAAATATTTTCTGTTGTATACTGTATAAAATGAAAACCTATTTAAATTATATACAGAAAAAATAATAAGCACAATATACACTTTCACGAACTGTCCATATACAATATTTTATACTTGAATCTCTCAATTAGTAAAAATCTAATTCATCAGTTTTTCAATGTATTAGCTTTTCATCCTTTATTGTAAACGTCACAATTTGAAGATGCGAAAGGGCTATTGCCGACGGACCTCCTCATTTTGAGTCTCAGTCAAGAGACATAAACGACGCCTTAGCCGGCACTTCACCCTCCAAACTTCCATAGCACGCTAGCGTGCGGACTTTTAGCTTCGAACTAAATCAGACAGATCAAACTTATTCAAAGGGCTTAGGACTTTTAAATGATCCCATGGTGGAAAATTTGATACAAACACAAAATGAGCATCCAGTGTCGACCAGAACGGAAGTAGATAACAAATCCTTATGTTAAAAAGAATTTTTTTTTTTAGCCTTGACAAATTAAACAGAAGGCCCAGGGGTCGAGTGGTAGCGTATCACGCTTGCACACCATAGGTGCGGGTTCTATTCCCGGGCTGGATAAGGTCAACTCGCATTTAATCCCTACTGCAGTGGGTCGATAAATGAGTACCAAGCTTACTTGGGGACTTAAACATTGGGGGTCTCGCTTCAGACTGACCACCTGATCGGGACATTTGCTCATGCACCTCAGCACCCAATGGTCACGTATATTGGGATGGGCACAGTAGGCCCTGGCCCTCAAGGGCTGTTGCGCCACTGAGTTTGAGTTTTAAATTAAACAGATGTACGTGGTAGTGGTCATGAACTCGAGGCCGTCGTGTCATGCTTCCGAGCCCTATTGCCACTGAAGGACCGTCGTGTAGAGGAGCTGATGCATGTTAAATCTTTCGAGGCTCAAAGTCTTCCTGTTCGTGTGGAGTGGTGATTTGGAGGGCAAGGGTGTCATCCTCGTCACTTGATCGTTCAAAATTGCGAAGTCCGTCGCCTTTAGCCTTGTGTTGCTTTAGAGTGTGACGTTAATAAATAGGAGGAATTAAAATTTGAGATCAAATTTGAAGATCTTAAGCATTAGGCTACCGGGATTAAATAGCTGTTTTAACCCACTATGGGCTCTACTCCAATTAATATGGAAAATACATTTAAATAACATTTTGTGCTATTTTATTATATATCCTTCATTATTATTGTATTTTTGTTTTTAGTATATCACAAAAGTAATGCAATTATTTTATGACGGGGAATACATTTAGTAAATGGTACGTATTCCAAATAAAATGTAAAAACAAACTTCATATGTAGTTGGCGGTATCGTCGCTCTGAAACTGGTTTGAAAATTCTAAGAACTGCTTTGAGCGCTACGCTTTTATTCTTTCATCGAGTGTAGCTTCATTGTGTCATCAAAGTGAATAGACTCACCTGAGAGGTGAGTCCATTCACTGCACGAGATTTATCTTTCCCTAACATTTACACACAAATTTATGAGGAGTAACTATCCTTCTCATTGATGATGTCATTTGACTATTATACGAAAAACTAGTCGAATACTAATGCTTAAAAGAAATACTTAGAACTTTCAAGAAAGAATGCTGGGGTAGATAAGTAACCTTGATATATATATCGATAGAACGTTTTGTAATATATGAAACACCCTGTATCTTTTTCGATTCTAGGAATGCTGTAATACCTCGACTTGCTCAACCCCGACTTACACGAACTCGGAGTTACGTGATTTTTAAATTCTCGTCGATTCGATTTTGTTTAACCGCTGTACAACTCTATTACTCACTCCCCTCTTCCTATTTCGCTAATGTACATATTCGAACGTATCGCGTGGAATAGATACTTAGCCATAAAAATTCATTTTAATTTACCATATAATCAAGAACTACTGGATTCCTACACTCAGAAGCTGACAATGGAGGAACTCATAGAAATGTATAAGCAAAAGCAAGACATTGATGAACCAAAGTCTTTAGGCCTGGGGTGGCCAACCTTTTTGGGAAGAGTGCCACCATTTCATAAAAAATAATTATGCGAGCCACTTAGAACTTTTCCAACAAACAAATATGCATAAGTGAAAAAATGTTACTTATAGACTTATTATGGAATTTTTACGCAATCAACACATTTTTTAATGCTAGTCTGTATGGAAGAATTTTAAAAGTAATATAATAAATAAGACGAAAGAACAAACTTAGGTTTTATTGTTAATGAACTTTTTACAAGTCGACTCCATTAGATTAGATATAAAATAAAAATGAGCAACTGGAATCATTTAATCCAAAATAATTGTTAAACGCTGAGTTTTTACTTAATGTAGCTTTTGAATTACAATGTTTTTTTTACCAAATCATATATATTAGAATTAGCTTTCGCAGACGCTCACAAAATTAGGATCACAATTTTTTTTTTTTTGTCTGAGACTACCCCACACTTCAATAAAATTGTAAAAAATGGTTACTTATCTTTTCAAAATTTTTAATCTTGAAAAAGGGTTTATCTTTCGATTTCTAATAAAAAATAATTAATCTTTTCAAAATTTTAAAAAATTTTCAGTTCGTCTTCGCGTGCAACTGTTACAACTTCACCGAGACACATTGTGGCTCGCGTGCCTCGGGTTGGCCACGCCTGCTGTAGACACAGTTCAATCTGAAGCAGGAAATTTGACAGAAAACCTCTGTTACATTATAAAAGAGTTACAAATTTTATAGAAAATATTGACTCCAACGATGAGCGTATTTTTTCTACAAAACAAGAAATAAATATATAAAAAAAAACATTATTAGCATGCTACCAGAAAATTTTGCGGGAGGAAAAAAAAAAAATCTTTGAGCCGGCATATTACTCTGTTATATTTTATGAAACCTACATCCAAATAACTTTGGTTTGCGATTTTGTATTTCAGTTATCTAAGATTTTATTAAACATTATTTCTCTAAATTCATATTTTCTTCTATCTCCGACTTCAACTAACAATAATTTATATGTATTTTTTGCGAAATTATACCCCAACTTACGCGAATTCGGCTTAACGCGGTTATCACTCAGTCCTACATGTCACTTAAGTTCCAGGTATTACTGAAAAATTTATGTATGCTCAGAGCCGGCTCTAGCAGTTTTGCCGCCCCGGACAAAAATGGAAAATGCCACCCCCTTCTCTGAAGCAAAACATTATAATTAATAAAGACAAATTGTTCGCATATATTCTCCCCTATAAAACTTGAATAATTCTTGAGAACAAAAGGGTAACAAAACAATATATATATATATATATATATATACGTGTGGGTGTGTAATAACTCCAATAATTTAATTTTAATAGCTCTTGCATTATTTAATGTCCAGTCCTTCAGGACAACCATGTAATTATTTTAATTGGTTACCCTCGTACCGGGGACTTTTAAAATTATCTCCATCCACCTTCTAAATCACGCGATGTCTCGCTGCCTATAAATACCTGAAATACTCTTCTGCTCTCGCCTCTCTGCAATCATGTAGTCTGCCGGATGCCGCGCTTTGTGTGTTGTCTTTGTCTGTTTTGTGCCGTAAAATCTTTATTGTTGTAAGATGCATATATGTTACAAGAAGTGCAATAAATTGGAGTTAATCCTTTCAAGATTCCTGCTTCTTCGATAATACAGTATCATTCACACACCACCGGCCACGCCCTACCTGTGGTTCGCCATGTTTAAAATCAACCACTCGCCACGACAAATTACGTCACATAATAAGTTTTATCGTTACATATATATATACATAATTTGAAATCAAATACAAAATAATTCGAAATTTAGGACATAATTACCTGCTATTATTGCAAACGAGTAAAATGTAAGAGAAGGAATCGCCCATTTCAACATGCCAATTTCTTCTAATGATGGTAGGATCACAAACGTTAATTTTAACTGCACTCAAGACTAAAATAAAAAAAATCTCCGATGACTCTCTATCCACAAAAAACTCTTGTTGCCCCTGTCCCCTTTTGGATAGCTGACACGGGACGTCGTATGGGTGAAAGGAATGTCCGTTATGATCAAACTCCGGTATGAGAAGAAAGTTACTAGTGAAAGATGTGTAAACTTATCAAACTTCGTGATTGAACATATAATCCCACCTCGAATTCTTAATTTTTATCATAAAAGTAAAATGACATCTAACACATACAGAGTATTAAATAGGGAAGTAAGATTCGTTAAACGAAATACCAAATTCACACCTAATAATATTTCAGAAAATATATAAAACTTTTTGTAAAAAGAAAAATCTAATTTGATTCAAATGCCGCCCCTGGTGGGTGTCCAGTTTGTTCTGCCCTAAAACCACCCCTGGTATGCTTATATAATTCAGAGACCCTCTCCGCCAGGATATAATGCATACCCAAACTGGAATGTATGAAATGGGATAAGTCGGGGGGGGGCGGTAAGCATTTCCATGGAAGAAGACGAGTAGGACAGCGAGTTACCTGAATGAAAAGTCATTGATTTTGCAATCGGTTGGGAGTAAAGTTTTATACTATAGTAACAGAAACCAGATGGTCCTATTTTTAGAAATGGTACATTGTATGAATGGAATGTTTGAGTCAGTCTCTTCATGTGTTGTGAAGCCCCCGCCCGTGGGGACACACATGATCTACACTATTTACGCGACCTGTTTCTGTGGGGAAGAACGAAGAACCACACACAATCAAATCATTCATTCTAAAATCTGTTTATAATCACGCAATTGACCATTGAATTTAACTTTAAATATTAACTCCTATCTCATTAATATACGCACTTTCCTTATAGCTTATATAAATTCGCCTACCGCTATATCCTACGTAAATAGCTACGTCTTTAGCACTTCTGCAGTGGCCTTAATCCGACAGTGTTCCTTTTGGTCTCGAATCCACTTTTGGTTCGTCTGTACCGGTACGGCTAGGTTAATTCTTGGACTTACGATTCTTCTAAACTTTATCTTAAATCACTTTACATCTATCTCTCTACTTAGCGACTTTACTTCCCACTTAGCAATCCCTTCTGCACATAGACATAGACCTCGCTCTACTGCTAACTTCCAATACATATAAGATTCCTAATTTACATATCCACGTTATTCTTCTTGAGTTGGTTGGAAAGAATTGCCATTCTGGCCCCAAGGAACCCAAGAGGACTGTTAGCTGAAATCGCGATGAAAGCCCCGTCACAGTGTGTGTGTGTGTTCACACCTTGTGGTCATGTGACCATCTTCCTTATAGCAAGCCCTAGTAACACCAAGATGGCTGTTCAGTGGTGAAATTTAGTCATAATTTTTTATATTTCAGTTGAAAATCAATAGTTCATTTTCCGAAAAATAAAGGAATATAAGAAGCCTAGAAATTTCTCATTTGCTTAAGAGAGAATTTTTGGCAAATGTCACGTGACCTCACCTCTTTCAGCCAAGGAATAATACATTATTCGAGGTAGCTCGTATAACGCCGAGCTATGCATCTAGACAACATATAATTCTGGCCAGTAGCGCACACAGGAACTTTTTCAAGGATGGGGGGTCCGGGGTCGAAAGTTCACCATTCTTGTATCATGCTCCTTTTGATTTTGTCGATTTTCGGGCACAAAACACAGTAAAAAACTAATTATTGAATAAATAATTAGCATTGATTAATAAAATTAATCATTAATAACAAATATTTAATTACATTTTACGTACAATATACTTAGAATTATAATCAATCGGAAAAAAAATCAAGGGCTTTGGGGGGGGGGGGGGGGCCCCCCCCCCCCTTGTGTGCGCCACTGATTCTGGCTATAATATATCCAAATAAAAAGTGGTTAAACTGAATCTGAGTTTTCCGTTGCTATGTGTGTCTCCCCGTAATCTTAATATTTATCGTCTGGTTTTAGAATGCATGTTCAGCAGCACTTAATTACACTTAAAAGAATTTTTTTAAATATATTTTCTGTTATGTATTTCTTCCATATATTTTAATTCAATGTAATACTCAATCATCGAATTATAAAAATTTTTCATAAATATTGTTTTTATTCTATAAAGTTCCAAGGTGAATAATGCTCAGATATCAAGCAGTATTTCAAAAATCTTCTTCTATTGCTTGCACTTTAGCCGTCAGTTGTGTTGAAGTTTTTTATTTTAGCAATTGTAATCCATAAGTTGAGTATGAACGCTGTTGATGCATGGCCATTCGAGACATGGTGCTATAAAAATTTACCGTATAGAGACGTAAAATCTGTCGAGGTTGAAAATCCTCATGTTGGCGGAGAATGAAAGTCGGGAGACTGAGATGCTAGCTCAAATATATCCTCGCCGCATGCCCATAACTTAAAAATACGCTATCCGTTATCAATAGGCATCATGCTGACCCAAAGTGTGACTTTAATAAACAATCAATCAATTAGCACAGTAAATTTGGTAAACTGAGAACTTGGACCCAAGTTTCTCAGAAAGAGAGTGGTCGCGTAGCCTAGTGGTCAAGGTAACGGACTCGTGGCCGGCGTGTCATGAGTTCTAACCCATTACCGTTGAAGATGCGCCGTGCAGAACGGGCGATGCACGTCAAATATGTTGAGGATCAAACGTCTACCCGTTGGTTGGTTGTGGAAGTTAGGAGAAGAATATGCCAGATCACAGGTGTCGTCCTCATAACTTGACCATGGTTCAAAATTACGTGGTCCGCTGCCACGTAATTTTAGCTCTCGAATAGCAGAATAGTGCGACGTTAATATTCACTCACTCACTCTCAGAAAGAGTCTAAAACGCAGCCTTTTGAAGCCAATTTTAAAAATTTTGTTGCTTAATCCACTCATACACACCCAAACCCCATTATTTTCTTTTTTTGTGTATACAAATTCGAAATACTGAAGAATGTGCGAGAGATTTTGTAAAGTATTTGCAAATAATTTCGGAAAAAATAGTTTTTCACTTTCATTTCACGAGTCGTCTCATTTATCTAGTCGTCTTATATGTTCTGATACAAATATCTGTGATCATCTGCTATGACTCAGACGCAACACACGTTTTTAAATTACATGCTTGGAGATCGACTGCAGTATTTTTGTAGTCTTTCACGCATGTTGTTCCAATGTAATCAGAGCTTTAACACATCGAACAAAAGCGTGCAGCAAATATTTCTTTGCATAAAAAAGAAAAAAAATGAAGAAGAAGAGTTCGTTGGTGGTTCTTAGGGTTCTTAAGCATTTGGACTTTCATTAGGCCAGACTTGTTCAGGATACTGCCCACTTCTAATGTTTTTAAAAGGCTGCAGGTGACGTAGGTGTGGTCATTTTGTATTAAATTTGCAGGTTTTCTTTTCTTAACACTTATTTCTGACTTTGTATTCCTCTTTTAAAATATGGCAGGTTAATGTCTTTACTATAGGAACACAAGCAACATAATATTGTCCCGTTGAATGCTTAAGTAACTAGGAGTGATTGCTCGACCGTGGACGTATTCAGTGCAGTGAGCAAAGAACGTACGCGAACCGACGAATCTGAAACTGACATATCTACTTAATTTACTCCCTGTCGAGTTCCGATTCATTACGAGAACCTAATGCCGTAGAACGTGGTGTGTGGGATGATATCTTCATAGCCGATCCCCTGTTAACGCGGGAAAAGCTGATCATCACATTTATTTTCCATTTCAGTTGGCGTGTGGAAAAAAATTCATTTATACGACTGGTATCGCAGTGATAGCTTTTTCCTTTTCAAGAGTAGTGAACGTATTAAGCTTCATCATGCGCTTCCAGTGAAGTTACATGTGGCATCAACACATTTATCGAATTATTTTCTAACGTAAAGGCATTCTCATCGACTGTGAAAAGCCTATTCTCCGGTCTAGCAGGTATCAGTGTTCATAAATGTGTTTCTTTTAGTATGAGCGTCTTAGGTCTTGTTAAAGCCGATCAACCCAAAATGTCTTGGTGGTCCACTGGTTGATTGCGATCGACTTAATGCCCATCCCTGCATTAGACAATTCATTTATCGATCTAATTAAGAGGGGTTTTTTTTTACCAAAATAATTGCAGACTATACTAGAAACGGTGGTCTGCACTCGGGGAGAACATCAGCTCTCATCAAAGCATTCGTAGAAATCCTGTCCAATGGAAACAATTGTACTTTCCAACAAAATCCTGTTCTTATTTTTAAGGTGAGGACGATCCATCAGCTGCTATAACAGAATGTACTGGACTCAACAGAACACAAAGATTGGTCTTCAAGCAGTCCGAATTTAAATCCACTGGATTATAAATTGTGGTCTGCTTTTGAGGCAAATGTGTACCAAACACGACATTCCAATCAGAACAGTCTTAAACGTTCTTTAGCGATAGTAATGGGAATTCCCATGGAGATGGTGCGTGCCTGGATAGATAATTAGCCAAATAGACTTAAGTCCCATGCAGTGGTATACACAAGGAAGGTGTTGAGAGTTCAACTCCTCCTAGGTAAATAGATTTTTAATTTTCCCCATTGAGATTAGCCCTCGGTGCCTTCCAGTGGCGTAACGTACATCCACGTAACCCTCGCATCGGATGTGGGGCAGGATTCTATGGAGCTCAAAGCTATCCTTTGTAAGATCCGGCTCGGGGCCTAAAACTTGACTTTGCAGGGGGGGGGGGGGGGCTAATATTCTCCGTTACGCCACTGGCGCTTTCGTCTACGTATTTCAACTCCGAGAATACCACTCCGAAGACATCAGACACCACACGGAAGTAAGCGTAGAAGCAATGACTAATCAGAACAAAAATATATCTGAAAGATAATTATTTATTAATTAGCTTAATGGGAAGATTAGTTAGCGTGTGAACTAATATAAAGAATTAAACTTTACTTACCTGATGCAATGAGAAGGGATGTATAGGACACTGCTATAAATTTTTTAAAAATCTGCACGGTCTTGTAGAGAACTTAGAAGAGAAAATTCTTGAAATACCTGTAAGTAATAGCAGCAATAAACAATATGGCCCGACTGATGCTCTTCAGATCACTTGTACTGTATATCACATTTCCCGAGTAAGAAAGGTAGAAATTTTCAATGACTTTAAAGAAAAAACTCCAAGTTAGTTTTAAGAGGACAATTTCGGACGACTGCTGGTTGCAAACTTATCAGGCAAAGAATGACAACATAAATTAATAAATACGCACAACGTACATAAATTTTTTCTGTTTCTATGACGGCTAGATATACCAAGTGAGCAGAGTCGTCTTAAGATTTCTTGAGACCCTGGGTCCAGAGAATATTTTTTGAGACCCTGGGCACCCCCATGCATTGTCAAATATTCATACAAATGGTAATTTGAAACATATACATGTGGACTACTCACAATCTCACAAACCGGGTAGACCGATGGTCTCGTCGACTAAATGAGTAGACTGATTGTTTATGGTAATAGGCCTAGGCCTAGACATGTGGACAATGGTCTTCACATAATACTACAGTATGACCATTTTTGCCAGTTAACATGCAGTTTGAAATTCCCTGTTTTTCGGAGAATATGTTAGGGAATTATATTTGAACATTAAAATTATAAAGATCATAATCGTATTAAGATTGAGTCGAGAACTAAACAATTTCCCACCCCCGGGAAGGGGGTGAGCCCCTGGACTCGGGCCCAGTTGGCCCATGCCTTAAGACGTCCCTGCAGGCAAGGCAGTAGAAGATTAAAAGGTACTCAAACACAGTATATATTATTTTGTATTTGGCCAATAAATTATTCGCTCCTTATTGGCGGAGAGAATTGCCCTAGTCTCATTTCAGCACGGTTCGTTATAACGTTATTGGCAAATGTTTGGGATCTATATCTTGTGGTGGTTGTTCTTCGTTCATGGTGTAATTAAAGTAAGCTACGAGATATTTGTAGCCAAATATTTTACTGCGTGCTGCTATATTGGTTGGACCAGATATTCCATGAGGCCGTTGCGAGTTTCACATGCTTGCACTCGAAGTTGGACAAGTTGTTGTTATAAATACAGTTCTTTAATTTCAGACTATTATCAGCTGGTAAGACTGACACATTATCTGAAACCTCTGTGCATCAGAGGTAGATAGATCACACACACACACAATGGCACAAACTCCGTGCTGAGTGCTATTCTTATAGAGTTGAAGAATCTGGTCATGGTTGCATTCAAGTGTCTTGTAGAATAAGGAGGGAAGGGGAATTACGTTAAATTAAACTATATATTTGGAAATACTCGAATGGCGGGCTTCCTACGGGGGTTTATCTTCTTCAATGACTCAGAAGTATCAAATGATCTTTTCTTCCTTCTATAGAGCTTTTTGTCTTGACTCAATGATGGGCCACCGGAATACCCTAGTCTGTACTTATAACCTTTCTCCTTGTCCAACCAATACTTGCCTTTTTCGCCACGGTAGCCTATGGTCAGGGTCACGGACTCATGGTTAGCATGGAAGGGTTTGAACCTAATGCCACCGAAGACCCGCCATGTAGAGGAGTTGAGGCACGCTAAGTCTGTCGAGTCTCAAAGTCCTCTAGTTGGTGGGTTGTGGAAGTTCGGATAGGGTGTGCTAGCTCAGGTGATCCTTGTCACTTTAACGTGCTTTAAATTTATAACGTTCGTTACCGAAAAACTCGTGTGGCTTTTTATTGCGACGTTAAAAAACACTCAGTCTCTCACCCTTCTCAATGTGTGGTACGTGCACCTCTGAGGATTCATAAGAGTACCCTTGGGGGTACAGCAAAAAAAGTCAGTTCAATAATTCTGTGAGTATGAGATTCTCGTATTTCTTATTACGTCTGAGGAACTTAATAGAAGCGCATGTGCACAGAAACTTAACGGTATGTGCTCAAAAACATGGAAGATAAATCATTTTGCTTTTTAAAAGGAAATGCTTCTAGGTATTATGAAAAAAAAAAATGTTTTATCTTGCCTGCATTGAATTTTATTTCAAAGTGTAAATTTAATTGTGTAGGTATATTTAAAAATAAATAATAATTTGATTTTTGACTACACACGCACACACTTACTCATATAAATACAGAGAGTACAATTTCTAATTATTTTTTTATTAAGGCTACATGGAGATCTTTGGTCTAGATCACTTGTATATAATTGTAACATTTATTTAGACAGGTTTTAGTGTTATGTAGTATTGAACAGCTTTTTGATTACTTTAACTGTTCATTTGCAATTAATTTTCTCTACTGAAATAATATATTTAATTAAAATTTTTATCGTAATCCCCCCTCCCCCCACTATTTTCAATTATCTATTGTAGAGGTGTCTAACACGCGGGCTGCATGTGGCTCGCCAGTACGTAAGTTGCGGCCCGCCGATTCTTTTTAAAAATATTTTAAATATCTGGTTTTTAAAGTTTTTTCATTTTGAAATTTATTTGATGGGAAATTCTATATATATATATATATAATATCTACAATGTATTTGCTTGTTTCCTGTTCTTATTTTAAAATAAATTCTTTTTGATACTAGAAATGTCCTTTGCATTAAAATAAGATTTATATTTTATCAAACAATTACATTTGATTTTACTAAATAAATTACTTTTTTAATAAATTCCGAATTGCATTATGTATATCCTTTACTATGGATGGTACATGATC
>BMAV01015476.1:1632036-1654341 GCA_019973955.1 Trichonephila inaurata madagascariensis
TATATAAATTTTATCTCGTAAATGCTTACGATTAAAAATTTTCTTTGTTTTATTATATACGATTAAAATTATCGTATTAAGTATAACAATAATAATAATAATAAATATACTAGTAATTATTTTAATTATTGATAATGCCTTTTCCTTTTTTTGTTAAATGCATCAGATTAAAACGTATACTGTTTTTCAGTGGCACACGCAGAAATTTTCAAGGGGAACGAGGTCGAAAGTCGACCATTCTTGTTTCACACTCCAATGCGACGCCGAACATATTCTTTTGACTTTATCGCTTGTTAGGAACAAAAAAACAGTACAAATTAAATTATTGAATAAATAATTAGAATTAATTAATAAAATAAATTAATAACAATATATAAATATTTTATTTAATTTTATAAACTATATACATAGGATTATAATCAAAATAAATATTAATGGCGCCCACAAAGGGGGTTCAGGACCCACTGCCTTCCCCCTTCTTGTGTGCGGCACCGTTTTTTTTTTTTTTTTTTTTTGTGCAAATAAAATACTTCGATATTCTTCATGGATTATTATCAAATAGTAGAATAATATCTTAAATGTTTGAATGTGAAAAATATATTAATCTAAATTTTAATTGTATTCTAGCTTAAGGAAATATTTCAGAAAATCACATATTTGAAGCCAAATATACCGAAACTAAGCATTTTCATTTTTTTTATGGTTTTTTTTTTTTACTTTAATAATAATTGATTCCTTGGGCTAACTTCATGTGACGTCATAATCATGATGAATGCAATCACGTGATTCCAACCAATCAGTTCATGCTCCTGATTGTTGCCAACTTTTGCCTTTTCCGGCCTTTTTCAAAAATGTACATATTTCTAAAAAATAATAACACCCATACATAAGCAAAATGCACTTGATTTTAAAAAATACTGTTTAGTAAAATTTTTTAAAAAAATTTACAAAACATTTATGAAGAACCTTATTATTTGAACATCTTTACCTATTTGCCAAATTTGAAATTTTACCTAAGCAACTGGTACAAGTCTAATATCAGTTTTTACTTCGATACAAAACACGTCATCACGTGACCGTAGTGAATGTAGCCTACTGAAATAAATTATAATGAATTATTAGAAAAAGTATATAGTAATGTAAAAACTAAGAAAAAGAAATATATGGAAGATTTTAACAAAAATAATTCACCATTTTTCTTTTTTTGATATTGAAATCGATGGGTATTCGATTGCAATGCATAGCATAGAATAATTTAATTCGATTCCTTTTTATCCATTCTATTTTGACATAATTTTTAAAGTGAGATTTGGAAATTTATGTCATTTTGATAAATATAGATAGAAAGAGCAATCTAGTGTTGTATTATTACAAATACTTTTAGTTTTAAAAGAAGAAACACAATTTTGAGGATGACACGCTTTGTACTTCATTTTTTAATGAAATTTATATTCGTAAGCATAAGCATATATTTTTTTAAAAAATATAAGTATTTCGTAATCGAATTAAAATTATTGCAAAAATTCCTGTTCCACTTTATAAATTTACAAATAAAAGTGTATGCAGTAATATAATAATTGTCAAAATTCAAAATCTTTTATTATTATCGACTATGTTAATACCATGTAAACAAATTTCTTAGCGCTTAAAAACTAATTTGCAATTAGAAAGGACATATATGTATACATACTTTAAAAAATTAAACAATGTATAAAAATCTCGAATTAAATTTCATTTTGTATTATACCAAAAAGTTCATTCAGAAGTTGGGGACATAAATTACACCAGTCCATCTGATTATTTATGTGTGTAATAAAAGTTGTATCATTAGTGATTATTTTGTTAGAAATACAAACAAATTCTATCTTTTAGGGTCTGTTTTGGATTATTAAAAGGTAGCGATGATCAGTGGTTTTCTTTGAAACCCCCCAAGTTATCAGGAAGTGCCGTGATTCGCTACTAATTTCATTTTCCATATCAAGAGGAATGAGACAGTTACGACCGCCTTGAGTTATGGCACCGCCTACAGTACCCAGTGATTGGCGAGCGTACTGACAGATTGACAGCTCTGCACCCGCCCCCTTGTGGATCCGGCTTCTGAGTTAAATATGGCCACCTTAGACGTCATCTTTTCCCCCGAGTCGTTTTACGATATTACTCTGGCACCTTTTGTGCGCTCAAGTTTATGTTCTCGACGACATCCTCAGAATGACGCTGTCACCTGAAACCTGATCGTGTTTCGTTCAGGTAAGAGTTTACCTCGTAAATTTTTGCCCCTTTTGAACAATTTTATTTTTCATTTCTTTTTAAAGATTTCATTTTTTAAAGAAAATTCCGATTTTTCATCATAAAGCAGCGTTTGTGTAAAATAGACTATTTGTCATTGAGTGCTGACATAAGACTGTTTTATTATTATTATTATTATTATTATACTGAAATAAGATAATTTTTCCTTAGTAAATTTGATATTTTTAATCCCTATTAATTATTTGTATGATTCTACATATAAAAGAGAAAGTGAGGAATGAAAATGGAACATTTTTGAACATGTTTATATTTTAATATGACATATTCAAAAACAGATCTTCTGAAGAAAAATTTCAGATTTTTTTCGAATTTTGAAAAATTGTTTTATTATTAGTTGTAATACTAGTATTAGTTTAATAATGGTTCCTGGTATTAGTATTTGGTTTTTCTTAAATTATAAAACAGAAAATCCAGTGGAGGAAAAATTCTTTTCAACTATTATTATTAACTATTTGAGCAAATAGACAATAACAATTTTGGAATTTTAAGGCGTTATATTTGAATGCGAAGCATTTTTTTAAAAAATGTGTACAGATAACTAATTTTTTCTTACTTGACTTGATTCAATGAATTAAATTTAGTGCCTTTTAATTCTTTCTTTTATCCTGCATTGACCAAGAAGTTGTTAACTTTCATCTTATTTAAAAACTAAACTTCAATTTAAGAATAAACATCACTGTGTGTTATAAAATTGTTATATTTTATTAATGCCTTATTAAACATTTAATAAATTGGCGAATATGATTTTGAACAGGTTACTATTTTAGTTTTCTATTTTATTGAGTTCAAAATTTATCATTTATTTTTTAATTCGGAATGTTAAAAGTTTATACGAAATAAATTTAGTTGTCTTAAAATAAAATTATTCTTAGTTTTTGTAGTTATTTTCTACGTTTATGTCGTTTATAAATGGTCAGGGGGAAAAAAAGGAAAACATATTTTCTGTAAAAAACTATCTAAGAGTGCAAAGTTATGTCCACAAAAAAGTATCATATATACAATAAAACATTTTTACTTAATTTAGTAAATATTTAATCTATATTTTTCATACATTTTCGTACATTTCATAAAGTTTAACGATATGAAAAAAAAATTAATTTTTAATTTTATACAGTGCATCATTGCTATTTTAATGTATTTGACATATTTTGAAAATTGCTTGATTAATCCCATACCTGTATGTTCTAAATAAACAGATAAAAACTATTTTTTGTATTAACTTCATTTGTTGATTCACTATCAATATAATACTAATTTGCAAACAAATCAATTATAAAAATATAATTTCTGAAGCATTATTGCCAATGAAAAATAATTATTTCGAATATGCAATTAAAAAAATTGCAAATATTATGTATTCAGCATTTTAAACGGTAATATAAAAAATTTTATAAAATACTTTGGAGTTCTTTGTTAGTGGTGGTTTTCTTTACTTAACTGAAGTACAATAATTTTATGTTTTATTTTCCTCACATGTTTCTCTATATGTTTGAATAATTTTGTTTCAACATTTTCTACTTTTGCACTATATTTTTCTATGTTCTTTTGAAATTTGTTTTCATTACTGCTAATAGAATCGTATTTTCTAATAAAAATTAAATCCGAATATTTGTTTTAATAACACTTTTTACAGGAGCTATCATAAACTGTGATGCTTAATACTTGGTAATTTTATATTTCTTTTTTCATTTTCATAATGCAACAAATAATGATATCCTATGCTGATATTTATATCCATTTATCTTTAGTAAAAATGATAATAAAAATCTGATAAATAGCTGTTTTGCAGAAATGTAGATATTTAACACAACGGAATAAGAATGATCATTAAAAGAAATTTACATTTTCTGGCGCTGATTGTGAGAACAAGCTTTATTAAAATATTCAAATGTATGTTTTTCAATAATAAAATTGCAGTTTATTCAATAAAAAGCAGAATGCTCTCTGTTATAAAAATTGAAATATGAAAATTGACTACTAATATTTTGGCCCAATTCACAATAATTTCAAAACATTATTGTAATATTAATTTTTGTTTTATTTTTTCCATATTAGGAAATATGAAAGCTATGAAAGATAACCAAGAAAATATGTAATATAAAGCCCATACAAACTAGAGACATATTCTAATAATAAGTTGATAAACCAAAATGAAAAACTATTAAGTTTTCTAAAGCTGTCACTGATATAGGACAAATTATATACGGAATTATAGTAATTTATTATATTATTAACAATTTTATACATGTATAATACTACACTAAGTATAACTATAAGTATAACAATAAAACAATAAGTAAGAAAATACCAAGACAATGAATACAACGTAAATTAGATAATAATAAAGTTAAATTGGATAAAAATAAATTTATAAGACATTAAGGGCTAAGCTAGGTACAATCTTTCATTTTAATTGCCTATATTACTGGGCTGGAATAAAATTCAGCAGAGAGATTGCAGTTAGAAATAATGCTAAAAAAAGTTTCTATACATTATCTAGCCTAATTACTTATAGAAATTCAGAAAGCAAAGAAAATGAGAGAATATATTCTTCCCCATTTATAAATGAGATTACTAAAAGTAGAAAAGGAAATTCAACTTGTGAACAGCTTGCACAGGTATATAAATACTCTTTCTGGATTTGATCTTAGTGAATCAGAGTGTCTTTTCAAGAAGTCTAATCCAAGAATTTTTTAACTGTTTAATTCAGAAACTAATTTTAGAAAAAACACCTTTTTACTATTTTATGCTGACTGGCTTCCTTTAACATGAACTATTTTCAGACAAAAATATATTTCAAATTTCATAAAAATTGGTGACACCGTAACGCACACGCTAGTTCCTCATATAATGTCTTAAAATAACAGTAACGTTCCCTAAATATTGGATTTTCCACCTTCATGCGAGTGATTACTTGCTTAGAATTACGATTTTAGAGACGAAACACAGCACATATTTTTTAGAAAAAATTTAGGGGATAAGAGGCATTACAAATAAAAAAAAAAACGCCTGTTTTTGTTAGATCCATATACTTGAATGAGTGAGTGAATATTAACATCGCACTGTTCAGCTACACGAGGGCTTTTGGCGACGGACCTCGTCATTTTGAACCATGGTCAAGTGACAAGGACTACACCTGAGCTGGCACCTCCCTCTCCTAACTACCACACCACACCAACGGGAGGACGGTTGAGCTCTCGACAGATTTAACGAGCATCGTTCCCTACACGGCTTCCCTTAGCGAAAAAAAAAAGTTATTAAACGTATAAAATATCAATGGACATCCATTATCACATATAAATATAATTAACAATACAAATAAGAATAATAAATTATTTTTTTGAATGAAATTATTATTATTTTTTTTTTTTTTACATTCCAAATATGTGCAGAACTAAAACGTTTCTTTTTTTTCTCCCCACAGCCAAAATCTCAGCCAATAGCTCCTGTTCTCCGCCAAAAAACATCGCTCAAGGGTCTCTCCTGGCATCCTTTCGGCGTCCGAAGGAATCAGGTGAGTTTTTCGGTGGCTTGTACTCTTAAATTTTCTTTATAGGCCACTTAAGGTGGCTGGATGGCTTCATAAAGTCAACAGGGCAAAGACTTGACTTACTGTATTGGGCTATCAGTGGGGATGAGAGTACGCTCATATTCTTGTCACTGGGACCGTTTACTACACGACCCCGACTACAAACAAGTGTGACCGGGACTTTTTTTTTATTTGTTCCTCTTTTCAGTTTAATTCTCTTCCCCTTATTTATACCTCGAAACATTTGGTTCCGGGAGTGAGGCCAGAATAACGGTAGTTTAAGTTTTTTTTTACTTGTGTATGGAGAATGATGTCTTTCTTTTTGTTTACTGTGAAAACAAATTCATTTTCGACTCTATGCTTGCATCCATATAAAATCACAATATTCGAATTCTTTACTTTTCTATTGAATATAAATTTATAAGTAAATTTTCAGGTTTTTTTTTAAGAAAGTAATGTTATTAATTGAAAGTATGTTATATAAATGACTGTTCTGCCGACTACTGTGTCGTCCTCGTCACTTGATCGCGGTTTTAAGTGACGAGGTCCATTATCAATAGTCTTCGTCTACTTCTAAGTACGATGGTAAACAATAATCCCCCAACCAGTTGATTGTATGCAGTAGCCTTCTACATACATGGCAGACAGCTTAGAAAATACCTTACATTCACAATACGTGAAACTGACAAGTAATAAAATATGTGGAACACACATATACGGTATGATAACAAGTTTAAATTATATATATATATGAAACAGTGAAATTAGGAATTTGATCAAATCCCTAGGGGATATGATCAATTGACGGGAGATGTTAAAATAACGTCTCTTCAAGATCATTTCCCATCAATTGATTATATCCCTTAGGGACTTGACCAAATTCCTAATTTCGTCATCTCCCTGCGACGCATATATATAATCATGAAATTCATTCATTTTGCATGGAGTATAAGCTTTCATCTGTCCATAGCTATCTGCTAAAAGAATAGAAAATACTTCTCAGAAGAAAAAAGTTCTCAGTTGTTGTTATTATTATATATATCTGCTATTATCTCTGCCTTATTACATTATTGTACCTGTATATCTTATGAAACATTGTTACTTAAATATTATATTACATATCTTAATTGCATTATACTCATAATTTGACATATTTCATCAAGCTGCTTATTTATGTTGAAGTATCTTTCAGTTTAAATGTGCATTTTATATTTCATCTCTTATACTGAGAATGCTAAATTCATATTTTTAATACATATCGAAGTAATGTACTAAGTACCAAGAAATTTTAAAATATTTTTTGAAATGTTCTAATTTTTAATGCTGCAGAATGATAGACGGGTGTATATGTAATAAAAATGCAAATTTATTTCAACTACTTATTATTATTACTTGTATTACTTGAAAATAGATTCCCAGTCTCCGAAGGCACTCTTTAAAAAAAAAGATTACGTGAAGTTGTTTCAGCTAAAATCACACAATTTAAATCTTGACCTTTAAGCTTTTTCACAAATTCTAGAGGAAATTACAGTTGGATATTTAGTGAGCTGCAGTTACTGCTCGACGGAGTCGAGATTTGAACCACTTATCACTGGTATATAAGTACTTAATTCTGTCACTAGAGGGCGTAGTTAAGAAGTTAAGTAAAGAAAAATGTATGCCTTGGATTTTTCAAAAAGATATGCACTGAATGTAATTTATCGAAAAAAATGGCGAAATTGAAGTAGACTTCATCAATAAAAATTCTAATTCATCAACAAGTAGTTAATAATTTAAATATAAAATATGAGCTATTTTTTAAAAAATAAATCACATGCATTGAAATTTTTTTAAAAAATTGTATTTTTTTTGGGGGGGGGGGGAAATAAGCATAAAGAATAACATGCACATCTTAAAATAAATAAGTTATTTAAATGTATTTGTGTGCGTATTGAACAGTGGTGATTAATATCAAACATTTAAGAACGTTTCCTTTCTTAAAATAAAAATAAAAGTAATTATATTTTAGAAAATCGTGCTAAAAATATATGTAATTAAACTGTGCTGTCATTACTAACTGGAATTTTTAATTTTTCAGCAGTAATCAAAGTCTAATTTCCTGTTACAATATTCAACATTATTTTATCTTTAAAGAAAACCGAATTATTTTGTATTTTATATTAATTTGTGTAACATTTAGGCGTGGTAAATGGAAATAAAATGATTTTTCTTATTTAAATATAATACATATGACGAGTTATCGATTTTTAATTGTGGGCTTAATCCTTTTATAAGCTTATATAATTATGTTCCAGCCTTGCATAAATTTTCAATGAATTTTGAATTGAATTATCTTAGAATTTTTTCCCCTTGTATTTTAAAATTAAAGAGAAAGGACACTTGATTCTTGTCAGAATTTTATATTCAATTGTTGGATCCTATATATAGAAAACTTGCATTTTTTTAGTTGGGAAATCAAAAATGTTTATATCGCATTATTTATTTATATTAATCTGAATTTCTTTTTTCAAGTAGAAATTTAAAACGTTTTATAACATTTAGATTTTCCATTAATAAGGATTTCTATTTACGGTTCATTTTCAATTAATTATTTCTTCACATAATTTAAAGTTATTATAAAATTTATTTTTATTGAGTGTTAGACATTTTATTTAATTTCCAGTCTATTAAAATAAGACCTTTTGATTTTTTAAAAAATCAACCATAGCAAAGGGTGTTAAATTTTACCTCTAAGACTCTTTATTTCCTTCCATTCATAATCAATTCAATTTTGCTACATTTGTAGCTTTTCTCCAAGGCCAAGTATTCAGTTGGTGAGGGGTGGACCTAGGAAATAGGAGGAGCGTGTCGAAAAACAGATGCACCTATGGAGGGGTCAAAGATCAACTCACTGAGAGCTGTCATTCCCATATTTGGGGCGCACGTTTTCGAAAAACACGCACCGCATTCTCCAGGTGACGGCTTCATTAAGCGCTCGGCCCACGATGTCTCTTTTTAGCATATGACGATAAATTTTTGGCAACTTTTTTTCCTGTTCGGGAAAAGAAGGGAGGAAAAGTTATGGCGCGCTCAAACGAGTTCTAAAACTCGCGCGCTAATCTGTTCAGGTAGAGCAGATTTTTATCTGTTAGGGGAGAATGAGAACGGTTTTTGTTGATCTCCCTCATCACTGCTCGAAAATTAGGCTGAAGCGAATGTACACATCAATGTTTTTATAAGTCTTCAATAATATTAAATCTGATCGTATTCTAAATTAATAAGCGTAATTAAAATGTTAATCTAAAATAATTAGGGATGTTATAAGTATTTTCCTCACCCCCTTCCCTTTAAAAAACGATATTGATGTCACATTTTAAATATTGTTTTCACGGGAATTATTATGAAATAATTATAGTGCAGATAGAGAATAGTGTAGAAAAAAATAGTATAAGAATGAGGAATATTATACATTGAGATTCTTTGGTTTAATAGTTCTGTGTAGTAAACTATAGAGGAAAATGTATATTAAATTTTTAGAATCAATATTTAACACAAAGTTTCTATTTAAGGTATTCATCAACGTTGATAAGGCCAGTTTCAGGCAAAAATCACATTTTCTTAGATTTCTAAATCTGTTCTTGTTTTGATTTTGCAATAATTAGGAATAATAGTTATAGGTGAATAAAATACCAGAACAAACTTTACAAAGTTCGTATGATTTTCTCAAAATTGTATTTTAGTAAATTGTATATCTCAAAGGCAATTCCTCAGGAACCAATTAAGATACTAACATTAAATTTCATACTGCTTTTAACGATATTATCTAGGGAATGAGCTAAAAGCTATCAAAAACTGGATACTTTCTAGCCAAGTAATAGTTGGATTTCCGTATAGAAGTATTGAAAATAGTCCAAGTTTGTTGTTTTTTATTTGTTATAAGATTTTGATTCAATAGAAATTATTTTAAAACTTTTTTGTTCATTCTTCAAAAATATATTTATAAAATATTATGCAGTTTGTGTGTGTGTTTGTGTGTAAGGTATATTCTTTGAGATATAAAATTTTTTGTGGAATATTTTCGAATATTCCATCAAAATTTTTAATCTATATATATATATATTGTCCTATACTGTTTTTTTTTTTATACTTCCTCATACTGTTCAGTTTTAAGATAGATTTATGGCAATTTAGTATGTGATTAATGTTCATATATATATAATTTTTAACTCTATTTTTTATTATTGTTCATGAAAAGTAAAATGGAAAAATATTAAAAGATTTTCTGAAAATTAAAAAATAAATTGCGAACTCTCTTCAAATACCTTAAAACAACATTAGTTGGAAAATTTTCTCTCACAATACCATTTATAATTAATATTTACACTACCATTTTTCTTTTTAATTTTCCCATCTTTTATAAATTATTTTCTTTGAAAAAAAAACTAAATAAATTTACTTACATAGGTAGATACAAGAGAGGATTATAATTATATTTAAAACAGGTATATTTTTTTGCTAAATATTTTTTGAAGTTTAAGACATGTATTTATTTAGTTGTAATCCATTTTTAGGACTAGCTTCTTTAATTAAATTGTTTATAAAAATTTCGCTGAAGCCCTGGTATATTTTTTATTGTTAAACAGACTTTTAAGCAAATATAAATTTATTTAGCTCAATCTTCTATTTTTTCCTGGATGATATGGATTTAAAAGGAAAACGAGGGAGTAAAAGAAAAAAAAAATATCTGCCATGCGTTACTTGGTGATACATAAAATAAAATTATTCATTCGGAAATGAATCGAAAACCGTTATTTTTGGTACTAGTACTCTAGTAGTTTTATTTCTCTTGAAACTACTAGCAATCTTCTAAATTTTGATAGAATTACATTTTTTTGTATGATATAGTTATATGTTTGGTACAAATATGAATATACATAAAATAAAATTATTCATTCGGAAGTGAGCCGAAAACCGTTATTTTTGGTGGCACGCGCGCGAAAACCGGAACTGAATTAAAATATATATATATATATATATAAAAATTAGTTGAACCGGAACGAAAAAATTACTGTTTTATCTGCACTAATTAAAATTAAGTAGATAAAACAAAAGCATTTTTAAAATTTCAAATAACTTTATCTTTATTAATGTAAACGAAATATATGTAATAGATGAAACAGAGGTATTTAAAAATAAAACTGAGTTATTGTTAAGATATTTAATGGAATTTATTTCTTAAACATTCACCTCTTGTTGATTTTATTTTCTGTTTTAAGTGTTTAATGAATATGTGACAGTGTCCGGACCAAAGTAACATATGCTATGCTGAAACTCGATTCAGCATTATAAATTTGGTCTTATTTTTATTGTTTTATTTTTTCGTCGCAAATTAACCACTGTTTCTAAAGAGAATTCATTTCAGTTATTTGTTGGGAGGCAAGTTTCAAAATTAAAACAATATTTCTCTCTCTCTTTTATTTTCTTTTTTGTCCAATCAAATACAGTGCAGTGTTTACCACACTATGAGTGCAGTACTTATGGTAGAAGAAACTTTAATTTTGACTTTGGCGCAAACGACTCCTATGAGAGCAATTTTGGACTAGAGTTTTCTCAAGAAACGAGAAAAAAAATTCATCCCAGTTAAGTTTTGCATTTTTTCAGAAGCGACATTTAAAAAAAAAAGAATTAACAAATGTTGCGTTGAATCTCTCTTGGAGGAATGTATAGAAACAGCTCTATTTCTTTTAAAGAATTGCTGGCTTAATAAATAGGGTAAGAAAGACGGAGGGGGGAACAAACCCGCAAGAAATTTTTTTTTTTCTTAGTAGCATTATTCACACTTTTATCAACACTAAAAATAAAGAAATATTTAAAATAAATGAAACTCGAACTATTGCAAGGAAAGTTTTAATTAAATTTTTATTAAAGCGTTTCGAAATGTGTGACTGTTCCTAAGAATTTTATAGGTCATCTATCTTTGAGAATTACTGTGCTTATTCTAGTTTATCTTTGTTTATAATTTATTCATTATATTAAACGCAGGCCCTTATTCTTACTTGGGTTTACAAGGTAACATTTATAAATAACATATCGATAAAATATTTTCCTCATAAGGAATAGTTTTTTTTATATATACAACGTGCAATGTTTTGGACACATGTTCCTGACTTTAGATTTTTAGAGAGTTAATTATTCATCAAGCTCACTATTTTATGGTTTTGTAAATTTTCGTTTTACAAAATTATTTGAATTCAATGTAAGTCAGTAAAAATTCAAAATGGATTTACACTCCTCGGTCCACATATTTTAAAATGTAATAATTACAGTGAACACAATCCCTAAGAAAATAAAACAATTCATAATGGACATTCTAATTTGGATGAAAATTTTAGCCAAAATTCTATTTTGAGTTCAAGCTTTTATTACTATATTTTATGATTACTGATATGGAATAGCAAAATTACTAAGTTTCGTTGTTTTTATTTGGAAAAAACACTTGAAGTGTAATTTAAAAATTTATAGATTTATTTTATGATGTTAAAGAAACTGGTTTGTATGACCTCAGTAATCGTTTGAACTGTAAGGATCATCTGAAGTTCAGGTAGTCCCTTGCAGCTAGTTTGGATGACTACTTGACTTTGAATTATACTTTTTCCCCCCCATATTTTTCTCCAAGAAACCAAATATTTCTTTTCAAATATTTACATGCATTAATACATTTAATGTTCCGACGATTCCTGAAATACTACTAAGCATAATGTTAGATTCGCGAAGGGTTGGCGCAAAAATTAAATATTATAACCTATTACAATTATAAAAACGGTCTTCATGTAATGTTGAAGATAAAGTTTCAAATTCGGAATATTTTTTAAATAGAAAAGTACTCCAACCTTAATATTGCATTTTCGCTTCTCTACATGGGAGTAGTGTGGAAGTTAGTCGAGTGGGGGGCTAGCTCAGGTGTCATCCTAGTCCCTTGACCAGGGTTCTGATTACGAGATATGTAGTTTTGGACCATGCTAAGCCCTTCATTATCCTCGTGTTGTAGTAAGTAGTACATTAGTATGCATTCCCTCACTCTGGCTTTACTGTTTTATAGAGAGCAGCATATTTCATTGCATATTGGCATAAAATGTGTTTTTCTCCTATAACGTAATGCTAAACGAGCTTTCACTTTACATATCAAAATGTAAAAATTATTTCTTCTTCTGCAATGGCTCGACATCCCGGGGGGGGGGGACCTGGCCTTCTCCAGAAGTCTTTTCCACAGACATCCCTACTTTTGGCAACTGTTTTCCAATTTTTGACCTTTAAAATTTTTAGGTCTTTCTCAACACAGTCAATCCATCTTAACGAGGGTCTGCCCCGATGTCTATTTCCTATGGACTTTGCCAGAAATATTTTCTTGCCCCAACGATCTTCATTCTAGGCAGATGACCAGTCCATTTAAGTCTGTAATTTGACAAATTTTACAGTATCAGGTTGTTTGTAAATTTTGTAAAGTTCTAAGTTAGATCTTCTCCATGATTCATTCACTTGGATCCCACCAAGAATGCAGCATAGGATCTTTCTCTCGAAAATTCGCAAAGCTTCCTCATTACGTAAAAGTCAGTGGCCAAGTATCTGATGCCTAATCAGGACAGATCTTATAAGACTTTTGTAAAGAAGAAATTTAGTTCTTAATTTGAGAAAACTGAAATTTAAATAATTCTTCAAGGCATTAAAAAAATTATTTACTTGTGGAATAATGTTTTGAAATTTTAATAATGCTATATTATAAGCACAGATGTAAGAATACGATGCTTAAAGTTTTATGAAAATTGAGACATTTTCAATCTGAATATGTACGCGTTTAATACAGGATCTTGTACATTCTCACCACTTGTTATTTATTATTACTTTAAAAATAAGTAACGCCATCAAAAAGCAAAATAAAACAATACAAAAGGTAAATAAATAAATACCCGTAAACAAGAAGGGTAAATATACATTTATAAAGCAGTAACATACACGCATAAGGTAAACAAAAATGCTCTGAAAACATCTAAAAATAACATTTAAAAATACAAAGTTGGAAATAAAATATGCAGATGCAGAGGAAATTTTTTTAAAAATGAAAGAATAATTGAATCTATATGTATCTCTGCAATCATAATTTTAAATTTTAAACTTTGTCTATTTTTATCCTTAAGAAACAATCGTAATATTATATGTGAAAATGAGATTTTCTCTTAAATTAGCGAGTAATAATAATAATGAAATTATATAACCATATTCAAAATTATTCATATGTAAGTAACATTTCTATTTTCATTATACTTTGAAATTTCATTTAAACTTTTTGCTATTTTTTATGTTTTGTTTTTGTTCTAATTTCATGTTTTTGCTATATTTGTGAAAGAACTGCCGTTTATCTTTACACTTTGCATTTTGTGAGGTTAGCCCAACAATTAACAGCTCTTGAAATGAGGTTGGGCAGTAATGTTTATATTTGTACACTTATTCTGAACACCTTAAAATATATCTTTTAGGAATTATAGTTTATTTATATTAAGTGCACTAAAGAGTCAAATACAGTGTTACACTGGATTTTCCCCCCTAGTAAATATTATAAAAATCTATTATTTATCATTGCATTAATAATAAAGCTCTTTATTGTTCATTTTTTACTTCGCTTTTTCTCCTCTTTTTTTAAAAATTGAAATGTATATTTATTTACTACTAATACTTTTTTCGAATTCTTTCGCAGAAAATTTTTTACAAATAATAATTTTTCAAATATTGTAAAACTTGAATACATTTAAAAAATAATTTTTCTTTAGATTGAATACAAGCATAAATCTTTCAAGTAATATCTTTTTTTTTTCGTGTTTCATATCAATCAAAAGTTATGTTTAAGATAGAGTTTTTTTGTTCGCATTGTACTACTTTAAAAAAGGGTTTAATTTTATGTTCTCTTTGACTATCTTCAATTAGCACACACAAAAAATCATACTATTTTTTAAGAAAATTAGAAATTCATGTAATTTTTTCGAATTAAGTTTAGTTCACATGTATTTTGTTTCTCCACAGTTGAGATTTTAAACTTCTTGTATTCTTGTACTAATTACATTTTCCTCCCTCATAAATAATAATTATAGTTTTTCAGAAAATAAAAGTTGAAATAAGCAAGTTACTTGCATCGCTAAAATTTCTCATTTCATGAATTTTTCTATGCTTGAATAATACATACACACATATATACATATTTATGTTACCTTTTTCTTGTTATGGACTTAGAAATTCTATCCTTTATTTTCAATAGGATTTCGCTCAGTATTATTAACAGAAAGGGGAAATGTTGGCTGTCTCTTATAAATTCTTATAAATTAATTATAAATTAAAAACTTCTTATAAATTATTTTATATATAAGAGCTGTCCTAAGTCACCAGTTGTTTGTAATACTGCAGCATCCATATATTTTTCCCAATATCTTTTTTTTAAAATTATATAGAGTGTATTAAATAATAGAGAGTAGTAATAATAGATAAATCAATACAATGTAGTATTTAAATTATATGACTGCAGTGTATAAAAATAAGAACTTTTACATGTATTATACAATAAGCAGTTATTTTCCACTGAAGTGTGCAATTTTTTAAAAAAAATTTGTCCATGGATATATTTTCAATAAATATCTTTTTTGAGAAATTGCTGGAACATTCATCTGATACATGTAAGAATTTTTAAACGTCGATAAGAAAAATTATCCAGTGTTGAATAAAAAAAAATTTTAAAGAATATTTAAATGCTAAACATATTTTTTCATCAAATTTTTGTTGTTAACATGTTTTCTGAATGTTTGCATACAATTCATAAGTATTTAAATGATTTTATAATAAAAGAAATCCTCTTCGTTTTGGTTTTATTTACACATAGGAATTTTTTGTAAACGCTGCTAAACTATGATTATTCTGCATTCATGTCTTTAAATTTGCTTATACAATCTTCATCCTTAGTACTTTTTGTAGTACTGGATATTCTCCAACTTTTTAAAAAATTGTAGTCGATTTTGATATTGAATTAATTACAACTATTTGGATTGGATTGCTGAGTATTATAAACAAAAGTGGTAGGTTGGCTAATCATTAAAACCAGATTTAACCCCACTATAAACCTGTCTTCAGCCTACTATCATAATATCCATCTCAATTTTCTCCTTTCTGATTCTTATTTATTGTTTCTCTATATTACAAGATAAATAAATATTTATTTACTTATGATCACACATTTTCCTGATTATTTGTCTGACTTTTGCTTGAATTTACATGATGAAAACATCGAAATACTACGCATTAGACGGTGTTGAGAATTTCGTTTATCATGTAAACTGTGGTTAACTACGTTAAGGCAATAGTTCAGCATGAGGCAAATCATTCTGAAATTTGTAACTGTTTGGATGAAGTGTTTTTTCATTCTTCCACTGAATTAATTCTTTTTTTTTTCTTGCGACTTCCCGACCTCCGAATAGGTCAACGTCCTCTTTCTATTTATCGACAATGAATTCATCCCGAGTTCTGAAAATACATATACATTCATGTATTGTGAAGTCGGAATGGGAGGCATAAATGGAAGGGAAAATGCAAACACATCGAGAAATGAAAAGGAAAAGCGTGTAGCCGCCGCGACACAGAACTTCCATCAGAATCCTGAGTGCTTTTTCCCGTCCTTGATTGAGTTCCGAAGCAATCGGAAATGGACCCTTTTTTCCCGTTTCTCGCTCTGGGGCTTGATTGGGCATTCCAACCGCAACGGAATTATGGCCTCCGCAGCGGGTTTCTACTCACACACACAGAAAATCTTTATTCAATTGACGCAGATCGAGTTCTGCACCCACGCCGTAATACATTAGGTCTCCCGCCCTCACGAGGAACCCTACAGTGAACCCCGAGACGGTGGTTAAAGTTCCTTGATACAAGATAGTTGTTTTCACACAATGTTTAGTATTGCATCGCAATACTTTTCAAAATACAGTGAAAATCGTTTAACACAAAACTGTGTAGGGACTGAAATATTTCTTCGTATTAAAAGAATTTCGTGTTAAAGGATACTTTAAAAAAAAAAACACTATTTTAACAAAATTAAGTTTATTAGAGAACATTTTATTTACATAAATATGTGTATATGCAGGTATTTAATAAAAATCAATCTAGCTCAAAACACATTCACAAGAACTTAATGAAATTTGATGCAAAATCTTTATGTTTTTAAAAAAACAAAACATTTACCGGGTTTTTGGAAAATAATCTGATACTTTTCTTTGTATTGTCTTCTTAGAATCAAATTGTCAACAATTGTAAATTTCTTTTTTCCGAGCTCTTTCCCCACTGTGCTTTTAAAAAATTCTGCCAAAATAGAAAATAAAAAGCGAACTAAACTCATCGCAGTGTGATTTTTGCTCACACTGCGATGTATTCGTCACCAAATTCCAAAGCCAACTGAGGAGAGATTAAATGTTTTTGTATAGCGATTGTAGAAGGGGGCGGGGGAAGTAGCTTAGATAAAAAAAAAATGGCTTGTTTCACAGGCTATTCCGAAGGTATTTCAAAGCCAAGTTTTAGCCTCCCTTCTATGAAATATGCGAGACCACCATTCTTTTGTTTCATACCTCTCTTAAATCTCGCCAGCGTGGCTGGTGTTTTCAGTGTTTTGTTCATTCCCAGAATGAAAGTCTTTTTGTGTTTTGCGATTTTCGTTTCGTATTAAGAGAAAAAGAATACATGAAAATACATAGCAGTTTGTCGCGACCCTTGTATTATTTCGTGTTAACCCAATATTTCATCTTAAGCGATTTGGTGTTAAACGTATTTCACTGTATATTAAAAACAGTTTCATAATTCAGTTTGCTCCAAGTCAAATTTGGGGACCGTCGATGAAAGGGATAACAATAGGTTAGGGTGCAACTGAAGTAAGACTTTTTTTTTTAAATAGAAAAGAAACTTTGTTACTGGAAAAAGTAATAGACTACCAGCTTATTCTAAAAAGAATTAACATAATTTGATAAATAATTTCCCCAAGTTTCAATATGACTGTGCCATTGATTTGAACAAAGGTAAAAAAGTGTAATAGTTTCCTTTTTTAACAGACAAAATCTGATCAAAATTTGATAAATTTATCCTGTCATTTCTGAAATTAAACACAAAGATATATTTATTTCTATTTTTTCTTAATTTTAAGAAAAAAAAATTATATATAATTTAATTAGTTTCCTTTTCCCCCTGTTTGTTCGAGATTTCTGTAAATAAATAAGTGCATTGGCAAAGGTATTCTTCAGTAAATTATTTAACACTGTATAAATGTTATACTCTGTAAGACATACATTTTAGGATATTTAAATTCTTCCAATTATTTTCAAGTTTAAGAAGTAAGGTGTTTTGTGTTTTTTAATAACTCAATTCTACAAAGCTTCCAAATTCAGAATCATAAAAAGTACCTGAGAAAAATTTCGTTTTTTTAAAAAAAGTTCGAAAAATTTCTTACGAAAAAAAGTAAAATACTACCAATTTTGTACTTCAATAATTACTGAAGCTGTGATTGTAAGAGACAATTTATGTTTATTAGGCAGCATTTATCAACAAGCCTTTTATAAATGCAATTTAAAATCGTAAAATATTGTATTAATCCCTGATTCTAGTGATTTTTAAGAAATACGTGCTGTAACATGAAGCTTAGTTTATTAAAAGTGTAAAATTTTTTAAAAAATATTCACTTAGGAAGTAACAAGAAAATGGAAGTGTTTAATAAAGAAAAAAAAATACCTAAGCAAACTTAGGGAATTAATTTATAAAATAAATGCAAATATTTATGATAATAAATTTTTACGTACAAACTTCAAACCCAAAATTCTTCAAATGACAAAAAATTGTCTTCTATTTTTAACCTTCATTTTTTTTTATAATCTATGATTAAATACTTTTAAAAATACTTCATCATAGATTCAAATGAAATATTGTCATGAAATATTTAATTAAGTACATTTATAATAGTCAGTGTAAATAATGTGTGAGTATAAGTCTTCTAAAAATAAAGGAAGATGTTAAAATTAATGGAATTTTTATATATTTTTTAGCTCATGCTTCTTTGTGACATGCATTTTACATACTAAGAATGAAAAATTAATGTAAAAATCCAAAATAAACATTATCAGTTTATTAGAGGATATTTTTTAAAAATAGGAGTCTACATTTATTTTATTTAAACTGTTAAAAGAAAATGTTGCAATAAAGGTATTTATAATGACTTATTTTATATGCTTAATTAATGACTGCTAATCAACCCAGTTAGTTACGAAAAACTGTTAATTATGTTATTAGTTTAAATTACTCTCAAATATTTAAAATTCATACATAAAATTGTGACTGCATATTTAATGAAAAATTTTATTATAATTTTAAGCCCATGAAGAGAGAGATTCTATTAAGATATATTTTTATTTTTGACAACTTGTAGAAAAATTAAGAGGCATTTGAAATAAATAGAAACGACGGTACTTTTTCGTTTCGCCTGCGCAAGCGATAAAGTCGCCAAAATTTAATACAGCCGACGCTATATAGAATATTCCCGCAGGTAACCTTTTACCACCACATTTACAAAACAAGTCGTAGTTTTTTCTTATCGGTAACGTCTTTTTCATAATACATCGAAAGTAGTTGAAAAACCAACGACAACTACATTTACAACATCTTTTTATATGTATAATGTGTGATGTGGCTAATTAAGCCTGTTTTGCGGGATTTGCGCCGGCGAAATCGAAATTACAAATAAAATACGAAAACAATTAGGTGTTAGAATATTATTCAAAGATTTGTTTCTCTATTTGTTTAAAATAGGAATAAAGTTCTTACGTTATGTTTTTGTAGTTCTGTTAATTAAGCAAGTGTATATTTTTATAATATGTCTCAAACATGGAAGTTAATTTAAAATTTATCTTTTTTTACAATGGCTTGATCGATTAATTTACTATTAACTAATAATATGGTCAAGTGTACTTTTTATTTTCTAGAACGCATGTTAATTATTCCATGGCAGCACATTCCCTTACATTGCAGTTGTAAATTTATAAATATACTAGCTGGTATATATACCCGCGTTCTTCGCACGGGTGAATTTAAAAATTAAACAATACAGACTGAAGGATAAAGAGGTTTTTAATGAGTTAATTTTACGTGAATTGTAAATTAAACACACACACAAAAAAAAGCTTTTTGCATATCTTAACTGAACAAAAAAAAAAAAAAAACCCGTGTTCGCTAAATTTTAAGTCTTAAGATATAATAGCTGAATTTTTTTTATTATTATTTATGACTCCCCGTAACTTTCTTGTGGGTCGATTTTTTAAAACACCTGCTCAGCAAAAGTTACACATTGTTACAAATTTTGTGTAATAGACGCTTAAAATAGTGTAAATAATTTGTATCTGGATTAGATTATAATCTCAATTATATTAGATAATTATAATGAGATAGATAATTATTACCTAACTTAATTCATAAATACATTTTCTTCTGGACAATTATAAATGTAGTTTTTTAAATTGACATGTACCAGTAGCGCACACAAGAATTTTTCAAGGGGTGGGGGTCCGGGGTCGAAAGTTCACCATTCTTGTATCATGCTCCTTTTGATTTTGTCGATTTTCGGGAACAAAACACAGTAAAAAACTAATTATAGAATAAATAATTGGCATTAATTAATAAAATTAATCATTAATAACAAATATTAAATTAAATTTCACGTACTATATACTTAGAATTATAATGTCGGAGAAAAAATCGAGGGCTTTGGGGGGGGGGGGCCCCGAACCCCCAGGACCCTTCCCTTGTGTGCGCCACTGACATGTACATATATATTTGTATCAATGTCAACGTATATATTTTACTTAAACTGCAAAATGCTTTAAACACTTCCCTATTTTATAGACAGCAGTTGAAGTTGCTTTAGTTCAACAATTTATGCAAAAAGTTTTTTTATAGCAAAAAAGGAAGGAGCGAGGGAAAAAAAAAAAGTTTCTTCCCTTTGACACATTCCGACATCCCCTGGAAGCGACATTACATCCACAGAGCTTCTGTTCGAACCAGTCCTATCTCATTTTTACTCTTCCAAATAGGAGATCCCAAAGAGGCACCAATTAAATTTTACGGCCCTCTCCCCTCTTCCGCCCTTCGCGCGCCAATTTATTTGCAGCAAATCGTCTGGGGTCTGAGGGAGGTCGACTTTTGTGGCTCTTTTATCTGCACTAAAACTAATTCCAGATCACTGCTTCTGATGGACGAGCACCTAAACAAACACCCGAGAATATTTATGTGTGAAAAAAAGCGAGTGGGAGGAGAGAGAGACCCCAGACTTTTCACACTGCGAGGATTTGCTTGGAGAGGAGTTCTGGGGTAGGATAGAAGCCCCAAAACGCGGAGTGCCGAGTTTTTTATCATTTTTTTTCTGCTCACACTGTTTGGCGTTTGATAAAAAGATGGTTTCTATGATGCATTGCAGGAATTAACAAAGAAATTTTATGTGGGAAAGAACGGTGTATCGCGCATTTGGACATGATCTTTCAACGCGGTGGAGGGTGTGAGATGCATTCATAGGGATGACGTAGTGGGTGTACTTGTGTGTATATTTTTGTATGCTTCAAATGGGGAATCACGATCCCTGGAGAAGTAATCCTCTTATTTATTTGAATAGCAAGTTGGCGTATTTGCTCAGCGTAGCGATCGAAATGTAAATGGCCACCCCGGTAGAAAAGTGGTTGGGGTGATGATAGCGAAATTCAAGTGGAAGCATTCGAATCTCAGAATGTTAAGGATATTATGTTTGGTGGTCTTGGATCCAAAGTGAAGTAAACTCTTACTGGGGAGGCCCAATCGAGAAAATCTAAGTTCTTCTTGGGTTCTGTAGTGACATTAGTGTTGGTTTATCCATAGAGTGCTTGGGGCGGGCGCCCAGAGGCCCGGATTAGCTGGACGTAACCAGATTTTCTGGTTATAAATTTCGATCCGCCACTGCCAAGGGGGCCTATAGATGTTCTGCGGCCAGGGCCTTAAATGAGCTTAAATCGGCACTGAGATCACACGGTCACAGTGATCAATATTTAATGACTAACTCCATTTACTTACAAATAACATGTTTCTATCAGTAGTCTTTTAGATTTAAAAGCTGTAATATGACTTTAAAAAACAATGAATTGATTTTAAAATGTAGATGTCTGACTGGATGAATATAAGGCGACTTTTTTAAAAATTGTATTTCAAATGTCTCCAGGTAAGCTTGGTTGATAGGGCTTTTATATACAAGTATACCGTTTAAGAAATAGATGGCGCTGTTCCAACGCAATATTGTGCAGTTGTATCCTCAATAGAGCGAATGAGTAATGTACAAAACAGGGGGGGGGGGCTGTGGATGTCAAGAAGTACAATGGCAAGAAAAAAAATGGCCGCGGCGCCGAGGGGGGGGG
>BMAV01015476.1:1659138-1694301 GCA_019973955.1 Trichonephila inaurata madagascariensis
CCCCACTTAATACCTTAATTTAAGTGGGATAAATGAAAAGGAGCGCACCTGAATTACGAATGAGACCCCGTTTTAATTAATACCCTTCATTTAGTCCAGCCTTTTCCCCACCCTTTTTAACCGTGAATAGGAATGAATTTCGTGTACTGACTCCAAAGGGTGTGATTTATTTTTCGCGAATGTGTCGGTGATTGAGCATTCTTAAGTAATTGCCATCCATTCAAGCGTAATTGTCCTCATCCGCCCAAAATGTGTTGCACGATAAATTTGAAAATATTCACAAAGTTTGAGTCTTTCCATCTCTTGCTCGACTTTCGATTTAAAACTTCCTGCTGGCTAAAATAAAATTTTGTTCACACTTGAATAAGTGTTCGTGTGCAAGGCAACATTGGAATTACAAACACGGAGTCTTGTCAGAAATTATGAGACAACGAAGAAAAAGCTAACTGATTCGTGTTTCGTTTTTTGACGACACATAAGGTGTTAAAGCTTTCAACTGAAATACTGCTGCTTCCATGTAAAAAATACACAGTAGAAAAATGAGATTCTTCATTGAAATTTTAATTGATATGATGGGAAGGGGGAATGTGTAGTTTTTCCCCTGAAAAGTTGATTTGGGTCGACTCTCTGTGGCTTAGAGGTAGCGTGCCCTCTTAGTAAGAACAAGGTTGGGGCTTCGACTCCGGCTGGCAGTAGATAGATTTTCTGGATGAGAAAATCGTAAGCACGCATGCTATATGATTATGTGGCATGTAAGACATCCCTTGAGGATCCGTTTGGCTCTGTTACTCTCGGCAAAATTAAATCACGGCAATATTTAGCATCTTACGAGAGCTTGAAATGAATTAATTTAATCGTCCAAATTTGTGGTAGTGAGAGCCGCCACTAGATGGTGCCACCACACTGAAGTGCCTCTCATAAGTGGGGACGCCGTGTCTGCAAAGTTGCTAATATGCAGCTCATTAGAGGAAAAAATTGATTTGGGGGGAGGGAAGAAAGGAAAATTTGATGATTAAGTTAAAATAAACCTTTCCCCCCCCCCCTTATACTACCGATTAAAAGTTCCGCGATTCACTCTCCAGTGCCATTGTTTTTCAGATAGTGGAGTGGAAAGAAAAGGCACAAATAAGCAAATTTTTCTCTGAAATAAGTAAATTCTTTGCAAACACTGTCAAAAGCATTTTATTAGCATTCTAAGCCCTTCCGAATAATTTTACTGATAATAGCGCAAAGAAAAGAATCGTGCTTCGTTAGGACGGATCCGGAGCACTCAACGCACCCGTTGTGCGAGACGGATATATACGCCGGTGGCAGTTAAGGGGTAAAGGAAGTAAGGAAAGTCTTAGAAAACGATTTTGTGGTCATTTATTTTAATTATTTTCTCTACATTTTTAACTTAGTGCATATTCATTTCCCACAGCACAATTATATATTTAATATTAGATTTTTTCTTAAAATTGATTTCATTAAATTTAACTAAAAGGAAGAGTAGCATTACTGTTATTACCTCTTGATTTTAGATTAGTGCACGACAGGACTAAATGCTCTGTTGTCCATTCCAACGATAATTAAGAAATGAATGCCTTCACTTGTTTTGAAAAATAAAAATTATTTTGCAGATCAAGTTTTCCTATTAAAAATGGACCCCCACCCTGTCATATAACTTTATTAAATCTTCAAAATATTATCGAGGTGTCATGATCCCGAATATGTGGCCAGCTTTGCTTCCTGACTACAATAACTCTTCTATAATTCTTATTAATTCTTCCCTATCCCTCTTCTATCCTTCCTCTCATTGATGCTTTACAGTTCTACTTAAATAGCGCTGTGGAAGTTAGAACAGAGGGGTGCTAGCCTCGGAGTCATCCTCATCAGTTGGTTCACAATTGATCTTTACGCAGTTCACACACTATATATAAAAGCAAGATCTTATTCAGGAAAGATGCTCTCTCAATCTCTTCTGAAGAGGTTGCTCTGACCTCAGTAACTGTTCTATAATGCTTATTAATTGCTCTATATCCCTCTTATATCCTTCCTCTCATTTATAATCTACACTTCACTTAAATAACAATGTGCAAATTCGTGACATCAATTGCGTCAAAGGTCTAAGTCTTCACGTTTGCATGATATAAAAGTTTGGAGAGAATAATGCCAGCTCCGGTGTCATCTTTATCAATTGGTTCACACTTACAAGGCTTGTCGCCAATAGACCTTAAGTTATTTTAATGTGTGACGTTTGACTCTCGTGTGAGGATTCACTAAAGGTTGAGACATTTCCTCAAATTTTACGCTTTATTATGCCTTTCTCATCTCTCTAGATTCGACCTAAGCAATGGTGAGCTCGTCAGCTTAAAAAATATCATAAATATCTTTTACTTAATTTACTTACTCTTTTACTTAATTTAAATCTTATACTTATCGATAGATCATTATACAAGTCCTCGAACGCCTGTCGAATAATTTCACATTGAACAACGACGATCCGAACTTCTTAGTCTCTGTATGACAACAATCGCCATCACTAACTTTTCCCTTCACTCAATCACATAAATCGCGGTTTCTTTACATAAAGAGGTTTTATATAATGTCATAAACAGGAGCGTCACTACCACCGTATAAATGATCTGGGGCCTCCACACAAGCTTTAGGGGTCCCCCAAACATGTAAGCAAAAAAATCACAAAATGTTAAGGGGCTTCTAGTAAGGGCCCACTCAGGACTAGCTACACTAGTGGTCATAAAAAATGTTTTCCCCAAGAGGATTAGTCAGAATCGCGAATAGAATCTGTTACACGTTTGCAATCAATCAATCAATAAAATGGTGATGCTTATTTGCCTACCTCACGGTTTTTTAACTAGACGAGTTTCTTATACGAAACATTGTAGTAAAGAAAACCAAGAGGCAGGTTTAAGAGGAATGCGCGCGAGAATCCGTCACATCTTCATATTATTTTTTTTTCACACACAAAGTACCATTGACAACAGAGAAACTTCTCGTCGTCTGTCGAGATCAACATCTTGGAAATTGGCAAATCAAGCGCTACTTGAGGTTCAAGGTGAGCTCAGAGGAAGACGAATTGGAAATAAGAAAAAAAAAAAAAAACACCAACCGAAGGGAATGCCACAAGAACTTGTCAGGTGCGCTGGTTAGCCATTCACTCTTATTCCATGCACGTGATCTTTATCCTACCTGTCAGACGTCACGGGGATTAATAAGTGTACCTGACCGCTCCGCAGGGCGTTTGGAAAATTTATTAGTGCTCAGAAACGCTATCACGACATTTCATCCCCCACCCCACAGGCCCTTTTTCCTCAGTGGAGAGTTGGCGATATTACTTTTTAAACTTCTCGTGCAAAAGGAGGCCAATGTTGAGTGTCTGGAATAAGAATGGTAAAAGACAGGACAAAGTGTCGCTATTGTGCGCGGCGTTCGGGGTTGCTTTACGCGAGGAATTTGAAAAGCGTGAAACGAGCTCATTGAGATACGGTAAGCGTTTGTTGTTCTTGCACACCTAATATGCAGTGCGTTGATACTCACCCCAAAATATATACTTTCACACCTCTCTAGTGTTTGTGTACGTGTGTTTCCTGTTTAAAGCCACTCGCGGTTCGGGTGATTCAACTAGTGTAGTGAGCTTTCTTAAATAATTCAGATATAACCTTTAAAAGGCATCTGGCGATAGCTGTGTAGTTATTCTTCGAAAGATATTATAGTTGTTGATGTTTGTATTATTTGTTAGAATTGTTTAGTGGAGCTTAAACATCAAGATATTTGATTATCTTACAAATTGAGAAATAAAAAGGACTATTTTTTTTATACCTAATCTTGCTACAAATTTCATGTATTCATTTTATAGACAACATTTACGCACCACATTCCACGTAAAACTTTTTGTAGCATTTCTTTATTATAAATTTATTGAGATAATTTTAACTCTTTTTATTAACAGCAACAAAGTATCTTGAAAAATTAATGAAAGTAAAAAAAAAAAAAAAAAAAAACACCTACTTACTCAAATAACATGAAAATTATGACATACAATTTTGTCACTAAGCATTAGCAATACACTATATGCATACAACAGAATTAGTATACAATTTTGAATTATTTATAATTATATTTTTATTTGAAATTAACTATCTCACTGTTCTGACGTTTATATGTTCATGCAACATACTTCTAAGAAATACAATTTATTATGTCATTGCCATTTAATAAAACAAAGTGCATGTTTTTAAACATATATAAACGTATGGCGCTTAGAAATTTTGTTAAAATATTCGTATGGCTTAAAACTCATATATATAGATAGATATTTTTAATCCATTTCTTATCCTTCACTTAATTATTATCATATTATTTCAAAAATATTTTATTATTTTTGTAAATTGGGCGAAAATGTAAAACAAATTTTATACGTACATTGTCACATTATATTTTACCACATAATAATACATATACATATTTCACATGAATTAACATACATTTTAAAAACATTTCCATATTTTTTATTACTAATAAAAAATATGGAAATGTTTTTAAAATGTATGTTAATGTCTAGAAACTTGAAAAATTTCATCGTAGTATGAGGCTTTGGTGATTTGGCTATATATATATTAACGAACAGTATGGTAAAAAATTATCACTAAAACTTTTTTTTCTTCATTTAAAGTTTAATTTACTCGAATTCGCATAAATTCTAGAAACATTGGTTAGTATCAGTAGAAATTCCACTCTGGTATATTTTAATATGTATCCTTATTAATAAAATAATCCTTACGAGTATTTATAGAGAAAAAAATAAAATAAAACAGTAAAGTTTATTTTTTAATTAAAACATGAAGTAGTTCTGAATAATGAGTTTATTTTCTAGTGCCCAGTAAAACTAATAATTGTGGAGGAGGGGGCGATACGCCGAAATTTTTTGCCTGTTTGCTGAATTTTAGTAGGAAGGAAAGTATTTTGCCCTTAAATTAAGGAAAATTCTAAATAAAGAAATACAAAAATCGGCAACATAATTTAAATTTCGCTAATCGATTTCTAAATGAAGAAAAACTTAAAAATACAGATACGAGCTTATATATAAATAGGAGGTTATTATCTACCGAACAAATTCGTCGCACATTAAACCACAAATATAAAAGTTTTTCAACGTCAATTCATTGAATTGAACCAACACAGCTCTGATTATTTCCGACTGTATTATCGTAAATAAAGCTTATAATCCATTTCAAATAATTGATTTCTGACCCCATTTCCAGTCCTCTTATTGACCGACGATAAAAACAAAGCACCTTTTTATGACCATCGCATTGTCGCGAGCGATTGAATGTGTGCTCAAATATATTTAACTGTCAATAAGTGGCTCTGTAGAGCAGGAAAGAGAAAAGGGGGACCGTCGCCCCCATATTTCTGCACCTCAGCAAATTTAAAACGTTTTCTCACATCCCTTTCTTCCATTGCATGAAAATAAACTGATTCCCCTATAATAATTCCGCACCCTCGTACGATATTGCGCTTTTCGGAACGATGGCAATTACTATAAAAGAAGACATTTTCTTTTCTCCTTTTTCTTGGAAAAAAGAAAGAGGTCTGTGTTAGCATTGCACAGGCGCTGTCGCATTAAGACCCCCCTTTCTTTTTTTTTCTTCTACTCTTGGTGCCTTCTCTCCCTTTCGATTTTGATAAAGTTCTGGTGGGAGGTGGCCTGATGTGTATATGTATTTTTTTTTCTTTACTGGCTTCTCTCCTGGCTCATGCCAGCGAGAATCACCTTGGAGTGCGCACTGCCATTATGAGTGCTCAGAGTTGGGATGCTTTCTGCACTTGGCCATCATTCCAACGGCTATGCACCTCCTCGACATCATTGCTCAGAGGGTAGTTAGCGATCAACAACGCGAGAGCTATGAGTCCCGAGAAATTAAGAACTTCTCTCATTGGACGATGAGTCCGAGATTCGAGTTGAACAAGTCCGGCAGGCACTCGTCCTTTTGATTTGAGTTAATTGAGAATCGAGTGCCTTTAAAAAATATATATATAAATTTATTTGAACGGAGCACTTGAGTTCGAGAGTGCGAGCATGCCGTGATGGTATCTAATGTCTTTGAGGCTCGGCGACCGTCGTTTCGCTTTTAGAGGTAAGATGTTACGAAATTTTAACTGAAAAAGAATATTTTGTATTGTTTTCTTGATATTTTGTAACATTTTAGGGGGATGAGAGAGATCGAAAATTCGAATTTGCTCTATAAAAACAGATTCAATTGAGATCGAAAAAAATGTTTGTACACACGTCGACTTTGGATTTGAAAAGAGAATTAATAATGATACTTTTAACCAAACATAAATTTGGATTTTTCAACTAAATATTGTAATTCTTTCGAGCAACTTATATAAATGGACATGGAATTATAAGATTATACATTTTTAAGTTCATTTTTGTATGGAACAATTCAACCCATCTTTTATACGGCATAAAAATTTTTTATTTAATTCATTGCAGTAAATATTATTTAGAAAAAATTTTCAAAGAAAAATTGCGATGTATTATTTTTATAAAAAAAAATACAGAACAACGGAAAATTTTTTTGCAAGAGTATATGTATACAAATGCAATTTACGATACAACCATGAGAATATTTCGTCTTAAATAAAAGTTCTTGTAAGTGCAGATGAAATCTATTTTAATTTTTTTTGAAAATGTGTATTGAAAATCTAGTACTTTTTTGTGGGCTATTGAATTTTATTATCATTTTAAACATTGCTGTGCACATCAAATTTAATCAACATGAAGGAAAACGGGCAATTTTTTTTTCCATCTCTTAAATCTTGGTTCTGCTATGTTTGATCATTTTAAGGCTGTAGTCTCTTAACTGTTCACTCAAAACTGAGAACAATAAAATTTAGGGAAAGAAATAATATTTGGAAGTTAGAGAGAGAACGACGTTAAGATTTAATTTGGTAAATCAAGTTTATTCTAAATCTTTCCTGTAATTTATAAGCATGAATTTCTGTCCACCAATACAATATTAGTTTTGCTCATAAATTACTGTTTTATTTATAAATCAATTCTGTAATATTACTAAAATAATATTCGCTATGGTAAAAGAAGTAATTAAATTCTTCAATTATGTGTACCGAATATCCTAATATTTGCACTGATTTAATCTTTCCTTGTGTTTATTTACTTTTTACAGTGATCACACGTTCCATTATTTATCACCTTTTCTAAATGAATCAAACATATTTCAACGTCCGAAACTGTTCGAAATTATTGGAAATTCTTAATCTATGTCGAGACTTTTTTGTTAAGTAATCATTAAATTTCTAGATAAGTGTTTTGTTATTATAAAAGTTTTTCAATGATTATATGATTATATAAACATTAATTAAAAAAAAATTGTCTCCGAAACTATCAGATTCTTGATATTAAATACTTTTAAGGATTCCTTTTATTGTAACAAGTAATATATATAATTATTGCGTTATTGTAAAGAGTAATTTTTTAATATAACCTCGTTAAGTTTTTAAACTAGGCTTAACTCTGTTCATGCTGCAAATTTTGTTCTAATAATGGTATTTGTAAGTAGATGTAATATTTAAACTGAACGAATTTTTCATTTAAACTATACAAAATAGCTCAATACCACTTATTCCATTTTTTAGAGAATTTAGTGAATAAAACTCTCATAACTATACATAAAAATTTGATGTAAAATTTATGTTCCATATCTAAAGCATATTTATTTTCTAAATTCTTACCATTCTGAAGATACAATGGTTCACATATTTTCAATAATTATTAAAAAATCAAATTCATAGCTTCTTTTATGAATATAAATTTTGTAAACCTTTAATTTACTAGGAGCATTATTGAAATTTAGCCTTAGATTTTTGTTGTTATTGTGAATAATCTTTTTCCAGCCTAAAATGAGTTGCTAAGAATGAAATAGTTTCAGAATTATTTTACTCTTGTATCAATCTTATAATATCAAATCAAACATAAATATATTTTTGTAACATATTAAATATCCAGCGAATCCATTACATTTTTATTTTTGTACTTATTTCGCGGAATTACACTTTTTATTATCATTTTATAGATAGAAAATAACAAATCCACAATGTATTTTGTTTGAGCAAAATGAACTATCTATAAAATGTTACCTTTGAAATAGTTCATTTAATTTAGAAACACACAATGGATTCTGTTTATGATCAGACAATTCTATTGACTATTTTATTATGTAATTTCAGAATTTCGCTAAAATATATCAACAATGGGTAAATTAAAATTTTCTTAGCTTACCCATAGCTTTTAAGCAAAATTTCTGTGATGTGTTGCACATGATATGGTAAAAGTGTTTTTTTTATATAATAAGTAATAGTTAAATAATATTTATCAGTGATGTAATATGTAAACAACTAATTTTAAAATTAGCAAATATATATATATTTCTTAAAACGGGTTTAACCGATTTTCGTATTCGTTTTTGTTGGATGATAAAAATTGCCGAACGGAATGTACGCACAAAAACTATGTGTTCCATTCATAATAAAAAGTGATGGTTAAAAGTAATAGACTTTTATGAAAATAGAATTATCGTATTACAAATTATTATCTTAGATGCATGTAAATGTTGCATATAGAAAATAAAAAAAAAAATATTGCGTCTGCAGTAGTTTTCACTTTAAAAAGTAACACAAATACTCTTTTTATTAGTTAATATAAGTTTAATATTTAACGCTCTTTCAGCATTGAGAATATTATTCTTTTTTGAAGTAGTCCATCTTAAAACATGCAACTTATCTGATCAGCTGTGTTATTATATACTTCGTAAATTGTACAAATAATTCAAAGAATAATATTTTTCTATATTTACTTGTTTCATTTTAACTTAAATATTCATAATTTTCATCTTTGAAGGTTAATATTCAGGAGTGAAAATTAGAATTTTTTCAAGTCAAAACTTAAACAAAAGATTTTAATGTTATAAGTTCATTTTTGAAATATATATCTTTTGAACGTAAAAGAACGAAATTAGAATTTGAAATAGCGTGTACCTTTTCATAACTTTTTATATATATTAGTATATACTTAGATGATGTATTTTGTTCTCAAAGGAATCAAATAAAAAGAAATCTAAATATACTTCAAAGAAAATGCAAAAAATTGCCAAGTATGTAAATTTTAAGCAAAAAATTGTTTCAATAGAATTGTAGTTGAAAAGTAGAAAAAGACAACGAAAAATGCACTTTTTCTGCGTATTCTTCTTATTTCATTATTTAACTAAGTAATTCAAGAAAAGCGCATGAATTAAGATGTATCCAAATCGAAAAATAAATCAAGATTGAAAAATGTCACTAAAAAAACTAAAAAGTTTTCTTGGCGTTCCCGTTAAACGATTAAAAACATAATTTTTTTTCTACATATATATATATAAATAAAATTAAAAAAAAATTTTATGAACATCACTAAACTATATCATTTTAACAAAATTGCTTCGATCCATTAAAAAAAAAAAAAAATTAGCTAAAAATTTTGTGACAATATCTATCCAACCATTTCCAAATGGGGAAAAATAACTTTTTTTTTTGTTGTGAAATAAAAACTTTTCACGTGTTTCCCGATCCCGGAAAGAAAAGTAGAGAGCAGGGCGGCGGTGGACGTTTTATACGAGCCTGGGGCGATGACACCCGACAGGCCGTTACGGGGCCATAGACGTCGCTTTTATGGCGGCCGTTATGGCCTGCGCCGATGAACGGTCTTCGGCGGCCGCCCCGGTGTACCGCCGCGATAAAACTTAACCGCAGCTCCGCTATATTATTGGCTCGTTTGGGGCGCACTCATTTCTATTTTCTGTGTCGTCAATTTCCGACTGTCTCTCTCTTCTTTTTTTTTATTGATAGGTATATACGCTGACCCCAGAAATTTATTGAGTGACAGGGAAAAAAAATTTTTTTTTTTTAAAAAGTAGTGAGAGATGAGATTTTAAAAGTTGTTTTTGTTACTTTTTGTTTCATTTTTATCATATTTTAACCGTTTTGGATTTGCAAGATAGGGGAAGAATTGTTATAATATTTTGTTTTCCACTCGTGAGAATGGTTACCAGGAATGGATTTAAAAGAGAAAGATATACAATTATGCATTAATCTGAGATCAAGTACTGGAAGAGTAAAATATTCAACATAATGTGAAAAATTTCTGAAGAGTATTTCAGTCATGATAAATATATATTATGACTCAAAGATACTTTCATGATTCGTAGGAATTTTCTGTGAAACCAAATTAATTGAAATAGTTTTACGGATGGGTAAGAACGTTTCTTGAATAATTACAGAAAATTTAAAATATGAATTTGTCTTGTAATATTTTTATAGTACAAGTTTTGTGAAAAGGTATTTTATCGTGAATTTTCAGCATTTAAAATGCTCAGTATTCCTCGGAGTCTAAAATGCTTAAGACTTTTGTGTATAATCATTTTTCGCTTATTCAGTTATCACTTATTTTTCATTTGAAATTCTAGGAAATTTTTTTAAAAAGTAGAAAGATAAATTGAAAGTAAATAATAGTTTTACCAGATAAATAATATATATTATTATGTGCTAAGAAATTGACGGTCTAACATCAATTAGCAATCACATCAGAAGAAAAATAAAGTGAAATATGAATGAGACATGGTGAGACTGTTTAATAAGAAATAAATCGTTTGATAGACTTAAGAATAAGGCTGCGAAATATATGGATTTAACGTTTAATTATATTTTAATTCAACATTTGAATCAAAATGTTTGCTTCCAAATAAGCAGAGAAATGGTTATAATTTCATAAATGTCATAGGCATCATGGGCGAGATTAACATTTATTTGAAAACGCATCTTTATTCCATTGGCTGTGCACGTTGAATTTTTATATTTAGAAAAAGAGAAGTAATGTTTTCAGTCTTGTACTCTATTAAGTTAAATGAAATTTTATGCATACATAAAAACAGCAGCAGAAAGGAATCAAATGTTGAATAAGTTTGTATAGAATTACGATTTTAAAAAAGATATTAAGAAATAAAAACGCATTAAAAACATATATTACCGTATAATTTATTACATTTATTATTTTGTAAAATATGTGAGTCTGAGATTTCATGGTTTTGCCTAAGTAGTACCTTCTTAAAAATGTTTCACAAAGCTACTTAAATTAATCGAATAATATATTTAGAAATGATATACATAAAACTATCTCATTTTTAGAAATATATAATATTTCATAACATATTTAAAGTTTACTCATTAAACAGTAAACAATGGATCAATAGTAAGATTTGACTTATATTTACTTATAAGTATATTTTAGGAGATTGGTCTGTTGTGTTCAGTTGTTGCTTGTATTTAATTTAAAATTGTATTTGACCTCTCTTTTTAAAAAAACTTTAATAGCCATCATGAGAGAGCCATAAATCGAGATTTGACCGTGGAATAGTACATCTGTTACCGAAAAGTATTAATGGTAGGTTACTAAATATTTAAATTTTGTAAATGAGATAAAGTATTTTATAACTTACCAAATCCACAATTAGACATTAAGATAATACGTTTAAATATTGTATAAAAATACTCAAGGTTATGATAATAAATAACGAATAGTTCAATATCACTTTTTAGTCGCATTCTGTTATGGAAGCTATTTCTTTTATAAATATAACGTTCCTTCCTTTTTTTGTTCAAAACATTTCAATATTTACTAATGTTTCACAAAATAAATTTTTAAACAGCATATATTTTTCAATGACAAGAATGGCTAAAATATGTATTTATTATCATAATAATTTTACGGAAAATAATGGAACTATGTGCGTTACATTATGAACTTTTATAATTTATGAACTGTAGCTAATGCACTATGCATTATCTCCCCTGTTTATTAAGTGAAAAATAAATTTTTCTTAAATTCTAAAAGAAATGATATCATTTAAGTTAACATCAAACGGTGTTTTGAACAGTTATTGTACACTAACACATTTTTTCAAAAATTAGTAATCCTTATATCAGATATAAACTATTAATATAATATTATAAAATATACACATTATGCAAATATAAACGCAACTATTATATTATTACTTATAAAAATGATTTTAATAGATTATAGGAAGAGTGTAAATAAATTCATTTAAGAACATTTTCTGAACAATTTATAAATCAAAAGATTATTTGACATTTTCACAATAATGAATTAAAAGCCAAATATAGAACGTACGTAAAATAATAGGGGCAACTTAAGACATCGAATCGAAGAGAGTAGTGAAAAGTATTTATAGTAAAATTGATGAATATTTCACTGTAATCAATTATTTAATAAAGTGTAAACCAATACTAATTTGTACGAATAGATTGGTTAAACTGTAGAATTAATTATTTCCCATAAATTTTGTGCACGTACCCGTATTTTAAATCTAAAAGAAAAGAAGTAACCAAACATTTATATACTTTCAATACAATGATAGCGGAATCTCAGAAATTCAAGTGAAATTTTCAAAAAATAATCCAAAAAGTAAACGTAACCTAAGTACAGAAATATTCACATTTTTTCATCACCCAGATTAACTGATGCATAATCAGTTTGTCGAAGGATTTTTAAAAGATGTTTAAGACATAATACAGGGGAAAAAATTATTTCTTTATCTTAAGGAAGGATCTTGCGAAAAAAAACTTAGCTAAAACTTGTGAAAATAAGAAGGAAAAAAATTGAAGAATATATTCTATCTATTATATATACATACTTTGATATTTGATTTGCGTACCATTATCAATATTTTCCATCTAAAGTCAACACTTATACGCAGTAAAATAATTAAATTTATTCAATTATGTTGGTAGAATTCAGTCGGACCCTTATTTAACGAATTACGAGATTTAACGAATTTTTCTCTCCCCCCCCCAAAAAAAATGAAGGAAAGAATCCATATTTAACGAATAATTAACCCCTAAATTTCGAATTATTTCAACAGCTGAATTTTTTTATTAGTTTGTGTTATAAAAAAAAATTGAACTTTTTCAAATGTCAAAAAATTTTCTTTTAGTCTGTAAAAGATAAGTTTTTCTTTGTCTCAAATTTCGACTTCCAAGAGTGCAGACCTTTATTAGACTTAAAGGTGCAGATGATTGAAGAGTACAACCTATCGTGTGAGCTTTGAATAGAACAGGAAATTCCTTTTTATCTCATCTCACTCCACAACTCAGGGATATTTTATGGTTTTTATCCTACTCAAGACACTAGTCTTGAGTAGGATAGGAAATTCCTTTCTTATCTCATCTCAACCCATAACGCATGGGAACAATAATGTTACATTTGATGACGAGCTGCCAATCAATGTAACTGAAGTTGAGGAAATTTTTGATGTGTCGGTGCCAATGAATAGCGATTCTGATGCAGAAATCGATAATGAAACTCCTATCAAAACAGTTACTTTTTCTAATGTTTTACATTGTTTGGAAACTGTGAAAACATACTTTAAGCAGAAGGATGTAAATCACGCAGTATTTTCTTCTCCGCATAAAGTCGAAAAAAAGAACTCTTTCGAGAGTCAGGAATCAAAAAGATTTTAAAGTCGGGGTGGGCATTAAGACGATCGCGATCGACCTGGTGGACCGCCAAGACATTTTGAGGTGACCACCTTCACTAACACCCAATAATCATTCCATCATACGAAGGTCTAGAAATACCGTATTTATTCGAATCTTAGCCGGGTCCCAAATTCTCAACAAGATTTTGTGAAAATTGAAAAATAGTCTAATCTTAGACTATTTTTCAATTTTCTGTATCTGATCTGATCTCTATATCTAGTCTGTTGGCCAATTTTACGAAATTAAAATAAATTTAAAAGGAAAACTAACAAAAGAACTGAATAATCAGTTATATTATCAGTATTATGAACGTTTTTAAGTACATGCATGAAGCTATAATTGCTCTAAATACCACATCCAACAAATTTTTTTCCCTTCAATTCTAACCGTGCCCAATTTTCAGTATCATTAACATTGGGGAAAAAGTGTGACTTCGATTCGAGCAAATACGGTATTTTTTAATACGTTGGAAAAAAATCGAATCATAAGAGAAAACTCCGTTGAATAGAAAATGCACTTCGCTATTTGTAGGTTATTTTACAAAGAATATGGTAAAGTGCTATTGTGATTCCAGAAAAAAGTTCGCTACATAGAGAAATTTGTAAAATGGAGGTCCGACTGTATTGTGTGCTTTCTTTGAGTTCTCTACACCTACACCACCGCAACACCTTGAAAAAATTAGTAGCCCGCGTACCCTTGAAAAGTCTGCCCACCCCTGTTCTAAGGCATCTATTAGTCAGTATTTAAAAATTTCCATTTAATTGGCGCGTGATGATTTTCTAATAGTATTTTCAGCTATTTAATAATGACTGTAAAATTTTTAACTATAGATATTTTTTGTGCTGTTGTTTATTGTAGAATTTCCAAAGGCAAATGCAACCAAAAAAAGTAATTTGTTTGGACCCCGATATAACGAATAACCCCTATTTAACGAACGAAATGTTCATTAAATCGGTGTCCGACTGTATATACATAGGTATCTGTATTTACAGTCGGGATACTGTATATAATCAGGCACTGCATCTTTTTATTCACGAGGTGTTACAAAATTCAACGAAGAATAGAATTATTAACATTTCGACACCGTTTTTAAACACAATTAATGATCCCATTGTATTTTTATACTTTCTGACCCGCAACGAGAGGAAGCTTGGTTGATCAAACATATTAAAAACTACTTTTCTAATTAGCATTACATGTATTTCCCTGTTAGAACGCCAGACTTCACTGGAACAAGTCTAATTACACCCCATGTGAAAGGTGTACAGAAAACCTGGTTCACCGGCAGGTATAATTTATAAATTAGCGTTAAGCCAAATGCTCGACCCACTGCTGAGGCGTCGCAGGGTGTTCATTAAGGTGCCTAATGCGTCTGCGTGGCCGTTTATCAATTATTACTTCATCGCTTTTCCTCTGCAGAAGTGAGAATGATGTATCTCTTCGATAATGATTCCATATTTTTTTTCAAAGCGTCCTCAGGGATGATGCGATAACTTCAATTGATAATTAAGGGCTGATCATAGGAATTAAGAGGCGACCGTTTGAAGTGATCGAGGAGTTATGATTTATAGCTGGTTGTCTTGTTTTTCGGTTTTTTTTTCTTTAAAAAAAAAAAAAACTTGTTAAACGTGACTGAAATGCCCAACTTCTCGTTTTGGATGATAGTGTTTGGTATGAGTGAGGAGCTGTGTTGAATGCGCTCATTCAGGCGATAAGTGAAGTTGTTTAGTTTGCTTTTAAATGTTTTTGAGAAGATGACTAGAAAAATTAGGTTTTTAAAATGTGTGTGTGAGATAAAGGTTAAAATACGTAAGTGTGTTATAATTTTGTGATACAGTCGGATCTCTATTTAACGAAGTCCCTGGATCCCGAAAAAAAGTTCGTTATATGGGACATTCGTTAAATAGAGGTTTATCTTTTAATATACTTTAGAGACCCTTAAAACAAATTCGTAAATATTGTATACTATTAATATTATATCACACTATTTTTTTTAAAAGTAATAACCTATTCATTTTACAAATCTTACCCATCACAAAGAAATCTGCTAGAACAAGGGGAAAAAAAGCATTGTCTGAAATACACTCAATTTCAATTTTATTTTAAATTAAATTGATTTTTTAGCGATATTTTCTAATTTTAAGTTTTGAAGTAATTTTAAATATACGTTATCTAATAATCAGTTATTTTAAGCATGCGACCTTACATTTAATTACTCATAAAATCTGTTAATAATTTTGTTTGAAAAAATCGACAATTTCATTGTTTTAGATGAGTTAGGCTCCTGGTAAACCCACTTTAAGACCATTGATCACCATAAAATGTGTAAAAAGAGAAAATTTGAAATGTCCAGAAATGTATTTAAAATTGGGAGGAAAAAATAGAATCACACGAGTAAAAAAATATTAGTTAAATAGAAAATGCACTTCGCTACTTAAAGGTTATTTTACGAAGACAATAATAAAAGGTTCTTGGTTCCAGGAAAAAGTTCACGAAATAGGAAGTTTCACCCAATGAAGGTTCGTTATATAGAGGTTGTTTGACTGTATTTTTATGTTGCTTTTAAGTTTTTTTTATTTAATCAGCTGTAATTAATCATGCCAATTTTGATTTCACAGTTAAAAGTTAAACTGATTCAAATACTTTTATATTGCAAATAATTTTAAGATTAAGAACCATAAATCGAAAACTGAATTGAATATTTAAATTTTAGAAACAAAGAGTTTCAAAGAAAAAGTTACAAAATGCTCCAAATATTTTAAAGAACATATCAGCTCGCATTTTATCCCCTGAAGTTAGTGTAATTTTTACCGTTAGCGTAAAAGGAAAATTACCTTTTTGTTATATTTCTTTCTCTCCCAATTTATTTTTATTGTTTGGTTACACAATATATGGAAAGATTACTTACTTGAACGTAAAATAACTGGTTTTTTAAAGTTTTTTTTAAGTTACCATTACCCCCAAAATATTATTTGTATTATTTTCAATGTTGAAACGTCTGCAATGCTGAATATTAGTCAGATTCTCTCAGTTTTTAGATTTTATTAATTTTTAAGATAAAATATTTGATAAATGCGCAATATTTTAAGAAGTTTCTTTAAAATAATTCACCGTGGAGCAAATTTAGAATTGAAAGAAAATACAGTTTGAAGATGAAAAAAATGTGTAACATGAATCGCTACTTTTACTATGGGTCGAGGGAAAAAGTTATGATAACCTTTTCATAAAAATGACGTTGAAATAAGCTATCGCAGTGGGTTTAGTGAAACGGAAATAGGTTTCCTATAATACTATTTAAATTTCAACACCTCTTGCTGCTACCTTAATGTCTGCTTACAATAGGATTGTGAACAGAAGTCAAGCTGACCATCAGATTAGGCTTAGCATTATGATTTTAATGTAGAACAACACGATAAAAAGTAATTGAAAAGAAAAAGTAAAAAAAAATTAACGGCTTGGTTTTATAATATTTTAAAACATGTGTAAATTCTGGTTCATTTGACTTACGAATAAAAAATTCGAGAAGCATACACAAATGAACAAATTCTCAAAATAAAAATAATTACAAATCGAAATTTTACGAAAAAATACAGCAAATTGCATTATTATCGAATTAATTTTGTGCGGGTATTATCACATAAATGTGTTTTAAAAACTTTTAAACGAACATGTAGAATACTTACTAAAAGCTATCACAATATAATGGTATATTGATATTCAAAAATAGACATAGATATGGATTATAATATATAGATCATGCTTGCTGCAATGAAAGAATTTCGTATGAATGATATTTCATAGAGTTCAGAAAAGCTATGAAAATGTCCAAATTATTTATTTTTAAATTATTTGCATATATTCAATACAATTAAATATCAATTATTGGATGAATAAATATTAAGGTAGCAGAGAATTAAATGTGGGCACACTAAAGGCTGCATTGAATCTCACTGAAATAATTATTTGAATGTAACTTTTATGTAGTGCTATTATAGCTGATTCTAGAGTGATAAAAAAAAAAGAGTATAAAGGAAAAATTATTTTGTTTCAAATTTATTGTGCCAAGCATTTTGTAACTTCTTTATGCATTTGGGAACATTGGATTTAATTAAGATATCCTTTATTATGTTTCTTGATTAAAATTGGCTTGTTAAAAAATATATTAACAATTTAAAATACACATTAATTTTTTTTAAAAAGTTAAGAAATACGGATAACGTGTACACAGATTTAGCTATTTGCAATACTTATACCTTTATCACACTTAAATGTTTTACAAAGGAGAGTCACATGTACTTGAATATATACTTACCAATTAAACGAATGAACAATGCAATTTTTGACATTTATTTCATATTTTTAAAACTACTATTTCTAAAGTCTATGATACATGGATTTCTGTTTAAAAATTCATTTAGAAACCGAGAAAAATATTACTTATTCAAAATTTATGATATTGTATGAATCGATTACAAAATTGACTTATATCGATATGAATTAATATTCAAAACAAACAATTCTATTGACAATATATCCGCGAATGTGTTAAGGTGAACAAAACACCCAGTGCTTTTCTATATTCTGCCATATCATAAAATCTCCTTAACTAAACTCTGACATATAAATCAGTTAGAATCGCTGGTTGGCTACTTGTGGGGGGGAGAGGGCCCGCCTCCTCATAAAGTATTCAGTGACGCCCATAGCAACCATAATTCTTCTCGTGACACGCTTAGCAACCGGTTTGCCGTCCCCCCCCGCACTTCTAAGTTATAGGGTACTTCTGCGTTATTAAAAACGCATCTGTGGCTTTACTGCTCGTAAAGTTTGCACTCCTTGAGTAACTATGATAACTCGCATGTTTATTGCTCAGTAAAATGTTTCCGATCTTGTTCAGCACGAATTATACTTAGGGGCCGTAGTACGAGTGTTTTTTTTACCCCCTCGTAATTTTTTTATTTTTTATTATTGAAGTGATGAAGTCTGTGCATGCAATGGATGAATTACCATTGATTTTTATTTGTTTATTATTTCTGTTTATAAGTTTTATAGTTGTGAAATTTGTACGATATGCAAATGTATTGTATGACTTTTAGAGTGTAAGTTATTTCTTTGATTATATCTGAATATAAAATCTTGTTCATTTCAAAATATATTTTATAACAATAAAAAAAAATTTCATTATGGGAATTAAAGTTCAACAGTCTTCATTTAATGTCCTAATTATTTTTGCTTAATTTTATCCTATCCGTGATATACATATTAGTAAAGCCCAAATTTTATCCGCATTTTTTTCCTTATAAATATATCATTTTTGATATTCACAGCTTTCTGTTAATGTTGTAATTATCTACATATATACGTTAAAACGTTATGTATAATTATCTTTTATAATTTAAATAATCTTATTTCTACATGTTTAGCGTGAGTAATAAAATGGGAGAAGTTTCTTAATAAATATTAAATTAAAAGTTTATTTTCATTTAATTTTTCGTGAATTTCGCTTTTATTTTCCAACGTTATTACAGACCTTATGAAATACCATATTTTTATTTGAACAAGTCTTTTTCTATGTTTTTCTTTACATTTATAATATACTTGCATATAACATGCATTTAAGTTATTATTTATGCGGGAATATAATTTCTTCTAATATATATCTGTTTTAGATTATATTTTCGATTTTGTACCGTTCTCAAAATCTTTCAAAACACGTTCGCAGTTATTGCCTGATTATTTAAAATGCTTTTATCTTGACGAAAACAACAAGGAAAACATTTTCCTATTAATTTTAATACAATTTTTAAATATCCTTATTATGTGCTATCAATTCATGAAATATATTATGCAATATAAAGTTTATTATATAATTCTATGATTATTAGAATATGATTTTTATACATTATTTTATATAATTATATATTTCATTATTTATAGCTAAATCTCAATAAATGATATGGGTTAGTCTTCACTTTTATATTTGTTTACTTTGCAATTATTATCTTCGGGATATTAACCAATTGTGCTATGCATTTATGATTCTCGATATTTATTTTCATTTTATTGCAACTTTATTGCTAATTCTATTTTTGTTTATATGTTTTATTTGAGATTTACTCATTTATTTATTTAAGAAGTGAAAATTTCAAATGATTTTAGAATTTTTCCTAACATAATTACCATTTCTAGAGAAAAAAAATATATATAGGAATTCTAGAAAATGTTGGTATAGGAAAGAAATGTTATTTATTTTTCCTTAGAGGAGAGCTAGTCCTTAATTTTTTATAATTACAACATTGTTCCTTATAATTTCTGATTTATTGTCCATTACTCAAAATAATGCTTGTAATGGAAAAATAAAGAAAAATAGATATTTTTAAGTGCATTAGAAGACGCTATTTAAAATTTTATATTCAGAATAGCAAGAATATTACTTTTATGCAATTTATTCACACTCTCTGTTTTTAGAATTGACAGAGTTGTAGGAAATGAGAAAAGAGCATATATTATCTTAAATCAGTTCTTTCTTTTCCGATGTATGCTACATATATTTATAACGCAAAATCATGATTAATCACAAATAGTTCAAGAAGATCTGCTTTAAATGTCAGTGAGTGATAATTTAGCCATGCTTATGCCTTCTAATTTTCTTCCTGTTTATGAAGCACTTTTTTAAAAATTAGAAAGTTTTGATGAATAGTTTTCGTAATGAATAAAATAATCTTTTTCCACATTTGTCTTGAGAATTTTAAATGAAAAATTAAATAGCGAAAATTAAAAAAATAATACAAGCAATCCTGTATTTATTTAAAAAATTTCCCGTTATTTTCATTTGAATGACCTTTTCCTTTTAATATATTCATTTACGAATACACAACAAAAAATTAATGATTAGCTCATAGTTATTTTAAATGGATTCCCGATTTTAAATTCTGCATCTGTTATTTACAGTATTTTATCTTCCTAGATTTACAAATAATTTAAATATTTGTTTATACTTCATACTATCATCTTAATTCGTTGTTGCAATTTTTTAAAACTTATTTTAAGGAACTGCGTTTTTTATATTAAGAAATTTTTCCGTTTTACTATTATTTATTATATGTTTCATTACTTTATATGCTTTCAGTACTTAATTTTATGTATCTTGAATGTATCATGAATATTTTACACAAGCATTAAATATTTCCTTGTGTGTTTGTTTGTTTGAAATGAAAGGGCTGACGTTTTTATATGTATGAATTAAATATGTTTTATTATATTAGCTATTAAATATTTTAGTGTTATTACTTTTCATAAGAATCATTGTGGTATTGGATATAATTTTTTCAGTTTTTATTATCTTTTATCGTTTCTTATACATTATTTCCTGTACTTCAGGAAATAAGAAAAACTATGTTTTTATAGAAAGCTGTTAAGTATGTTATTTTACTCTTCAATGTATTTCAACTTTAAAATCGCATTCAAAGTACAACTGGAGTGGGGGGAGTAGATTAATACATGCGAAAATTATATTCCAATTTAATTAATTTTTCTTATATAACAGTTAACATTTTTATTTTATTTATCAAAAGAAATTTAATCTTATTCGTAAAAAGAAAGGAATTCTTAATAATATTTTTCTATTATATAAAATTTTATCCTATAAGTTTATTTGCTCATTGTTGCACATTTTTATTACAAATTTGAAAAAAAAAATATATGGTATATATTTATAAATTGCGATGTAAAAATTAAACGCAAAAAAAGAATCTTGAAAATTTGAGAGAAATATGACGAAAGATTTTGAGAGAAATTCAGAAATTCTGATGCGATTCGAGGCGAAATTCAGTTTTTAAATTCGATGAATAAGTTCAATTCAAACAATAAATAAATCTAATACTACAGGAAATAGACTTTTCTAAACTTTTTCGAACGTTTTTTATTTTGAGCTCTTGTGTCTTTTTGAAAAGAATAAACAAATATATTCATTTCACGTATTTAAGGTTTTCTGTGTATTATAATTTAACGACTAAAGAATTTAAAAATAAAAACAACAACTTCGAAGCCTTCATAAGTAATAAAATATTTAAAATAAGTAATATATATATATATATATATATTCAAGCCTACATAAGTAATATTCTCTTGAATTCGCACTAGGCAGTCATAGTCTACCTAAAAACATCGCAGAATGAAAGAAATATTTTGGAATATTGCAAAACGTTAATTTATGATGTGAAATTTCAAGTAATGTATTCGATAAACAGCCTTGTCTTAATTTTTATAATTGACTTCAAGCATTTTTTAAATAGCGATGTTATATTATTATTCTATACATTATTAAAGAGAGGATAATGGTAGAGATTTATCTAGAAGCTCAACTATGTAATATATTGTTTTGATAGCAAATATATTCAATACAATTCACTACTCACAACTTATCAACAAATTTAATAAATACAAGCAAAAAAAAGATACTTAAAACTTTCAAGTATTTCACATGGAAAAATAAATTGCTGAGCGAAATATTTCAAAGATGTTTATAAATATTTTCCTAAATTAATCAATTAATCCAAAATGGATTGCTCTGCCGCCTAATTTCTGTTTTTGAAGTTCAAAATTTACATTTTTCCAAAGCTAAATGAACTCCCTAATCGTTGGATGATAAAGTAAAAAGATATGGTTATTACTAAATAGGTCTCCCACACATCACATTCATTAATAACTTTTTTCCTTGTTTGTCCGTTAATTTAAAGTTAATTATAAATTTTACAGACCTGTTTTGTTAAGTTTTCCGATCAAAATAAGTTATTTAGTGGGGAGAAGGAACAATTATTTAAAAAATGTAGCGGTCATTATTTTTCTTGAGACCTTTCAATGATAGAGTTAATTTAAAATGGATAGATGAAGATTAAACATTTTAAGTAAATTTCTATATTAATAATTTTTGTAAATATTATTTTTGCTTAAAATTTTTATTCTAGGAAATAAACTTAGAAAAAAAAAATAATGTCTTGATAGAATGTTTTGTATATATATAAAAAAAAAAATAACAGTGTAATGTTTGACATTTTCTATTTTTTTCGTTTATACGTATATAAGTTAGTAATTTAACATTTTTCTCTCTGACTACTGTTAAAAAATATTTAAATGTGCCACAGGAATAAATTAATAAAAACATTATTTTTTTTATTGTATTACTTACGAATTTTGAGTCTTCATTTTCAACTCTTTTACTGTCATCGTTCCTTTTCTTCGTGTTTTGGAAATTTCATGGAAAAAAATACCTTTTAAAAGAAAAGAAAAGGACTTTTATTACATTTCACATTTGTTTTTGAAAATAAGCAGACTAAGTAAAATGAATTTTCTCCTTTTAAAATGCATGCACATATCATTTACAAGTAAACAGTGGAAGTAACAGTGGCTATAGTAACAAAAATCCTAAGAAATAAGATAAATATAAAATATAATTATAAAATAATGATTATTATCCACTGTATAACATCTAACCACTGTTAAATAAAATATCTTAAAATAAAGAGATGGCATTAACGTTTCATTCGTGAGAAATAAGTAACAAGAATATTGATAAGATGTTTGCACACATTTTTCAGTTCGAATATTGTGAATCTAGTGAATCTGTTTAAAGAAATTGCTCATACAGGAGTACAATACAGGAGTATTCGAAATAAATTACAGTTTAATTTTTTAAAATCTGGATTAATTAAACTTCAAGTCGTTCAAATTAATGAGTCTGGTTCAAACAAAATAACCGATGTAACGAATCAATATACATTACACTAAATACAGTAAAAAACACAGGTAAGTATAAATAATTCAAAATAAGATAGTAAATTAGCACGCGATATAGTATTCAAATCCATACATAACTCATATATATTGGTTGTAGAAAACTCATTGGTTGTACTCATTGGTTGTAGAAAAACAAATCCATGGAACGTAATGGTTCTGTTTTTATTTGCATTTATTAATTATTTTTTATTAAAAAATGGCAACATGGATTATCAACAACATACATCTTAATTTCCGAATTAAATGAGGGTTTACTGTAATAAAAGTAATTTAAACTATGCATTTTTATTCTAATAATGTTAGTGGCTGTATATGTTTAAAATAAACATTAAAGGAATATTTTTCGTTACTACAATTATGCTAATAGCTATTTTAACAAGGAATATCTTAACAAGATACATTATAAAGGATACTATCTGTATCAAATGTTATTTGTTTTTACTATATTGCACTCACTCAAGCTAAATATCTTTATACAAATTAATAAACTAATGTTTCAATGTTTTTCTATTATTACAAGTCTTAGTAACTGTGTTAATTTCCAAATTTTAAATACTATGAAACATGTGTTACCCGTGTGATACACAAACAATAAAATTAAATTCTAAACAAAACAAAAATAAAAAAAAAGGTTAAAAACAGAAAAAATAATTATCAAAATTTATATACGCATTCGTTCTTCTATCTCTCTTATTTCTCTTAATAATGAAAACTTAAAATTGTATCATCGCAGTTTTTAAGAATATTCCTACATAATTTTTCATTGAATAATTCCCACATATACTGCACTGTACTTTACATTTCATCAGACATTCTCATTGAAAAATATGTATCATATTTATGGTATAAATTTAAAGAACTGCTTTTGGATACTCGTTAAATTTTAAAAATTTGTCTATATCGCATAGTACAAATTTTCCAAAAATATTTGTTTAAAATGAAAAAAGTTTTGTTCACTGTTATTATATGTATGAAAGCTTATTGCGATGATTACAAAATTTTAAAAAAAATTCACTAAAGAATATAAGGTTTTTCTTATTACAGTAAAAGTATTAACGTGTATTATATTACAGTGTAAAAGTGTTACACTTTAAACTTGTGAAACTAAAAATATTTTTTTGTTTGCCAAATGTTATATATAGTATTTATAATAGCATTCATATTATATATAGCATTTATAATAGCACTTATATATAGCATTTATGTTATATACTGCATTTATGCACATCATTATTTTCACAAAAATTTTAATAAATTAAATGAAACCATTGCAGTATTTCCAGAAATAATTGATGTAAATTATATTAAATATTAATGAAATAGTACGAAACACACATATTTTATAGCATATAAGAGATTACTTATTCTTTATTGGATCACGTGTATTTTCATGAAGGTTTCCACAAAACAACGATTTATTTTAATTTGGTAAATTTGTTGACAGAACATTTTTTAAATAATACTTTTCTCGGTCACACAAAGAAAAAGTAGGTAAACTGAAAGGTAATTTTAATAAAAGAATGCAAGGAATAAAATACAAAATTTGAAAACTAATGTATAATTTGAAGATGTATGGGTGACTTTTAAAACATCAGTTTTTATCTTTTTCGTCAATGTGCATTTTAAACAAAGGGAAAAAAAATCTTAAAATTTCGTGATTAATAAAGAAGAGGTCTTCAATCTCAAAAATAATCTTCCTTCACCCCAATAAATATAGATCAATAGATAGTTTAATCAAGAAAGATTTATTTAGGAGGCTTTTTTAAATTTAATTTAGATGGGCTGTTCAAATTGCTGAAAGTAACATGAAAATTTTTAAGTGAAACACAGAACGTAAAGTTGTTAGAGGTATTGATATATTTCACAGGCCATGAAAACAATTCACAGATGAAAATTAAACAATCTTTGAGAATAGATTTATAATTCAGTGGAGACATACATAGTTAAGATTATTCTTCATATATTTCGATATTTTAACCAAATAATACACAAAGTTTAAATGGCATTTTAGAAGGTAAGTAACGATTAAATTACTGATAGGGTTGTTTTGATACTATTGTTGTGCTACTTACAAATTTCTCAGAATTTCTGGAAGACAACCTTGTCACAGATTCGAATGTAAACATGTTTACAAAATTGGTTGTTTTTTCTCTTTTTTTTCTTTAAGGAAGTAACTTGAAGCATTCCATTTTTCTGGAATCTTGATTCACTCTTTTTAAAATCCTTAACTTTTTGTGGCATGAGAGTTTATAATTTATGAAAATGCGAAAATGTAGCAAAATAATTTAAATAAAATAAATTAAAATAAACTTGCTTTTTCTTGATATTTGAAGGTCTTGTAACCCTTGTGCAGCCAAATTTTCTTTTACATGAAACGGATGAAAATTTAAACTACTGTGACTCATCTACAATGTCAATATATATATACAATGTGTTATTAATCGCAAATATATATTATTTTCATTTTGATAGATTATTAATCATAATATCCATTGACCTCAAATAAAAAAAATGTGGCATCAGTGATACAGTACAGTAGAAATTACAGGACAAAATTAGGAGAAAGTAAAATTCTTTAAAAGTATCAGACTACCAAAATGAAAGAAAGGCAGTAAAAGTAGAATTTGAATAAAAACACAAAAATGCACAGGAAAATAGAACACACATTATAAATGAGGTGGTTGGATTTAATATATTGAGCATTGTATGTTTTGAGTCCATGAATAAATATCGTACAAGTAATTTGTAATAAATTGACAACAGAAAAATTTAGAGGATGTCTTTTAGAATTTATATAAAATAAGACGTAAGTAATATAAGTTTTGAATTAAGAAGACATTTTCACACATTACATTAAAGCAGTGGTCTTCAAACTGTGTTCCACGAAACCCTGGGGTTCCACAAGGCATACCTAGGGGCTCCACAAGTCCCAATAAGAAAATCGGGTGGGGGGGGGGAAACAATCATAATTGTGCATGTAACATGGATTATGCAATTAAGTATGCAAAATGGATTCACACGTTCTGTACGAATTTGTATAGTTACAAGTTTCTAAAGCTCATATTATTAATTAAAGCGAAAGTTTTTTATTTATGTATAATAATTTTATTTTGCAACAATTTTTAAGCTTTTATTATAATATAACAAAAGAATATTAAAACGCGCGCGCGTTTTATCTTTATATATATATATTTCCTTCTAGACTGTGAGCATTCTATTGTTTTTATACTCGTTCGTTAGCACAATGTCTTTCAAAACAAAATAGTTTTCTAATGGAAAATGTAAGGTTTTGCATTCGATGTTAAAAACTAAATTTAAGCATGAGCAACTCGCGTAAATTTTAGGTTGCAAATCCATGCAAAATGCAAAGTATTTCTCATACAGGTAAGAATATTTTAATGTGATGGGCTACAAAATCAAATTTAACTCTGAATATGTAATGTGATTGACCGACAATTTGTGTGAAAGAAAAATAAACACATATCCCAGTTACTCAATAAAATGCATGAGTAAGTGACACTTGGATCACAAATTAATATTATTAATGAGTAAATTACATTAAAAGTTTTTTACTGATAAATGCAATACTTTTTTTTAATTGTCTTTACATAAAGAATCTATCTTTACGTAAGTATATACTTTTAACTATTATTTTAAGATATATTCTACTCAGTATGTATATGAAATGGGTTTCCACGAAAACACCTTCTATTTCTAGGGGTTCCATGAGTTTCAAAACCACTGCATTAAAGAATAAAACTTCTCGAGCGAAAACATAGAAGAAACTAATAATTAAATACGCACCACACTTTAGCATATCTTAATATAAATAATATTTATTGGCAAGAAATCGTCACGAAATCTCCATTGTATCATTCAAAATTATTGATTTCTTTTAATTGGCTTGATAAGTACTTGATTTTAAAAATGTATTGAGAATAAGAGGAAAAGTGTCTTTTTTAGTTTATAGTCATTTCCTTTGAAAGCATTTCTCTATGTAAAACATGTTTCTTTTTCATGTTTTTAGATGGGTCCAGATCCATTAACTTATAAATTTAAAATAAAATTATAGGGCATTTAATTTTCTTAAAAATTTGGTTTCAGGTTTTGTGTCATTCGTTTAATATAATGCTAGGGCAGTTTTAAGAGCATTGAGTAGATAATTATGTCTTCGGAAAATATCCGCTTATTATCATACATATAATTTTATCTGTTTTTTAAAGGAGGAAAAAAAATATGTACATACTTAAAAATAAACGGGGAAAGAATGTTTTTGATGTAAAGCATTACAGCACTTCCTCCTTATTGTTTATTTGTTGGATTTCGCCATCAAATAGTTCGTGAGTTGTTGCATAATTTAAATTTAAAAAGCAAGAGAGAATAATAAAAAAAAGTGCTAAAATTTTGGCAGAAAAGCTGTGAGATTGTGTGTGTGCAAATGGATATGACAACGAAAAATCACAGATGACTTTTTTTTCCACTGTGATAATTTTTTCTATCACAGTGTGAAATTATATCCGTGTATCATTTTTAAAGACAGCATTGAAATTCGTATAAAAATGACATGGAGAAAAGTAATTTCTATACTTTTAAGGATAAAAAAAAGCTAAAATCTCTATTTTTGTTCGAATTATAGTCCTCCTTAAGAATTTATTTGTGGTACAGTATAAATGTAATTTAAAAGTCTTTCAAGGGGCATTTAATATGGAGTAATGTTTTAATAGATACCTTGAATAAGAAAATAGAGATAATGTGAAAGAAAATCGAAAGAAAAAAAAGTGAAAGAGAAATATGAGAAATATGATTGAAAAATATTCAATTTTTCATTCAAGTAATTTTGATTACTGGCAATGTGTGTGACTTATTATAGTTTTTTAATCAAAAGTAGCTATTTTTATATGAATGTATTGGTATACTGTCTATAAAACTATATATTAAAATGATGAAGAATGAATGGTTCTTCTTGTTAATCAAGATGTGTCTCGCTAAATGTACTAAACGAAATGTACTATGCCTGTACTAATAGAAGGATATATTTTCAGACAGAAAAATGCCTAGAAATTTGGACGACGATGGAAATTTACGTGAAAGTCGTATAGTTTATACATCTATTTATAAACAGCATTTTTAAAATTTTAAAGAGATTCAATAAAAAAATTATTTTTATATATAAAGGAGTAGCTCATTTAGCATTACGGTATAAGAAAAAAATGCGAAACCCGTTTTAATCCAGAAAAAAATGGGTCAACAAAGATAAAAATGAGAGTATGATAAAATATGCTGCTGTATACAATAGCGAAGCCAAAAGTTAATATTAGTATTAAAGAACTTTTATATCTGACAAAATATTCTGAATTATGGTTTTCTATTCTTTAACATTTCAAGAAGGCAGTCTTAATCTAGGTAATTTTCTTTATTAATCTTTGAAGCAAAATCGAGTAATAAGGATTTGGTTCTAGAAAATCCTCTTTAATAGTTTCATAATGTTTGTTTTATCCTTCATAATAAACAAGTGTATTCATAATAGAATAGCCAGAATCTTAAAACGTAACAAAGATTTTTCAATATCTCATATTTTATACAGCAAACTTTTTTTAAAAACATTAGTATTCTTTCATTTTAGTTAAGAAAAAAAAAGAGATTTTCAGGGATTAATTTTGCATTGTACTCGGCAAACAAGTTCTGAATGCCTCTTTTGTTTCTTCTTCTTCCATGTTCTACTTTGAGTCGCTCAGAAAAGTCCTCTTGGATTGTTCTGGTCGCTAATGCGCCTTCCAAGGACTTGGAGAGAGTGACCCAGTTCCGTCCTGGAGAATCTGGAATGCCACAAAGGGCGGCATTTCCTTTGATGACAGAACACAAAGGCGTCGCCAATACCAAATTCCTGAAAGAGGCGCCCGGAATTAAATTGGAATCACTTTTGGCCCTTCTTGAGACACAGAAGTCATTAGGGTAATGAGGTTGAAAAGATAAGGGGAGAGAGAGAGGAAAGTGGAAAAGATTCTTTTTCGAGTTTTTTTCTTTATTCGCTTGCTCAGAATTATCTAATCAAGTTCTTTATAGCATGCATACAACTCCAGGCACTAATTAAAAAAAATTTCTTTCCCACTTTTTTTAATGTCTTTTTTTCTACTCTTTTTTTCAAGTATGGTAGTCAAGACTAGCATTCTTTAGAAGCATAATGGCAATTTTGCTTGTGTAAAAGTAGCAAGTTTAGTCTTTTTTTTAGGTTTTTTTTAATTCATATATTTTTTGTTACGTGCTTCTCGGAGGAGGGGGTGAAGTAATTGATTTAGTTCCACATTCTTCAATCCTTCGAGAATTTCTTTTTTTACCTTCATTATTTTCAGTGTTTATTTCTTATTCTAATTTATATTTAATAAGGAACTGTGAGAGAGGGGTGGGTAATCACCCCTTTTAGTTGTGTTTTGGAGCAAAAATAAAATTATAATATTTGGATTATACCAACATAATTACTTTTTGGAACAAATTATTTTTAATACCGTTCATCAAATCCTTATTATATGTCATATTGATGATTCATTTAATGATTAAATATTTTTCTTTAATGTTTCTCTATTAATTTTGGAACTGCAATTTAGATGGAGGGATATAATTAACTGTAGAAAAATGAAAATGTTTGAAAATATTTAATAAAAATAAAGCAAAAATTAATTAATTTTATTTTAAAATAATAAGTTAGCGTTGAATGAGTTCTTAAAACATTATTTTCAAAATTTGTGAAGTACCCTAAAATGAGGTGTAATTTATGAAATATTACTAATATCAGACAATTTTTATTATAATCAATTAGGGCCTTAATTACGGAATTGTATTAGAAATATTAGCTACTTATTTTGTATCTAAATGTGATTATTTCGTCATCTGTCTGAAGAATTATTATTATATATTTACTCAAGTGTTATTATTATTAATATTTTGATGCAAAGTATAGAGAATGAGAGACATATTTTAGGCATTTCTAGAATAAAAAAATTATTTAAATGTTATCCTAATGCAAAATTTACTGTAACAACATTTTGAGATGTTGAAAAATACGATAAAATGAAGGGTGTTTACTTACAGACACATTTGCAATGTGCACATCTTAGAGCAGAATTACTTATACCCTCTTCATGAGTATCATGTCATTAAAAAGAATCGAACAAACGAAATTCGTCGTAATTCAAATAGTTTCCGAATGGCAATTTCTTTTTATGAAAAAATTTCTTTTCCCTAAAAAATAATAATCAAAATAAATGTTAAAATTAGACAATATGAATAACAAAAGTACGAGTTTAAAAAGCATTTAAAAATAAAAACTTAAGAGAAAATATTTATAAGAATAAATCTTAAGGAAACAAAAAATGTTTATTAAAGTATTATTATAACTTAAAAATTATGAATACTTACCGATGGACAAATAGTAAAAAACATTACTTATAAATACATATAAATGGTGAAAAATACAAAATATATAAAAGGTTAAAAACATTTTTAAAAGAATACAAACGTTAAAAATATAGAAAGCAATGCATATTATTTATATTTTTAATTCCATATTCGTTTTTATTTCTGAAAAATTTGTAAAAATGTCATGACTTTTGATGCGTTAGTTTAATATTTATATTAAATATATGTTCAATTATTAATGTCTGATAAGTTAGCATGAAATGTATTTTATTGCATAAAGTATCAAAATTCTTAGAGTAACAAACATGATTATATATATGTGAATTTTGTCACTGTGTAGAAAAATATGTTTATCACATAAATATATCGCGCAAATTACGTTTTAGTTGTTTATAAGTCTACGTCGTTAACTGTTGTAGGTCATGTAAATTCGTTCAAATAAGTTTTTCATAAAATATTTAGGTACAATGTATGTATTTCATTTTAGAATAATATTTTGATTCATTGCAGAATCTGAAAATATTTTTAGAACAAAAAAGAAATATTTATTTATTTAATTATACTCAACTAGTCTTTACACAATCTTCAACAATGCAGTTCAAGTGAACGTATTATTATTATTATTTTTTTAATAAGAAAGGGCTTAACATATAGACATACATTTTAGGATCGCTAATTGTTTCTCCACAATGCATGAGTTTATAAAATTAACTTCTGGTTTAATTTTCGAGGGCTTTAAACTTAGTACAAATCGGAAAAATCATTTCTTTTACATATGATCCAAACGTTTAAAGAACACTGAGATTTTAACAAGATTTGATTAATTAATCATAAAGAACTTGCAAAACCAAAACAACAAAAATCTAACATAATCTGATGAAAGAAGTCATTATATATATATATATATATATACAGAAAAATGCTACAACAAAAGTAATTTATCATCTCAAAATGCCATTACTGCAAAGGGTCTTTATTGGACTCATGCTTACAATTACAAGGTAGATTTTTATAAGGAGAGCAGTTTTGATTCATTTTCTTAAGCAAATACACTTAGTGTCAATAAGTAGTAATGAATAATTGTGATTAAAATTATTTCTCTCTAGTATTTAAATTTGAATTCTTTATATTTTTTTTCGTAAGGCAATGTGATCCGAATTATTTTTGTTGTAAAACGAAATGCATGAATTTTATTAAATATTTATAATATTAAATGCAGATATGTAAAATAATATAAATGTAAATAATAATAAAAACCATGTAGAAACACGGTTTTCAAATTACTGGTTTTAGACGGTATCTCGAATTTAAGAACGTTCATGGCTTCACTCGTGGCAAGTCTGTGTAGTAACGTACTAACTCAGGTGTCGTCCTCGTCTTGTGAGCATAGTTCAAAGTAACGACGTCCATCACCAATAGCCTTTGCGTAGCTTGCGAGTACAATGTTAATAAATAGTCTTTTAATTCATCTTAAACGAATTTTTCATAACGTGGTTTAAGTTCGTTTTGGGCCCTGGGTGCAGAAAAACTACAGGCCCACTTGGCACTGGCTGATCCAACTAAAATCTGGTTAAGTCCAGCTTATCCGGGCCCATCGCGCCCAATGGATAAATCTGCTCTGACGTGGATGATTTTTACCTTGCACTTTAAAGGTACTTTAGATCTCTTAGAGACAGACATCGTAATTTTGAACTTCCGTCAAGTGTCGAAGGCGATATCTCATTTCTCAACCCCACACCGCACCTACATGAGTGAATCAGCGAGTGAATTTTCAAGTTGCACTTTTCAGTTATACTAGAGCTTTTGACAACGCGGACATCGTAATGTTTAACTACGGTCAATTGACAAGGATGACACTTAAGCTGGTACTCTTCCTCTTCTAATTTTCATACCAACGGGAGGACGTTTGAGACTCGACATATTTAACGTGCATCAGCTTCCTCTGCATGGCGGGTCTTCAGTGGTACTGGGCTTGAACTCACATGACAAACCAGCTGCGAGTCTGTCACCTTGACCATTAGGTTGCCAAGGCCACTCAGTAGTACTAGAATTTGAACTCTTGACATCCTTGCCACGAGTTCACTACTATGAACACTCGGACAATCTTCCCCCTTGTATTAAAAGTAGTATCTTGTTTGCGCTTCCACGTCATTGGTCTGGGTTCTATTCCCGGGATGGGCAAGGTCGACTCAACCTTTCATTTCTATTGTATTGGGTCGATAAATGAGTACCAAGCTTGCTTGGGGACTTAAACACTGGGGATCTCGCTTCAGACTGACCACCTGATTGGGACATCTGTTCATGCACCTCAGCGCCCAACGGTCACGTATACTGGGATGGGCACAATAGGCCCTGGCCCTCGTGAGCTGTTGCGCCACTGAGTTTGAGTTTGGGTATAAGTATCTTGTTTGCGTGGTTTTTTACATTTTAATCTGCTGTGTGAAAGAAAAAAAAGTTTTATGCATTATATATAAACAAATTAAAACTTTATAATATGACACAGAATTGGTAACGTGGAAGCTCTTTAGAAGACACATTTGAAACCATGTATATTTCTCTCTATAATGCCACTCTAAAATGTTTAAAAACAGTGGTGAATTGGCAAAAACAAAGAGGCCTACAAAGAGTGACACTTTCAAATAATTAAGGAACCATTGATTTACAATTAATCGCTTCTTTCATTAGTCTTCAAGGCACTTTTCCAGTGGCTGAAGTCCCCGTCTCGTGAATCCAATGATTCTAGTCATGATCTTACTAATAGGCGTAATTTCCAGTCGCCAATCGGAAGTTTCATCGGAGGGGTTGTCTGGCCAATAAATAAATTAATGACGAGGGGAAATTACTGTTTAGAAAAATCACAAAATCAACGCCTACATCGCCAAGATAATGAATGGACCTCAGATTAATAATGAAAAAAAATTACCAGTGTGTCAACGGGTGAGACCAGCGTGACTAAATGGTCACAGTCGTGGTCTGCCATTATTTCGGCACCTTCCTTTTTAGAGGCACCCCCTCCCATGTGTGGAAACAATGTAACTTTTTGACGCGGCTGATGAATAGGCAAAATGGATGCACCGGAATTTTTATGCATCTCACACAGCTGTGGCCGGATGTCACTCTCAGGAAGTTCGGTTTCGGACCGAACTCTTTGAGGGTGATTCGGTCTATCCTTTGATTAGCTGATGTTTTGATGAATATGTATCTTAGCGCAGTGTGTGTGTGTGAGTGAGTGAGCGAGCATATGCTGGAGCGCAAATTGTGCTCTGTATTATTTCTGTATCGTTGGACGAGGTAAGGTTAGGAAATCTGAGAACTTTTTGCTCTTGCATGCTGAACGAGTGAATGTGTGTTGGTGAGTTTATATTTTGGTTTTTATTTTTCTGTGTTTCATTTAGTTTTATTGCCGCTATTCAGTTGATTTCTAAAATAATTCAAACTAAGATGATTTTAATTAAAAGTCTAAGAATTTGTTTCGGAATGCGTTTTCAAAAGATAGTTTTTTCTGATAAATTTATAAATTATTTTAGATCTTAAAACTGTTAGATATATATAAAAGAACACTTATAATCGATACTTATTTTTTTTTAAAGTAATTCTCTTGTGTGTAATAATACATTTTAAAGTTAGCCAAATGTATTCATGGAAACTGTTGGGAAAACTCATTTTAAATTAAGCAAGATTATTTAAATTAATACTTACACTACATTTACTTTTCAAGCCAACTTTTTTTTTGTTAGAGGAATAACTGGGAAACGAAACTTTTAATTTAGTATTTTTAGAGCCTAAAGTTACCTTATGCTAATATTTAAATTTCGCTCTTTGGATGAAGTCATTTTAGAACTTTTTTGCTAAGTTCATATATATAATGAAAGAAGTGATGGGTATACATTAACAATCTTATGAATCTGAAGAAATTTAAATTCTGAAATACACAACCAGTTCGAAATATCAATTGTCAAGTGTTAAAATATATATACAGTTAATTCACGGTTATAACACTGTTAATTAGTATAGTGCTATATCGAAACCATGTTAAAATAATAAAATTATTTTATTTATAAAATAAATTATGTATGCACATAATATAAATCAAGACAATATGTACCGTGTTGTATCGAAGCCGTGTTACGAGAAACTGAAATAATGTAAATAAAGGCAATGTGTACCAAGTCTTACGATATAAAATTTTATAGTAGCTGAAATTTCTTTCCAATAAAACTTACAAATGAAAAAGTAAGTTAACTTCAAGATTTAATCAAGAACAAAAATTCAAAACACAAAAGTTAAAAATATGTTTGAAATATAATCATTATAATAAAATAAATAGAAACGGGGAATATTAGG